>JAMPIV010006197.1:0-339234 GCA_024509875.1 Oreohelix idahoensis | reverse complement strand
TTGATCGAAACACATTGAAGTCTGGTCGATGTTGTTTGATAGAACTGCGGGTGGCGAACACTTAACATGCACACCACATAGGCCAACAAAATGTTGGTATTCGGATCGCAAAGAGTTGGATATTCTTGGGGATCACCGTTTTCTCAGCGGTAATATGAACCCCTGATACCTAAGATCTCTTGGATTAATCTGCTCATGAGGATGACCTAGGCCAGGCAAACAAAAAAGGACGTGCGCATCATTTGTGTCGTTTCACCATGACGGATTTTATCAGAATTCATCATAATATTTTTCGCCTTTATGTGATCCTACTGATGAATCTGACTCGCATACGGTACTGAATTGTCCTGTTTTGGTGTTGGTTACCCAATGCACTACTACGTGTATAGCGTTCTCAAGAGTTAAAGGAAAACAACCTCCTAAGCTTAATAGCAATATTACTCAAATACTGCCTGATTTGACACTGGACTTTGTCTTACGAACCGATGCATGTATATGTAGGACTTGGCAGCGGGCTTGTGTTGCAATAATTCAGCTGCACATTGAGGGGGAACTTTAAACCAAGTAGACTTATGCAAGCCGAATAAGAGATGTTTAGCATTATATTATGGGCTATAAAGGGTTGGGGAAGTTTCTAATTAGCTATCATGGTATGGTAGGACCTTTGCTGGTGGTGCGAGACGGAATCAATCAAGCATCTCGCTGTTTCTTGTCTCAGGCCGAAGCATGAAAAACGACCAAGAGATTGCTGAGGTGGTTCATTCCTATTTGCATATTCAACAGCTTCATAAGTTCAGTATCCAATATATCCCAGGCAAATTGAATGTCGGTGCAGATTTCCTCAGTCGGCACCCCTGTGATCAAAATTAGAGTAGTGGCAGACGTGAGGAGTAATTTTACCTATGTGTATCGCTGGTTTTGGAACTTGCCATAGGCATGTTTTCAAGTGGGGAGATGTGTAGTGAAATTGACAGAGATACAACGGTAAAATACTCAAAAGATAACATTTAAGGATAAAAACATAATGCGTAGGCTGCTGATGTACATGATCGCCTAGACCGCGGGTCATCACCCTCCATAAAATTGACTTGCTAGACAGGAGGGTAACGGCGGATCAAAAGAAAAAAAATATGACTGGAAAGGCTAAGGAGACAAGGAAAGAGACGCAATGGTGGGGGGGAATTTGGGGGGGATGGAGGAAAGTAAAAATTCACGTCCCCCAAATTGACACGAGGTACGGAATTGGACGTTTTTGCGATACCAAAGCCTTGATTTGAATTGAGTGGCAGAACGCAGATGTTAGGAATATTACAAAAATTAAAAAGTAATTTTTTCTTAATATTAATGTTAGGAATATAAAAATTAGCTGGCCGGATGGCCCATTCTGAGCAGTGAACTAATATGTTCTTAAGTTTACAAACGGATAGATAATATTGAAGATAATGACAAAAGACAGTGTAGTTTACAACATCGACAGAGTGCCTTGAATAAAAAGTGTCGTTATTTGCACACACGAAAACACGACCTTGGGGACGCAAGTGTTCAAAGTTACTTATTATGGAGGAGAGGGTTTTTGAGCGGTAGCTGTGTCTAAATATAACTTTTTACGACAAAATTTTAAGGGGAGAGAAAGGTTGCTTCAAAAATCAAGCACATTTTTTTTAGAAACACAGGTAGAGACGGACAGACTAACAGATAACCATCCATACTTGACTGAAGCATGACTGAAATGACTTTAGTGTAGAAATTTGAAATTTAAAGTACAACTAGGCAGTGATTGGCCACAGACAAGCATATCATTAGCGCTCAGAGCGCATTTGGGGTCATTCTTCAATAATTGTTCAGTGTTAGACACAGATTTTAAAGTGTGGTGTTTTCCCATATGAAAGCAAGTGAAGTAAATTTAGGGACGCCATCCTATAGCCAGCAGCAGCTCAGCTGAGTTTTGCTAGCACTTCTGTGTTAATTATTCATAATCTGAGCTGTGAGTTTTCTATCGACAACAAAGCAGAGTCTATTCGGTGGGTGACTGTAATCGAGTGTATCTGTGCAGTTCTTGTGACAGAGACCACCATTATTGCCCGCCAGCACGGAGAGGTGGGACCGCAAGTTTTCAGCACCAGAGCTACAAAAAGATGAGTGAGCCTCTGGTCTGCTGGACATTCACCAACTATTGGTATTGACTAATATCCCCATAAAAATTCCCACCATTTTCTGGACATTGTGTAGTCAATATAGACAGGTGTGATGAGGCCACCCCAACAGCACAAACAGTAAATATCCTCCCAAAGAGATGACTACTCGAACTTTTTAAAAAAAAAAACTAACTAGTCTAGTACTTAAATAGGTACGCTCTTGCATTTATTATGTAACATTCCATGCATATTTTTTCATAAATTTTCAATCCTTCTTTTAAAATCAGTTCTGGTCACAAAAAACTTGATCCAGAACCAATAAATGTAATATAATTATATCAAAAACCTTATACACGTGAGTTAGTTCAGTGTATTTTAACACTTGTTAATCTTATTAGTCTTCTTAAATGTCTGTGGGTGTATTTATAACTAACACACCACATTACACATCATTACCCTAGACACTTTACGTAGCCACATTCATTAAGAAAAAAAAAAGTAAGTGTGAGGTCGTAGTGGTAGCAAGAAAGGCCTTCTGACAATTCTCAAATACATTTTATCTCAGGAGGTTTTAGTTTGAAATCAATGCGAAACGAATTAGCATTTTCATCTATCCTTGCCTCTCCTCGTTCCACAATGCATTTTAAGCACAATTTCTTAGAACTAGAAAAAGTGGATGTTTATGTCAAGGACGAATTTGAAGAATTGGGTACCGTTTTGTTCGGCTATTCGTTAGCAAATAATAATCTGAAGGCGTAAGCGATACCAACCGTTTCAGCAGAAAATTCTTTTGTACTTTTTTTTTATCTTTTGCCTTTATGCCTGATACTGTTAGATATTAATTTAGATATTGTATTTAGAAATTCACTACAGTTGTTTTTTTCATATTTTTAGAGCCATACCAGTAAGAACTGACTTGACATTTGATTTGATCAGCAACTGATCACTGTTTCATGTTTCACATTAAAATTTTGTTTGTTCCTTACATTAAAATCAGACGTTCTTTTCTACATTATAGTATATTTCCATTTTGTATTTTGTATTCATCATTTCAATCCTTAATACTTTATGAGCTTCTATGATGCAGTTTCTATCAATTATTTTTCCATCTATATGATCTTTCATAATTTCTCGCTCTTTCTATAACACTAGTGTAAAAGCCCGCCATAAGACGGGAATTAAAACAAAAGCACCATATACCTAAACAGCAATTTTTTACTTATTCAAAGGTATTTTTAAAAAAACCACTGTGCATCACCACAGTACACGAAACTACGTAGGCTGCATCAGCGAATGATCCCAAATGTGTGTATACGGGATCACACACATTCTGTAAATATATATTTTTGTGCAGCACACCGTCATTTGCGCATTCTTCATTGGTTAAGTGTTATTATTTTCGAGAGGTAGTACATATAAGGGAGACAATACAATTAATGTCTAAACTTTTAACCAAAGTTGCATTCCTTAGCGTTACGCACTGTCAGAAAAAGCTGGGATATCCCAAACTAACATAATTACTGATGTATGTTACGTCGGTCGGTCTCACCGATATTACAGCAATTAATATAAAAATTATGCACATTCAAATAAACGAATTGCGTAAATTACGAGGTTTGCCCTGGTATTTACTTTTAAGTATTCATATTCAGTATTTGTATTATGACAATTTCCCTTCTCGCCTTATTATGAAGCGTGGGGGAGCCACCACTGTCACATGGTCAACTATTAGGGTATAGCTTGCACCCAGCCTGCACTCTTGCTGGGGTGGTTTCTGCAGCATTTTTTAATGTAATGAGATTGCCAGCCCTTTGTCTCACAAACTTAATATTTGTCGGCCTCTTATAGTATACGCCGAAAGGACCGAACGAAGTTTGCTTTACTTTAGTCTGGTTCGTCCCTAGGTACATTACTGGGGTTATCGTGGGGAGATCATGATAATTACTTCTGTCTACATACAAAGCATGATTTTTGTGGTGCTTAGTTGGCAGAGAGGATAGTAACGATTCGCTCCAGTAGCTAGGTGATGGTGTCGTTCGGAAGGTCATGTGTTTTTTGAGGTCCCGGTTAAGCCTATCATTTCTGTTTGCTTTTGCTGTTGTCTAGTTTTCTACTTCTTTACTTCTCACGAATGTCGTAAAACACATACCTTTGTGTACTATTGATACTTTATTTTAACAGGGCGAAGAAACAGGTCTCGAGTTTTATACGGGGTTGGAGAGAGAAAGAAGAGTTGTCGAGAATAACATAGATGGGAATAGGGCATTATGAAGAATCACAGATGGTGAGATATATTATGAAGAATCACAGTGACGGAGAGGGAACATATTATGAAGAATCACAGGTGATGGAGATCAAAAGTGTGAAGAATCACGTAATATAAAGAGAGAAATTAAATGAAGATAATCACAGTGATGGGCATATTACTTTACAAAGAATCGCACAGGAGGAGAGTGACGTGATAAAGAATACCACAGTGACTAGATAATTGTAGAGAAACTACATGAAAAGAGAGAGGGGGAGGAAGAGAGAGTAGAGAGAGAGAGTGTCGTAGATTAGATTTGTGATAGGTGATTAAGACTTAGTTTGGTCCCTTCTGAATAGACATAGAAATAAGCGAGAGCTCAGTGGGAGGTGATAAAATAGAAATAGATTTCACGGGTGAGATGGAGGAACTATATTAGATTCTGTCTCTGACACTCGAGAAGCTTCTCTCAGTCAGCCTATCATCTACAACAGAGTTAGATTAGTCAGACAAATCTAATATAATATATAGTAGTATATATATACCTCCCATACACACACACATAAGTGACTACAATAGACACACAGACGTGAACCTATGACAATGAAAATATGGATAATTTGGAACGAGCTGACCAACACACTGATTAAGTTTATGTGAAGTTTAATTATCATAATAGACTTCCATCACAACATATAAAATTACATCGAACATATACAAATAGTCATAAAGTCAATGAATTGCTACAAGAATGATAGACCCATTGGTATGATCCTTTCCCTCGAGGTATAGCCCACAGTCCTGTTAGATGAAAAGTGATAGCCCCAAAGAGTCACGGATACATATGATTTTAGTCTAAGATTTCCCTTTACAGGTATGAACAGACTTGGATACTCTGATCTATCCTAAGGAAAAATATTGCATAAAGAAATTTAAGACAGCAAAAAATGGGTGCCAAAATACAACAATAAAAGAATCGCTCAGTCCTGCATTCACTCTATTCAGTCAGCCGTGATCACTAGCTTTCGTTCGTACTTACAGCTTTGATAGCAACTTCTGGACAAACAATTTTTAGGACATGCACATACAGAATCTCCAGGGTTAGACATTGGCCAAGGGAACCCCAGCTCCAAAAAGATAGGTTGAAGTCGCTTCTTCAGGGGAACGTTTTCCTTGGTATTTCTTATTTAGGGATATCTGGTTCTGTCACATTAAAAATTGGTCACAGCCACGAACGATTAACAGCGAGCAAAAGTGTCAATAGCTTAAATTTCTAGTAACTAGTGGAATGTCAGGTAACTGCCTTCTCTCAGTATAGGATTTTATTTTGGTCACACCACATACTAGTCACAACTCCGTCGGAATGTTTACTGATTGTAATATTTTACTTGCCACAAGGGCTGAAATGTACTTGAGGTTTCTCTCAGGAAGAATTAAATCTGGCACGATAGGCCCGTTACTTTATTTAAATCTTAAAGTTTATGGAATGGGTACTCTGTCGTTCTAAATGCGAATACAATCAAGACAGGTTTTACTTTATATACTCAAGTCTTTAAGAAAAAATGTTTTAGTTCTTCACAGATATTTCTCCGTAGAAAACGCTGGCAAAGTTGGGTTACCTCAGTTTTCACTGAATAAAGAAAAAAACAACATATAAAATACTTATACATGCTATGTACTCGGTTATAACTTACATTATAAACTGCAAGCGTAGAGCTTGTCTTATCATTTAAATCTCTCGTGAAATAAGTTATATTTACAAAATTAGTCATCATGAATTAGAAATACATACGTATTTCGTCAATGCTCAATGATGAATCAGTGCAGTTATAAGTTAGTTAAAATATTCTCGACTGATTATTCGCAGTTTAATTTAATTCATTTACAGCTGCATGAGTTTAAGCTAGAAATTATAATATATTCTGCTTTCCACTGTAACATGTCGACTAGCGAATATAACAGACTTAATATTAATTTCTTCTGCACAGAAATTTAACTGGTGAAATGTAATAGGCGATATAACACTTAATCACTCAACCTATTAGATATTATAAAGTTACCTCCAAACAGAACTACGGGTATCACAACGAAACTCAGAGTTTCACTTATAAATATAAGTATCTAGAACGAACCGATCACGTCTACTGCAACTTGGAGATTGAATGAAATCAAGTTTCCACTCCGGGGTAGATATATATGAGACAGAGAAAGCGTGCGCGCTCTTTCCAAACCCTCTCTCCCCCCTCTTCTCTCTCTCTCTCTCTCTCTCTCTCTCTCTCTCTCTCTCTCTCTCAACACTTCCCAAGTAACTTAGACGTTGCCATAACTGCCAAACGTGCGTCTTCACACCTTCTACGACGGGGACACTGTCTCATTTCTGAGCGATGCGGATGGCAGTTTCCACACCTCGCCGAGAAACTTAGCCGACGAAAAAACTCGTGTCAGATGGGAAATGCTAGACGACATGTCTGCCATCATGGTCTGATTAGACGAAATATCACAATATACGCTCACATCCCGGGGACTGGCACATGATGCAATAAAAATGCGTTCTAAATGAGAATTTAATCAGGCGAAAGTCAAAATGGGAAAAACATATTTTGTCGCAAACGAACGAATGCAAAAAAAAAAAAAACAAACAGGAAAAGGATACAAGAGCGATATCTAAATTAGAGGACACGGGTAGAAAAGAAAAGAATATAGAAAATTTATTGATCATATCAATTCTCTATCTCTGCGTCAGAATACGTCCCCCCATGTATTACGTGTTGGAAAGCTCTCCTGTACCCTTGTAAATTTCCTAATTTCCGTAGCTTCCAGGGTGGTCTGTTCTTTTCCCTCTCATCTCCCCTCCGTCTCTCTCCAATTCTACTCAAGTCCCCTGCACCTATTCTTCCTTCTCTGGAATGTCTTCCCGTGCGCGCTTGAAAGAGTGTCGCCGCTTTTGACATTTTGAACTGAAAGATTTCGTGTGTGCGCAGTGGAATTTCCCCATGCTTTCTTTTACTATCGTCATCTTCGTCAATTTTGGCGATCGTCAGGAGATGTTCGGAGGTCGGCACCGGTCTTTCCAAGATATTCTCTTTAACAGATTTTAAATGGAAAACCTTCTTTTTTTAAATAGAGATCTGGTAGTTAGCCTTCGAAATCTTTTTCTAGGACGGTAAACGGCCCTTGCCATCCGATCCTCAGTTTGTTGTTTCCGATAGGGGGAGTAACACCAAAAACTTTCTCTCCTGCTTTTCCCCATTCTCTTTTCTTTCGCGACTTTCCTGTATCGGTTAGCGTGCCTGGTGCGTGCTCGCTTAAAGTTAGTCGTTGCTGGGTCCCACCCTAGTTTCAACCGTTCCTTTAAAACCGACACATATTTACTGGCTGAGACAACTGTCTCATCAGCCTTCTCGTCTGTCAAGCGACCAAAGTTAAGGCTTCAAGAGGGCCCCTTACTAGGGTCTGCCGAATAAAAGCTTTGCTGGCGGAAATCCCTGTGGGAAGTATGAGGACATTCTCTGTAGCCAAATAAACAGCTGCAGGAATACAAAGATCCCAATCTTCAGGTTTCACTTGTGCCAGTTTACTTAACATCATGTTGAGGTTTCCATTAACACGTTCCACGAGCCCACAATTTCCGGCCGGAGTATAAGGCTTTATGTAGATGTGGTTGGTTTCCTCAAGATCTTCAACGATCTCATCCATCAACAGGTTTCGGAATGGAGATCCGTTATCCGTCAACACTTGCTGAGGGAATCCCAACCGAGTGAAAATCTGCACGAGGGCTTCTGCGACATGCTTGGCATCTGCGCATGTTAGCGGGATAGCTTCTGCCCATAAAGTGCATGTGTCGACTAAGGTCAGGATAAACTTGTTCCTTCTTTTAGTCCTTTCGAAAGGCCCTAAAATGTCGATCACAACCCGTTCGAATGGTGTTCCCATTATTGGCATTTCACCCAAAGAGACTGGGGGTGCCCGTTGCTTGGGTGGCACACGTTGGCACTGGGCACAGGATTTGACATATCTGATAATATCAGTATTTACTCCTGGCCACCAATAATGAGTGGTTATCCGTTGGTTTGTGGCGTTCTGTCCCATATGTCCGCTGAAGGGAAGAGAGTGCCCCATTTCTAGGATTTGGCTTCTGTACTGTTTCGGTACTAGGAGCTGATTGTAACCTTGGTCAGGCTTGCCCGTTCTGCGATAAAGTACGCCATCTTTAGAGAAAATGTCCCCGTGCTGTCTGGGTTCCTTAGCCATGGGCGTTTCCTAAAGCAGGGTGCCAAAGTAGGGTCCTTTTGTTGCGCTTCTTTAAGTTCTATAGGTAACAAATTAGGCGCAGGCTCCCGTTCCTTCTTGGTTTGCCCTCTTGTAGTTACTGCTGCCACAATCGGCTCTTCCGGTTTCCCAATAAACACGTATCTACCGCCAAGTATGACTGGGTAGATGGGGTCATCCATAACAGCCGCTTTGATCACGCCTCTGACAAAATCAGAGTGGATCTCCACCAGTGCGATGGGAAGCGCTGTAGGTGCATCACTCTTAGAAACTCCACAAAGTTCGACGGTCTCTCCTGTCTCTTGACCGGGTTTAAGCCGGTGACTGGCAACAATGCAATCATAAGAAAACCCCGTGTCAAATAAACAAAAAGTTTGAGAACCGTTCAAAATAACAGTACCTCGCGTTGAGGGTCTCTCTCCCTCAGGTTGGGAATCACTGTCAATAATTCCGCCTTGCGAGACTGTTAGCAAGCATCCGATGCGTTTAGGCTCAGTGTGCTCGCCCTGATCATTAGTCCCGTGCGCAGGGGTTTTCCCTTTGTCACCTTGTCCTCGCTGGCTGCGGTGCCATGAAGGGCGGTCGGGTTGATCAGACTGTTTACTGTGGTTGGGGTACTTGTTTTTGTAGAACTTGAATTTTTCCGGAGGGGGGGTTTTGAGGTCCAGTTGCTCGGTGGTTATTCTGATTAGAAGCATGAGAAGATTGGTCTAGATTATTCTTTTGAAAAGGCTTTTCTGTCGGTTTACGTTTTGTGGCCGGCAGTTCGGCCAGCGCATTTTGATAACGCTCAGACTTTTTCCAAGATGTCTTCAAGCTTTCTGCACCTTGATCAGCTAAAAATCTTCGGGTGTCCGTAGACAAAGTGTTCGTTATTTGTTCTGTTATAACAAATTTATCTCAAGACCTTCATAGGTAGTGCGGAGCTGCGAGAGCTCAAGGCACTTTTGTCAAGTATCTCTTTAGATGAGACGAGAACTGCTGAAAAGTTTAAGAGCTCTCCTTTCTGCTGTTGCGAAACAGTTGCAAAAACATTCGCGCAGTTTCATTTCAAAGCGCTCAAGTAACGCTTTCTCACCACGTCGTAGTTGTCTTGTTGGTTGCTTTCTAGTTTTGCGTAAACATCATACGCACTGCTTTTCAAAGCCTGAGAAAGCTTCATATTCCAACGCGACCTCTCTAAACCGTACAGAGTTGTAATTTTCTCACAATTTTCTAGATACGTGTCAATCTTCTCATTGGGACAAGGGAAAGATTCTAGTGCAAAAGACATAGCAGTGAGGTGAAGTGATTGAGTGTTTTCGGAGGGATCAGTTAAAGAAGAATGAGGAGAAGATTCTCCATTGCTGGAGGTAGAGGCAGCACCACGGCTTTGGAATTCTAGAGTTTTTAAGAGCCAACTCATGCTGTCTCTCTTCCACCTCTCCTTCTCATGCTGTCTCTCCTTCTCTTTTCCCCCACGCTGTCTCTCCTTTTCTCTTTCCTCATGCTGTCTCTCCTTCTCTCTTTCGTTCGCCCTTCGGATTTCCATTTCTTCGTCCATCTTCTTCTGCTCTTTAGCTTCCGCTCCTTTCCTGTCCGCATCATATCTTTCCAGTTCGTCTCTGACAAATGCTTTCGCTTCCTCTCCTTCCAGTCCCTCTTCCATTGTTTCCTGTCTGAGCATCTGCCTCAGTGTCGCCCTCTCGGCCAATTGACATAATAAATCAGTGACTGAGACTAGTCGAGAAAGAAAGAAGAAAAAGGATACTCTGGTTCCTACCACTTACGAGAAAAATACCAAAACAAAAGATGATATATTACAACATGGGATACCTCCTCCTATAATATAGTATCTAACTATCGCTGCTATTAATCGGCAATAAAGCACCTAATGCAGACGACTACGCCAAATAAATGGTAGTTAAGATTACTCACTGAAAAAATAAGTTGCTACAGTGGAAACAAAATAATTATTGCAAAAAATGTCATGAGAATAAACAATCCCTTAATTTTTTTAATCCACTACAAGTTCACCCCTGAAGTTAGATCGGGTAAGGGAGGCAATTAGTAGGACCAAATAGTCTGAACGCACTCCTTAACTTAGTCAACAACACCTACTTCTTCAGAACCCTGTGGGTGACTGTTAGACAATCACAAACTTTACCAGCGTGTAGTATTACAAAATCAATAATTAACATATATTCCGACAAAATCAAATTGTAACTCAAATGTATATTACTAAAATGCTGTGGAAAAACAATTATTAATTGTGTGGTCAGCACGCCCATAAACAGATCGTTGGTCTAGGGGATTATTTATTTTTTAAAGATACACACACCCTCGAAGACAATCACACTCTTACTCTATTAGAGAATAAAAGAAAGAAATCCTACAGACAAGCTGAATATTTGTCGTGCTCGTCTTCCTATTCTAAGTTCAAAAAAACAAATCCTATCGGACGGAATAGCCCACATTTGTCGTACTTGCTCAGGATTTTGAGTTCAATTCCCGGAAACGATCAACCATTTTGTAGTAGATTTGTGATAGGTGATTAAGACTTAGTTTGGTCCCTTCTGAATAGACATAGACATAAGATCGTGATAGCTCAGTGGAGGTGATAAACATAGAAATAGATTTCACGGGTGAGATGGAGGAGAAATATATTAGATTCTGTCTCTGACACTCGAGAGAGCTTCTCTCAGTCAGCCTATCATCTACAACAGAGTTAGATTAGTCAGACAAATCTAATATAATATATAGTAGTAAAATATATATACCTCCCATACACACACACATAAGTGACTACAATAGACACACAGACGTGAACCTTATGACAAATGAAAATATCGAAAAATTTGGAACGAGCTGACCAACACACTTGATTAAGTTTATGTGAAAGTTTAATTATCATAATAGGGACTTCCATCACAACATATAAAATTACATCGAACATATACAAATAGTCATAAAGTCAATGAATTGCTACAAGAATGATAGACCCATTGGTATGATCCTTTCTCTCGATGTATAGCCCACAGTCCTGTTAGAAGAAAAGTGATAGCCCCAAAGAGTCACGGATACATATAATTTAGTCTAAGATTTCCCTTTACAGGTATGAACAGACTTGGATACTCTGATCTATCCTAAGGAAAAATATTGTTAGCAACAACACTTGCATAAAGAAATTTAAGACAGCAAAAAATGGGTGCCAAAATACAACAATAAAAGAATCGCTCAGTCCTGCATTCACTTTATTCAGTCAGCCGTGATCACTAGCTTTCGTTCGTACTTACAGCTTTGGTAGCAACTTCTGGACAAACAATTTTTAGGACATGCACATACAGAATCTTCAGGGTTAGACATTGGCTAAGGGAACCCCAGCTCCAAAAAGATAGGTTGAAGTCGCTTACTCGGGGAACGTTTCCTTGGTATTTCTTATTTAGGGATATCTGGTTCTGTCACATTAAAATTGTCCAGCACGAACGTTAACAGCGAGCAAAGTGTCAATAGCTTAAATTTCTAGTAACTAGGAATGTCAGGTAGCTGCCTTCTCTCAGTATAGGATTTTATTTGGTCACACCACATACTAGTCACAACTCCGTCGGAATGTTTATTGATTGTAATATTTTACTTGCCACAAGGGCTGAAATGTACTTGAGGTTTCTCTCAGAAGAATTAAATCTGGCGCGATAGGCCCGTTACTTTATTTAAATCTTAAAGTTTATGGAATGGGTGCTCTGTCGTTCTGGATGCCAATGCAATGCCAGACATGTTTTACTTTATACACCCAAGTCTTTAAGAAAAAAATGTTTTAGTTCTTCACAGATATTTCTCCGTAGAAAACGCTGGCAAAGTTGGGTTACCCCAGTTTTCACTGAATAAAGAAAAAAACAACATATAAAATACTTATACATGCTATGTACTCGGTTATAACTTACATTATAAACTGTAAGCGTAGAGCTTGTCTTATCATTTAAATCTCCCGTGAAATAAGTTATATTCACAAAATCAGTCATCATGAAAATTAGAAATGACATACGTATTTCGTCCAATGCTCAATGATGAATCAGTGCAGTTATAAGTTAGTTAAAATATTCTCGCAGTTTTAATTTAATTAATTTACAGCTGCATGAGTTTAAGCTAGAAATTATAATATATTCTACTTTTTAGCACTGTAACATGTTCGACTAGCGAATATAACAGGACTTAATATTTTAATTTCTTCTGCACAGAAATCTAACTGGTGAACATATAACAGGCGATTTAACACTTAATTACTCAACCTATTAGATATTTTAAAGTTACCTCCAAACAGAACTACGGGTATCACAACAAAACTCAGAGTTTCACTTATAAATATAAGTATCTAGAACGAAGCGATCACGTCTACTGCAACTTGGAGATTGAATGAAATCAAGTTTCGACTCCGGGGTAGATATATGTAAAACAGACAAAGGATGCGCGCTATTTCCAAAACCCCTGTCTCCCCCTCTCCTCTTTCTCTCTCTCTCTCTCTCTCTCTCTCTCTCTCAACACTTCCCATTAACTTAGACGTTGCCCATGACTGCCAAACGTGCGTCTTCACACCTTCTACGACGACCTGTCTCATTTTCTGAGCGATGCGGATGGCAGTTTCCACACCTCGCCGAGAAACTTTAGCCGAAGAAAACAATCTGTGTCATATGGAAATGCTAGACGATATGTCTGCCATCATGTCTAACTAGACGAAAATATCACACTATACGCTCACATCCCGGGAACTGACACATGATGCAATAAAATGCGTTCTAAATGAGAATAGAAACAGGCGGAAGTCAAAATGGGAAAATGTATTTTGTCGCAAACGAACGAATGCGAAAACCACAGAAAAAGGATAAAAGAGCGATACTAAAGTAGAGGACACGGGTAGAAAAGAAAATAATATAGAAAATTTATTGATCATAAATCTCTATGCGACAGAGAGTAACAGAGAGAACGAGGAAAAAATTATAGAGAATCTAAATCATGAGAGACGTTGTAAAAAAATAACAGAAACTTGAGAAGGTATGCAGAGGAAAAAAAGTTATAGGAAACGTTATTTGTAAGAATCACAGAGCATTTGAAAGTTATAGACAATAACATAGACCAGAAAAGTTATAGAGAATCCTATATATAAAACGATCAATAACCTGTCAAACTTGACGGGTTTTTAATTATAGTGTGCTGTTTCCGTTCCCGGATGAGCAGATAGAAGTACATTCTCAGAGTGTTTTTTGGTTTCTTTCCATTATACAGTGTAATCAAACTGTTAAGGAGCCGCAGCGCGGTGAAATGGTTACCACGTTGCGCTGGCGATCAGGTGTTCAAGCCCCAGCGTGGGCATTTGAAGAAGTGTCATCGACCGGGGATTTTGACTGAGAATAACCCTGAACGGCTCCTGAGATGAACCCTCTGTGGACGGGTTGGAAGGCAAGTCCACAGCTCCTCGCAGTGACATGTCATTGGGCTAAAGGGGCTGAAAGCCCAAGTGGCGCTGGTTAAGAAAAATAAAAAAGATCAAACTGTTCAATGAACACCGTCATTTGAACGCCCTGGCAAAAATTTACAAAATTAGGAAACTCTACCCACCACAAAAATATTTATAGAATGTGTGATTCCTTTTAACACACTTTGGGATCCTCAACGGCGCTTACGGAGTTCGTGCACTGTGCTGAGACCCATCTGGTGGGCTCTAAGGGAGGAGATCGGAGCACTGATGGAGTTGTCTGTGTGCAATAAAGATGGTTATTAAAACCAGAACCACAGACAACCGAAAGCTACACTAAAAGGTTACTTACATTTGGTCTTATGCTGTTACTTGTAATAACCTGTCATACGTGACGGGTTTTTAATTATAGTGTGCTGTTTCCGTTCCCGGATGAGCAGATAGAAGTACATTCTCAGAGTGATTTTGGTTTATTTCCATTATACAGTTGTAATCAAACTGTTCATGAAACACCGTCATTTGAACGCTTTTCTTTGTTGACTGTAACTATTTTTGGGAGAGTATATATAATGGAAACAATACAATTTTTTCAACACGTTGCGTTCGTCAGCTGTGACCAACGTACAGACGGCGAGAATTATGTTATTTTTTAGATTCAATTTAAAAGTTCTTTGATGACAACATTTCGTGTGAAAATAAACATGCGTGGATTGTTTTCAAAGAGTGTTCCATGATAATAAGTGGTTTTAACAAAAACTTTCAAGTTTTCCATGATATGTACATCGGGTAAGGCTCATGCACACCAAATTTTTACGCACTTTTTCTTTGTCGAGCGCTACTAATTTCATGAAAGAATAAAAAAAAAAATAAAAAAAATGACCAAAGTATTTGTTTTATATAACACCCACGCCGCACAAGTTGCACTACACCGTGCATTGCGCACTTTTTTTTCTGGCCCGAGTTACTATTTTGAGTGACCTTGTGTCTAAGCTCAGTGGTGCGTGCTAGACCAGGCAGACACCAGGCAAAACTCGCATTAGACAGAAATATGACATTTGTCATATACATTGATCTGCTTTGTCATCGTGATGTTGGCACTCAGTGAAGTCAACGTTGTTTGTGTGTCATTGTTGTTGTTCTGTACTTAAGGCTGCTGAGCTTATAGCCCTGTCGCAGTCAATGACAAGTTGAAGAATTCGCATGTGTTCTATAACTGTTAAGTTGGGCTGTATAGAGTGTTTTTGAGACTGTTGGGGAGAGCGGAAATACTTTTCTTCTTTAGGTGGAGAGTCTTGGGTAAATGAGCAGCATGTGCTGAACTGTCCCATACATATGGGTATAGTTGCAGCACTTAGGCTCATATGAGGGGTTTGATTTGTTTAAATGCTTGCTGCGTCTTGTGTGAGTAGGGTCACCTCTTGAACTACGATTTACATGACAAACGCCACCCACAACATGACATTGGTTTCATGTGACAAATGTCACGTCTTGAGATTTAATCCAAAGGATTATCTAGGTCTCTGCGTATGGGTCTAAACTAAGACAAAACGAGATAGAGACACGGAAAAAAGAGTTGATAGACACATATATATAAAGACAAAGATGTGGCCGTGTACATAGTTGTTCCTTTGGAAACAGACTATATTCTTACAAGACAGAGGAAGCACAGACCACCCCATAATTTTATATTTTATGAGAAACAGAAAATAATAAATAGTGTCACATATTTAGGGTAGAGTCGCTTCTACACGCCATTTCTAATAATTGGGTGATTTCCCCTGACCAATCGGATAGCTCAGATTTACCCCGGGGAAAGTGGAACAACGACGCCATTTTGGCAGTAGAATGAAAGAGCGCAACTCAAGAGGTCGTATCTGGTCCAGCTCTACATATTTCTTAGTTTGAGGAAATCAAACTTCAACATTTATTATAAAATGTGTATTTCAGGACATTGAGTGGTTTTATATTCCTTACTGGCGTAAGTAGTGTCAATCATTCAATATGTATCTTGAATAGAGCTCCCAACCCTAGTCGCAGCAGAACTAGGTTCGAGGATTTGAGTCAATTTGCAAAAAAAATAGTCTTACACCTCAAACCATGTAGAGTAGAAAATATTCTTGTGTTGGAAAGCATTTAACTCAAGGAATGCTTATGATGATAAAGAAATCAAGGACAAATCTGAAGAGATGGGTAAATGTCGTCGAACCTAAAATAAGACAGTGACTTAAAGGAAGGAACACGGTGGAATGAGAAGGTTCGCCATATTTGACAATTGAGTAGGCCTATGAGACAAAGATGCAAAAAGGGATTTTTGCATCGATGAAAGCATCTGATGAGATGATAGAACTTTATTATGCTTATTATTGTAAAAATGTTCTGAATTCCAGACTTTGTTGAAATTTTAAGTTTCATGCTGAAAGATATTAAAAGTTTTGCATGAAATCGAACGCTGTTGAAAAGGTGAATTACTACTGTTTTGAGATTTAGATAAGAAATCTATCCATTTCAATTAAATTCGCTACATCAACACCTAAGAGAAGAAAATCGAACCTGGTAACACAAATTTAAGAGAGAAATCTAAATCTCTGGTGATTAGGCCAGTTAAACATCTGCTCTCTGTAAAGTAAACTGAAAATACTGCATATACCGGCACTGCCACATGATGGTAATATGGTGCCATTCCAGTCCTAAGGAACACCTGCCCCGGCTACAAAGATACAGAGAGATAAAGAGGCAGAGAGACAAGGACAGAGACAGTGTGAGAGAGATAGGGACAGAGATAAAGACATAACTAAAGACAGTGAAAGAGAGGGAGATAAAGATAGCGAGATCGAGGAGCGACAGGGAGAGAAAAAAACAGATAGAACGAACGAATGAACGAACGAACGAACTTTATTTTCAAAGGGTTGAGAATTGGCCTCACTGGCCCATCTAACATTCTGGCCTTCCTTTCTCTCACCTTTCATACTGAATTCATTTATTCTCACATGCATTTTACATATCAATGTCAAGGAATTCAACGTTGCAAAATAAAATAAAATAAAATAGCACACTCATATTAACATTAACTACTTATAAACATGACATAACATATGTTGAAAAGTACAAACATCGTCATCAGAACCAACAGTTGATATTATAAGAAAAGATAATTCGATTACGGGGGCATTAAATCAGAACTCGTAAAGTATTCAAAAAGTCTACGATTGTATGAATAGAGACTGAGATTGTGTCTTAGGTTATGTGGAAGACAATTCCAAAGATGAGCAGCAGAGTACGCTAAGCTTTTCTTGAATAAGTCAAGCCGAGGCTTGGGCACTTGCAATTTGTAAAAGCGCTGACTGCGTTTTTCATTGTATTTGAACATTGGCCACAGATATGCTGGAGCATTATGTGACAGGATTTTGTGAACAAATTTAGCTTTGTTAAACAGAAGGCGCTTTCTTAACTCTTTCATTCCAGAGTTAGTTTGCACGCTGTGCCAGACTTTTTTTGTGGGCAGAGTTTTATACAGTGAAGTGTTCATCTTTCAGTCTACATTTTTGTGTGAATTTTCCTTTGAACATGTACTTATTATATACCAAACTGTAGGGAAATAGATAGAGAATTGTAATATATAATGTCTTTGGTAGTATTAACACAAGTATGTTCGGTATACTTAAAACATTTTGTACGTAAAATTGAAAAACTCTAAAAAGTTGACTGTAGAATGCGATCTTACCAAAGACAAATTACTGTTGTAGACAATAAAACTTTCTTTTTAGTCTTCAAACATCAACTTAATCCATATACAAGTAAAAAATACATGCTTATGGCCACAATTAGTACATTTAGTGTTATTCACACCAGTTTTTCCGTGGTCCTTTGTAAGAAAAATATAAATTATGCAATCGTGCATTACGTAATTTTTAAACAAATAAAGAAGAATAACATCATATAAAAACTTTTTTACTCTTGTTTAATGTTTTAATAGTATCCATAGCTTCATCTTTTACCAAGAACTAGTGATTAGATGTTACGGTAGGTCTAGTTTTGTTGCTTTTTGATCGGCCAGAATATGACTACGCCCACTCATCAACTATATCTAGTGTGTCTAGCTTTTCTGCACAGATTCCGTATTTTGACAACAAACTGTGACTACCAAACAATCCTCATCAATGTCAGCAATGTTTTAAATTAGTTTGACACAATTATTTGCTTAGGAGACTTAGAAAATGTAAATATAAAGCGTGACATATTTATCTAGCAATAACAACGAAAAACGCAAACACGCGAATCTTCACAAAAATTGTGATAATAACATCCAAACACGCACATGTGCTGATTAACTACAGTCACATTAGTTGTTTAAATAGTAGCGGAAGTCATTCTACGAGTTTTAATATATGAACTGCATTAAACGGACGATTTTTAGGGTTTATGCGTGATAAACTAAAAATCACGCTCTGAGCGTTGTTCTGGCACGGTGCTTTGAATTTTGCAACGCTCAGAGCATTGGTCTGGAGTCAAGGAGTTAAGGGCAGTATTTAGAGATTTTTACAGACATTGTCAGTTACTTGTGCGCAGGTCACGGCACCAATTAGTATGTTATGTGGCAGGGCAGGTTACGGCATCAATTAGTTATATTGATTGTTATATTCAATTAGAGTTAATCCTTCATATGTTGTTGTGGATCAAGTGCTAACTGGCCTTCCGCCAGAGATGGTAATACTTGACCTTTACTCAATTTTCTTCTTCTTTCCAGGTTTGTTCTTCCCTTTAAGTTTGGTGATAAGCAAAACAGTTTCAGCACTTCAACGTATATCCAAAAGAAATTACTGTAAATTTCCACAAACAGCAATTCAGTATAAAATTATATTAAAGTTTATTGATGTCATTAGACAAACACTGTAAATTTCACAAAATGATGGTTGTTTATCCAAAATGAAAAATATATAATCCAACTGAATAATATACACACTTCTCTACTAAAAAAAAAAAAAAATTGTCTTGATATCCTCAAAGACGAAGTTCACCTAACGCTATCTAAAAAAAAAATTCTCTAGTCTAAAATCATGGAATCCTTGGAATCATAAATCCTGAAAAAAAATCCTTATCTCCCACATCTCTCCTTTTTATACTGTTCCTGTCTTTTTTCCCGCCTTTTTCAACATGTCCCATTCTTTTTTCCACACGTTAGAATTTATGCACACGTCTCTCTGTTTTCAACATTTTGCACACGACTTTCTGTTATTTCGACTTTTTTCACATGTGTGATCTTTTCCAACTTAACAATTGGATTTAAAAAAACCAGATCACACAAACATTCATTTCCCACTTTCCGCGCATAAAACCCATTCATTATTATTATCTGGGACTGACCTACGTTTGCCTTCTCAGAGCAGTGACTGCCAACTGAACTTTGAATGATACTGCGTTTTGTGTAAAAACGTCTTATTTGCTTTTGAGGTCTGTCATTCTTATATGTAGCATATTATAGCACGTATAAATACTTGGCGTGGAAGTAGTAGGGATAATGCTAGCGTGGAAGGCCATGCGGTCACAATATCTCTACACACTGAGTTAGGCAGTTGTCAGAGACTAGACGCACTGCACGCTTTTGTAGTGACGGAGTCTCTTTGTGTTGGACATTGAGCAACCATCCCAGATTGTGGAGCAGTAGTCAAGGTTTTCTTGTATGTGAGATATATAGAACAATTTTCGTGCGTCTGATACAGACGACGCGTTAGTTGATATCGCAGTTGAGTTTATGCGGACTATCAGTTTGATCACAGATCACTTGATTATATGTGTCCGTACGTGGGTTCGTACTCAGACAATTATTAAAGATGTAATTGAGATATTGTCTGGTCTGTATCGTAGTCGTTGACACTTCATTGTTTGTTCAGTGCGAATATCATTCCTCATAAATACATGAAGAACTCTTCCTCATAGAAGAGTTGTTAAGTATAATGCGAATACAATCAATAAAACATGGCATGCAGACCAACCTTCAAGTCGAATGACGAATGCGGTAAGTCTTTCATACTGAGTCCAATATATACATTTATTTGACAAGACATGTGAAGAACATCATACTGTGATTCATCAATATAAGAAATGTACATCTGCATTAATCAATGGGAATCCATGATACCGTCACTCTTCCAGTCAAATAAGTTCATGTCAGAACATCAAAGGCGATGTACACGCTCTGCTGTCATCCAGTCAGACGGTAATGATACGCCTGTGTATTTGACGAATATTTAATATATAGATCATCCACTGATCTACTAACATTATATTTCATTATCCATTAAGGAACTATGGACCGACCCTGCGCGTCCATCAATAATAATAATTCGGCAATACGTAGCCTAACTCTGGAAGAATTCAACAATGCGACTTCATGGCGTGACGGTCAAATACAAAAGGGTCCCCTAAATTGGTCACTACGCGTGACCATACCAACGCTCACGCGTCACAATCCGACTGTGCGGATTGCGTTCATTAGACCATGAAGTATAACAATGATTCTACATTAATTCTCTTATCATCAAAAATGCGTGCTGCCAAATATAGCAGACGACGCCGATAAAACACCGTAACAGTTCCCTTCACGCCGAGGACAAAAAAATCTATTAGATAGATTTTTTTTAACTATCTTATTCAAAGATCCCAAAAATTTAACCAAAACCCGACATATGGCCTACGATGTTCTGAAAATCGTCGTGGTCATGTCGATAATGTATCAGTCATACTAATCATGTAATATATTAATAGTTGTGTTATCCATGGACATTATAATAACTAAAGGAGTGTCAACTGTCGTTAAATAATTTAACTTAAAGTTTGTCGTGACAAAATAATTAGTGAAGAAAATTATTCCAATCAATTAAAATGAAACTAATTAATTATAGTATGTATGTAAGGTGTCATTAAATTGTAATTAACTAAACTAAATGATATTGTTATAGTAAAGGAAATGAGAAGTAAAGACGAGTAAAGTAGAGAAAAAGTAAAGTATAAATTTAATTATTGATGTGTGCTGAAAATTAATCATGTGTATTAAGTAACTAATAACTAATTAACTTAATTAACTAAACAATAATATGTAATATATTCTATCAACATATTTGCCAAATATATATAAGAATAATCATTAATGTAAGTATATTATTCAGTGGTGTGAGATTTTTTTCTGTTCGTATATTTTCTTTCTTTTATATTTCATTTTTTTCTCACAATTCAACTTTATTTATTAATGAAATCAATAAGTAGAACTAACTAATATTGGATATGGAGATCCAAGTGTAGTAATGTCCATAGGTGAATCTACCATTAGTTCCATTGAGTCTACGATAAGTTCCATTTGAATATACGGTTAGTTAAATTTGAGCGGAAAAAAGTTTATCCGTATTCACAGTGTTCAATTAGTTATTTCAATTGCTGAAGTATAGCGGTATTTGTCCAGCCGGAATTCAGATATTCCTTCCGATTGCCTCGAAATGAGCTGCATCACGAATGGACACTAACCAAAGTCAAACATTCGTAATGAAAAATCGAATTCTGTTTCTTGTTATAATCACTTTCGTTTGACGAACGTATCTATGAATTGTTACAAAGGACTTATTGTTCAGCATCTCTTTGAAATCTTGAATTCTAATGTCTGTTCACTTGAAAATATCATCGTAAACGAAGAGATGTAACGTAAGTTGAATGTCCAGACTCCTTGCGGATTGTAAACATAAATTTCGCTTGTTTGCTGAAACCGTGATATTCAACATCATCGATTGTACCAACGTTACTTAAGGTACGAATTTCGGTATCATAAAGCGTTGTATGTTCCCGGAGAACTTGACATCCCGTAGACTCGTGACATATTTAATATTATCGTTAACGAAATTTGAAATATCGTTCCACGTTTGAAGTAGTAGAACAGTCACGTTAGTTGAATTTGAAGTTCATGAAACGATTGCAAGTCCTTAAATGTAAACGTCGCTGACGGTGATAGTTGTCGGCATCTGACGGAGATACATTTATGTATAATTTAGTAGCATCTGTTTACCTCAAATTTAGGAGGTATTTAATAAAAATGTTCCCTATAAATTTTGAAAGCGTTGATGATACCATGTCACTTTCAATAGCATGTCTTTGATATAGACAAATAGACGATATACGAAACTAATGCTGCATTGGGCTGAGCATAGTTAAAACCAATAACCATGTTACTGTATATTGTAGGCATGGTAAAAACAAATAAGACAGAAAACATGTGTACAAAATATAAATGTCACAAATAATGTTTTCTACTAGAAATATTACCAACCAATCTATATAGATGAGAATAGATGATTAGTAAAGAAAAGATACGATGACTGCATATGCTAAGTCATCAAAGAATGTGACAACAGTGTTACTACAACATGTTATCTGCGTGACGCAGAATCAGGTACCATCTGTAGCCTGAGTGAATGGTGATGAAAGTAAACACCATTATCACGATCGACAACAAAACGAGCGTCTCTATTGTTACAGAATGTAACCAATGCCTCACTATTCTGACCATTAAATGATGGCAGAAGACGAACAAATTTAACGTTTGCCGTGTAACTAAAGAAATTTCTAAGTGTCTGCCATGTAGTTACATGTGGCAGATTACGCACTAACACCGTGCGAGAATACGCATATTTCCCAATATATGTAGGACCATTGTCACTGATATGGGAAAACGGTTGATGTGCAACCTTAGTTGCTTGAGGTACATTGCAATGTATGTCCCTCATGTAATTATTATTCTTCCTATTGACTGTATGATTATCTTGAGCTTGAGTAAAATGACCCTTATCCTGTAATGATACATTTGTAGAACGTGTAGTAGTAGAAGATTGAGAAGAACTACATACGTTCTTTGTTTTCAGTATGCTGGTAGTAATTTTATTTGGTATTTTCTCATTACTTTTGATTCCAACATTATTTTTCCATACATTACTTTTCTTAGTAAAATCCTTTACCCTACTGACAGTGTTAATAGTTTTCTTAGGATCAGTTGTAATCTGAGCTTGTCGCCAACTTTTATTATCAGAATTGGCAGTAGCATCCTGTCGAGGGAAGGTATATTTTCCCCGGAATGACCTCCTAACTACCAATGGGTGTATTGATAGTTTAGTATCAGTCCTCGTACTTAAATCATGTTGCAAAGTACGTTTCTCTCCTCTGTTGTTCCTCAATATATTTTTACCTGCCATTACATCGAGTAGACAATCGACCCTCTTTCTTAAATTATCCCTTTCAGAAGTCAGGAAAGTAATCTTCTGCTTCTGTTTCTTATTTATTTTATCCAAGTTGGGGTTAATATTCTTATCCTTATCCATTAAAGAATCAAGTGTGATCAATGCTGTTGAAAGTTCATAAAGTTGTTGTTGCGTTTCCTTTTTAAGTTCAGCATAGCTATGTTTCTCATTCAGGAGGGACGCTTCTAATGCAGTCACCCTGTCATTAATGAGACAATCATCACTCGAGGAAGATATAGTAACATCAATACCAGATTCTGTATTCTCATCATTTTCTGATTGCACTTCATCAGATACTTTCGTATTTGTTTCGTTACCCCTATGGGAATTAACCAAAAGTGTCTTATTATCTTCACGCAACAATGCCAAGTCAAGCGTGGAAGATTTCACTTTACTTATCTGGTCGTTCAGCATCTGTTTCAATGAATTTGCCTCATCGTCCAACTTTTTTTCCTGTCTAAGACAAAATTCATAAAATTTATCATTATCTGTATGACATACATCCATTATCTTATTGTCATCAAATGATACACTACCATTTTCCCTTTTTTTTATTTCAGTTTTTTGTCTTAATGCCCCTATTTAGACAGAACTGTTTATATTGTTCCGTATCATAGTAAAGAGATCCTAACTGTACATCATCAGTGAGAATCAATTCACATTGGATGGCCTGGTCTATACATTCTCGACTCAGGTTATGCACTTGCATATCTACAGTTGATTTCAAAAGTGAAATTTCAGCTTTAAGCTCTTGAATCTTAACACCCTGTGTATGATTTTCTATCTTTAAATTTACATTTGTTTGATCAAGTAATTTCAGTCGATCAACCTCAGACAACAACGACTGAATGTGCGCCCTCTGTGCATGAAGTTTTCTTTGGTAAGCTGAGGCATTATCTTGTGCAATCTTCAATGAGAGTTTCTCAACCTCAGACTCCAAAGATTTATTTTTTTCCATAGTGGATTCTAATGAGGCTTCTAATTCCTTCTTCTGACTACGACATTTAGTAATATCTACTATCAACTCCGACAATCTATTATTCGACCCTGTAATTTCAAAATCCATTGCTGACAGCTTCTTCTCATATTCACCTTTTTGATGTATCAGCTCATCAGTAAGGATAATCTCCCTATCATTATGCCTCGTTATGGTTTCCTTCAACTCATTCAACTCAGTCCTACTACCTTCCTGAGTAGTCCTTTTACATTCATCGTAAAAAATAGTGGATAATATTTTATAAAGTCTCACTGCTTTCTTCTGTGAAGGGGCATATCTACACACATTCCAACCAAACTCCTCAAGATCATGGCTCATTTGAATTAAAAAATGTTCCATGGCATACTCCTCACAGCTTGCACCACGTAAACCCAATCTATCTCCCTCCTGGAGAAAATGTTCAAAAATACCCATAGTGGATTCTGATGAGGTCCTAGAATTTGCAAGCTCCACTTCCAGTGTCCTCAATCTCGAATCATCAGTATCGGTCTCAAACTTCAGTAAACTCGCCTCTTTTCGCAAGTCCCTTATAGCCTGTTCTTGACTGGCAATAATCTCCAATAACTCCTCCTCTCTTTTCTCATCAATGGTTTCTAAATTTGTCACTCTTTCTTGACTATTCCGTGAGTTGTCCATTTGTTTATCATAATCATCGTCGCAAAGAATAGCATTATGAATGTTATTCAATATAGAACCATGTTGGACATGTACGTAACGTTCCACAAAAGTACGAAACACTCCATCTAGTAAGTCTGCTATGTCCCTAGCCATATTCATATGTGGGACAGAGTGTAACTTATTGTTAGCAAACTCCGTCAAATCCGACGCTGTACGACATAAAAATTTATCTAATAATAAATTTTCATCTAATTCTCTTAATCTGTTTTCCTTCTCAATTTCTTCTATTTCCTCTCTAGCTTTCCTTATGTCTTCTTCTTGTCTAAGTTTTTCTTTCTCCTGTTTCAATGTAGCTTTCCTCTCTTCCTCTTCCTCCTTTAAAGCAGGTACAACTTCTTCATCACTATTCATCAAATTATTACAAGCCAACTCTCCCTTGACAATAGGTTTTAACATGTTACCTTCTACACCAAGTTTTACTGAGAACTTATTTAATCCCACATCAACACACTGTTCCTTATTAACTAACTTGTCTGGAGAATCCCTATATTCCTCCGAGACCTTCTTCTCCTCTAATGCAACCTCCTTTAATTTATCCTGACGTTCTTCTTCTTCTAATTTTCGATTCCGTTCATCAAATTGCAATCTATGTAAAAACTCATTGTATGCATATATTTCTAATTCTATACCATGTAAACCACAACTCTCACCAAGCCACCTATAATAATCTAGCGTAAACGTGGTCATGTCAAATAACTAAAATACTTATTTAGTCAATAATATAATTATTATTCAATAATTCACTCAATACAACCACCTATAATAATCTCTTAATATGAACTGTAAGTTCAACAACTATATAATATTTTATAATAATATTATATGTACCTATTAATATGTCATAAATAGTTATGACATTTATTTATTTAAGATGCTGAATTCATATCATGCACCTAATATTAATATTTAATAATTATGGGAATTGTCCTACCATAAGTATATTATGTTATCATTTATGTGTGCCTAGACAACACTGTAGTACCATGTACGTGTACTTTGTACTATATCACATATAGTTTCCCAATTCAACACCTATGCATGGTGTGAATACCAAATAATTATTCAATAAAGTTATTTTACTTCAATATTTAATTGTAATCCTTATGCCCTAAGCATCATATACAATGTGCCTCACTCATGTATTGAACCAATACTGCACTATGATGACATACCCTAAGTCATCATCCAATTTGATAAAAATTAATCAAATTAATTAAATATATTATTAAAATTAATTCATAAAAATATCATTTGATTATGAAATTAATGAAGACAATACAAATGATTAACCAAGGCTTTACAGTACAGTAGCACAATACAAAAGTGACATTTTCACAAAAATAAGTGATATTATAAAACCAAGTCTACTAACCGGAAATATAGAAGGGTGAAGGTTAACTGAAGTAAAAGAACATATTTGGCACTACGAATGATGACGTCACAGGACTCATTTGACGATCATACAATACATTTAAATAAAATTAAAGATAGCCAGATTAGAATAAACAGGATAGATTACGAACATATGACTAGAACTGAATAAGAATAAAACTGAATACACTAGAAAACCCCAGTTATAACAGAACTAGACACCTAACATACAAGGGAATTAATAGCAAGTACGAACGAACAAACCACCGGCAGTGTCCTCAGTGAGTCCTTCGCTAAAATGCGATTAATTCACGGCCTTATAGAACAATTACACCTGATCTGGTCATTCGTAAAGACATGTAATCAGATGTAATCCTCCTGCCCAACCACCCACGAATATCGACAAGACTACAGAAATATATATAAAATGACACACTTAACATTATTGTCAAAAACATGCTTATGAAATGGCTGACGTGGACTCAACATTTGTATACGGACCAAACAGTACTTATCTTTTGAATTTCGGAATAGTTACCACAGAGCCAACATGCGCCACTCTACCATGGATATTTCATGCAGAAATGCTGTCTGTGTGACCAGAAATCTTTCGGTAGTTGATGCTTGATAAGTTTAATTTCATGTCGTTGAATTTTGCTTGTCATTCATGATCGTTCGACTGTTGCTATGCAATGACGTCATATTCGCATGCGCAGAAAATGTCAATGAAAATCGAAGAGATATATTTTTGCGGATTCGATTTGATTGTAGATAAGTTCATAAACGTGAAATAGAAATTCCAAATCCCCACACTGGCCACCAGTTGATACAGACGACGCGTTAGTTGATATCGCAGTTGAGTTTATGCGGACTATCAGTTTGATCACAGATCACTTGATTATATGTGTCCGTACGTGGGTTCGTACTCAGACAATTATTAAAGATGTAATTGAGATATTGTCTGGTCTGTATCGTAGTCGTTGACACTTCATTGTTTGTTCAGTGCGAATATCATTCCTCATAAATACATGAAGAACTCTTCCTCATAGAAGAGTAGTTAAGTATAATGCGAATACAATCAATAAAACATGGCATGCAGACCAACCTTCAAGTCGAATGACGAATGCGGTAAGTCTTTCATACTGAGTCCAATATATACATTTATTTGACAAGACATGTGAAGAACATCATACTGTGATTCATCAATATAAGAAATGTACATCTGCATTAATCAATGGGAATCCATGATACCGTCACTCTTCCAGTCAAATAAGTTCATGTCAGAACATCAAAGGCGATGTACACGCTCTGCTGTCATCCAGTCAGACGGTAATGATACGCCTGTGTATTTGACGAATATTTAATATATAGATCATCCACTGATCTACTAACATTATATTTCATTATCCATTAAGGAACTATGGACCGACCCTGCGCGTCCATCAATAATAATAATTCGGCAATACGTAGCCTAACTCTGGAAGAATTCAACAATGCGACTTCATGGCGTGACGGTCAAATACAAAAGGGTCCCCTAAATTGGTCACTACGCGTGACCATACCAACGCTCACGCGTCACAATCCGACTGTGCGGATTGCGTTCATTAGACCATGAAGTATAACAATGATTCTACATTAATTCTCTTATCATCAAAAATGCGTGCTGCCAAATATAGCAGACGACGCCGATAAAACACCGTAACAGCGTCTTCATCTAAGAAATGTTTGATTTTAGCTAACTGGTAAACTTTCTGTGCCGTTTGTGATTGAGATAGAGAATGAGAGAGATAGACACAGTGAGATAGTGATAGTGGCTGAGATAAATAGACACAGTGAGATAGTGATAGTGGCTGAGATAAATAGACACAGAGAAATAAACACAAAGACAGGAAGAGACAGAGAAGTAGAGACAGAGATAGAGACAGTGTGATAGAGGAGAGATATAGACTGAGAGAGACACATAGAAAGATAGAGACAAAGATATGTTCAGACAAAGAGAAATAGAGACAAAGAGAGAGAGAGAGAGAGAGAGAGAGAGAGAGAGAGAGAGAGAGAGAGAGAGAGAGAGAGAGAGAGAGGCGAAGCAGAAAAATAACGCTAAAATTACTTGCATATTCCATACCCATCCTCACTGGAGATTTAACATTGTGCCAAAGGTCACGCACTTAGTTCGGGTCATTAATGAAACATACAGTAACTAAGGGAGGGGGGGGGGCGCCCGACTGGCTCAGCCGTTAGACCGCTTGTCCCTCTCTGGAAAGTTACTGGGTTCTTTGATCGAATCTAAAAATTGGTACCTGTTTGCTCTTGAGTTAAGGAAGGCAATGGCAGGGAGGAAGTGAACCGCATCCCACTTCATGACAAAGCTGGACCAAGTATGATGAAGTCTATAACATTTCACTCCCCTACTGCAGTATCTGGAATGGGACTTCTTTTACCCACATTAATAACTGGAGATTGGGTCTATTTGACAAATTATCACCACTGGAGATTGGGTCTATTTGAACAATTATCACCACTGGAGTCTGGATCTATTTGACAAATTATCACCACTGGAGATTGGGTCTATTTGACAAATTATCACCACTGGAGATTGGGTCTGTTCGACAAATGATCACCACTGGAGATTGGGTCTATTTGAACAATTATCACCACTGGAGTCTGGATCTATTTGAAAATTATCACCACTGGAGATTGGGTCTATTTGACAAATTATAACGACTGGAGATTGGGTCTATTGGACAAATTATCACCACTGGAGTCTGGATCTATTTGAAAAATTATCACAACTGGAGGTTGAGTCTATTTGATAAATTATCACCGCTGGAGGTTGAGTCTATTTGACAAATTATCACCACTGGAGGTTGAGTCTATTTGACAAATTATAACCACTGGAGGTTGAGTCTATTCGACAAATTATCACCGCTGGAGGTTGGGTCTATTTGAAAAATTATCACCATTGGATGTTGAATCTTAATGTTACTTTAGCCACATGAAAAGTCGTTCCACCCCTCACAAAGTCGATGATGTGGTCATTGACACTAAGAAACGAATATATTGACCGAACAGCGCGCACTGGCTGAGTTTGAGCATGTCTGTAAATATAGAACATTATCCTTTCACAATCTTCGGGGTCGCATCAAATTATAATCAAATTCTTCAACCGGGCAGAATATTTGTCAGCCAGGAGATAAGATTGGATACGACCGTATCCTGCCCTAATGTCTATTTAGATTTCGCTCGTTCTTAGCAGCAATAAACTCCTTGAGGCTTTACCCCATGCCTCAATTTGGAAATCCGTTTCTGCAGACTCTCCTCTTGCCACGTTTTGAAACAGAATATGGTGGGGGGTTTTTTATGGAATATCGCTCTCAACGAAAAAATTCGTGTTTTTTGGTTAACATGGGAGATAATAAATGTTATTTCGCAAGTATAAAGCAGGGGCAGTAAGTGTAGAAGTGAATGAACTACGGACATTTCGTGTTGACATAAGCATGTTAGGGGACATGAAGTTTAGCTCGTGGTCCATTCACGTGCAGCAACTGTAATTCTTACATGCGCAGTTTGGACACGTGCATTTAAAGTTGCAGAAATCGAGATGTCTGCTAGGAGATTTGTTATGGCTATTTCTTCAGCGGTGACGTCATGGTTTACCCCAGCGTTAGCACCAATCAGAAATTATTGTCCAGATTCGAAGGAGTATGTGCCGTCAACAAACCCATGACAAGACTTCCTGTCATGCGCCGTTCGTTCAAGATCGTTTCATGTTTTCTTTGTCTCATTCATGTCTGTCATCAGTTCAACTTCTCCACGTGTTATTGGGTCTCTCTGTACCTCTCTTTCCCTGGGCGTACCATAACAGGGACTTGCTTGTAATGTTCTCAACAGGTTTCCTCAGTATGTGTAGTATCTATCGCCAGTGTGTTATTCTCATCTCTTGTTCCACTGGCACGTGTCTGGTTCCGCTTAGTGACCTTGTCGTATCATTTCATTCCTTATATTTTGCAATATCTTAGTTGTAGTATCTGCTTGTTATCATTCATGGCTGCCAGACAATAGGACTACATTGACAATTGAAATTACGATTATTTTTTATTTATTTATTTCATTTTGTTTGCTGGATTTTATTTCCATGTATTTTCCGAAGTAATGAAAGCTGATCTTGTTATTTGTATTCTTAGCCGAAAGACGTGTCTGATTTCTTCTAATGATCAGGCGGTCTACTGTTGTAACACTCCGTATTGAGTGTTTCATGATTCTTGTTTTGATATCACTGGATAATCCTCCAACTTTGTTTTCATTGCTGCAACGATATGTGTCCCCAGGTTATACTGATATTGTTCGAAGTGCAATCATGCTGTCAATATCTGTATTTTATTTTCTAATAATCTTTTGGTGTGTTAATAACGCAATATATTGCCCGTAAGAAGATGATTGCGACAAGAAGAATCCCTGCCGCACTCCTGTACTTATCTCCAAAGTTTCCGTAAATTGTCTTTCGTAAATAATTCTCCCTTTATGCCTTAATGATTTTCGGGGATACTCTGTTGTACCTCATCAGCTTATAAAGGGATTTTCTGTCCTTATGAGACCCCGCTTACTTTTTGTACAATTCTATTATCAATTCCCTTCGGGTTTCCTCTGTTCTTTCAAGTCAAAGGCTTATTGGATTATACCACTTGGTTCCTCCTGAGGGTATAACGTTTACATTTCACTGTCTTTTTTTATCTTTTATAGCCAGATGAAACGTTCATAGTCTGATTCCTCCCCCGCGGTCATTACTTGTTATCTGAACATCTGACATGGAAATTGCCGCAACGACATCTGTCGGCGGAAGTATATAGAGTTATAATAATTGGAAACTCTTTAGAGAGAATTACAGCACGAAGTTATCAAGATTATCTCCAGTCAGACTAATGATGTTATTTGTAAATGCGAATTGTCTTCGGCTTTCGACGTGTGGGACTTACGACAACTCATACTTACGACGGTCATCCCACTAATCTAATTTTAGATGATTTTTTACTTCCGGCGTGTGGTTGTAAATTTTATTTATTTATATATTCGTTATATTACAGTAGAGTACAGTACTACACAATCATTTTATGTTATGATTTCTACAATGTGTTATTTCACTAAAAGTAAGCAGTAAATTTAGTTTTTAAAATTTAACAAAATAGACCTGCACTTTTTAGCATTCACACACGTTGATAGTTGACAGGTAATTTTGGGTCATAAAGTATATAGTAATTTCCGACTTACGAACATTTCGTCTTACGATGAGATCGTCGTTAGTTGAGGACAGACTGTATAATGAAAAGAGGAAGCAGTGTGTAGATAATAAAACAATACACTCAAAAAAGCAGCAACAACCGATCGTAGAAAGAAAGGAAATGTACTGGAGCTATGCCTGCGTGAGCCTCCTACAGACCCTAGACCATAGACCCTAGACCATAGACCCTAGACCCTGGATGCCTAAAAGGAGACAAATAAAGAATAGACCGACTGCCCCATCAGGCAAGTTACAAGAAGTGACTATTATAAGTTTGGTAGTTTCATCATGTAACACAAGAAGTGACTATTATAAGTTTGGTAGTTTCATCATGTAACACAAGAAGTGACCATTATAAGTTTGGTAGTTTCATCATGTAACACAAGAAGTGACTATTATAAGTTTGGTAGTTTCATCATGTAACACAAGAAGTGACTATTATAAGTTTGGTAGTTTCATCATGTAACACAAAAAGTGACTATTATAAGTTTGGTAGTTTCATCATGTAACACAAGAAGTGACTATTATAAGTTTGGTAGTTTCATCATGTAACACAAGAAGTGACTATGATAAGTTTGGTAGTTTCATCATGTAACACAAGAAGTGACTATGATAAGTTTGGTAGTTTCATCATGTAACCCAAGAAGTGACTATTATAAGTTTGGTAGTTTCATCATGTAACACAAGAAGTGACTATTATAAGTTTGGTAGTTTCATCATGTAACACAAGAAGTGACTATTATAAGTTTGGTAGTTTCATCATGTAACACAAGAAGTGACTATTATAAGTTTGGTAGTTTCATCATGTAACACAAGAAGTGACTATTATAAGTTTGGTAGTTTCATCATGTAACACAAGAAGTGACTATGATAAGTTTGGTAGTTTCATCATGTAACACAAGAAGTGACTATGACATACATGTCAACCTGTACGAATTTTTCGTACAATGTACGGATTTTTGATACTTTTAGCAGTGTACGGCCGTACAGACTCGTTGTACGGATTTTTTCCCCCTCAACAAAAAAAAAAAAAAAAAATTCTAAAAATATTTTCCAACCCAAGTTTTTTTAAAATTTTAAATCAGAAAATATTTTCTAGCCCAGGTTTTTTTTTTTAAACCAATTTTTTTATATTTTTAATTCCGGGAATCTCGGCGTCCGTTTTTAAACTGAGGTCTCTCCCATCAACCAATCAAATTCTTTTATACCCAACAATTCGGCAAAAACTTTGAATTTGGCCTCAAACGCTTTCGGTTTTCAGCTTGACATGACGTATTTTTAAAGTTACCTGTTATCAACGACCACGCTTACTTGCCACCACACTTCGACGCCATTTTGTTTAAAAAAGCTAAGTACTTATAACTTGGTTAAATATTGCTGTTGTTTTGCTTTGTTGCAATTTAATCGCTGTCTTAATCTTTCCAGTTATATCTTGCCCTTCAATATATTTCCGATAAATTGTCATAATATTTTGTTAAGGCCCTACATAACTACAAAAAAAAAAAAGTTTGTTTGCATTGATTAGGCCTACTTTATTCCAGCGCTCAAGATTCGCTGCTTTATTTTTGAATAAAGTGGCAATCTGTTATCACTGGTCTAGGCTACCAACTCTTAAAATAATAATTTTGTACATTTTTGGTGGTACGTTTTTTCTTCCTAGATTTGATATTCTGTTCATAATTTTGTTTATTCTTTTTTTTTTTTTTGCTGTTAGCGTTTGCTTTGTTCGTTGTATTTTTTAATCATTCTCTGCTGTATGTTGTCTGATGTGTGTGTGCCTCTACTGACATATAGTGGTCAGAACAAGAGCTTCTGTAGCTATTGGCTGGAAGTTGTTGACCAGAAAACTAATACTGGTGCCATCCGCTTCCCTAATTTGAAAGTCATCATTCAGCGACTGCTGATACTCCCTCACAGCAATGCTGACTGTAAAAGATCATTTTCAATGATGAAAAAATCCACACAGACTGCAGGAGGTCCATGAATGCGGACACACTCACTTCTATTTTACAGTGTAAGATTAACATTGATACATGCTGTGCAGACTTTAAGCCCACAAATGCATTTCTGCAAAGTGTTAAAAGTGCATGTGTTGATTATATACCTGTCACAAAAAGTAGGGGATATTGAATTTAAAAGTTATCCAAAGACAATATATTTCAAATTAGTTTATTTATTCCTTCGTACAAGTAAACTTGAGCATCATAACAAGACATTTGCGGTATAAGAAGTGTTATGGCTTTACTCACATGATTTTAGTCGCACTGGCAACCAAGGCGGGGTAGGTACTTCATTTTCACAAAAATATTCCAAAATTTCTAAAAACGTGTAGGGCCCCCGTTTGCCTCTAAACATGCATTGCAACGACGTCTCATACTGCAAATAAGCCTTCTGATGTTGTCTTGAGGAATTCTCTGCCACTCCTGCTGAAGGGCCTGGGCTAACTGCTGAAGAGTCTGTGGAGCGGCTGGACGTTGTTGGAAGCGTCTATTCAGGAGGTCCCACAAATGCTCAATAGGAGGCAGGTCGGGGGACATCGGCGGCCACGGTAACATTTGGATATGCTGCATCTGAAGGTGATCTTGGACGACGCGAGGACGGTGAGGACGTGCATTGTCATCGTGGAAGATGAAATCTGGTCCGTGCCGTTGAGCAAATGGCACAACGATAGGCTCGATGATGTTGTCACGGTAGTAGAGCCCTGTGATATTGACCTGGCATATGTGAAGGTCGGTCCTGTCATTCATACAGATGCCTGCCCACACAATTACACTGCTACCTCCATAACTGTTGTGAGCAACAATTGCAGGAGGCTGGTAACGGTCACCTCGCCGTCGCCAGACACGTATTCGACGATCATGAAAATCCAAAACGAAACGGGACTCATCAGAAAACATCACTGATGCCCACTATTGATTGGTCCACCGATGATGACATTGGCACCAATCCATTCTTGCTCGCCTGTGTTGTGATGACATGGGCAAAGCTACAAACGGTCTGCGTGAGGCCAGTTGCACTTGGTGCAAACGGTTTCGTACTGTCTGAGTTGAGACCCGGGTCGAAGTAGTCTGTTGAAGGTGTTGCTGAAGTTGAGTAGCATTTAGAGTCCGAGTTCTGATGGCCTGAGTAGCAAGACGTAGATCTTGGCGGCGTGTAGTGACTCTTGGGCGGCCAGTCCGAGGCAGATCAGCCACTGTGCGGAAATTTTGATACCTGTTCCACAGTCTGCTGACAACTGACTGTGAAACATTGAGGTTCCGAGCAACGTCCACTTGCCGACTTCCGGTTTGCAACATGCCAATGCCTATCCATCTCTGCTGTTCTGTCAAATGTTCCATGACGAAGAAAAGAAATTTTATCTGTTGCAGAGTCTTTTTATACCTGTCCATGGTGAGTAGTGTTCATCAAACACGAGATACACGCATTTTTGTGAAAAAGAATAATGTGTGAACTTTACGGATGGGCCCCTACCTCTGTTCTTGGGACTGGCTTACTCATCACGAGTCACCAGGTCAACGTGATATTGCACGTGAGAGTGGAGAAGAGCGTGCTCGATATGTCCATACAACCATTAAAATACGAAATCCACTCTTTTGTAAAATAATACATACCATCTTAAAATATCCCCTACTTTTTGTGACTAGTATAATACAAAACACTGTACATCGAAAGAATAGTGTACCTCATGATCACTAAGTTTTTTATATGTAAAGAACAGCATGAGACTATTAGCATGTTTTATATCACAATAATTCAAATGCTAATAGATTTGTATATGTCATTTCTCATTTTAAAACTGTATTGCGTATAATTTATTAATATATTTTTTTGCGTTAGGATTTTTGGGTGTTTGTAAGGATTTTTTGGGTCCTGCGTACAGATTTTTGTCTCAGGAGGTTGACAGGTATGCTATGATAAGTTTGGTAGTTTCATCATGTAACACAAGAAGTGACTATTATAAGTTTGGTAGTTTCATCATGTAACACAAGAAGTGACTATTATAAGTTTGGTAGTTTCATCATGTAACACAAGAAGTGACTATTATAAGTTTGGTAGTTTCATCATGTAACACAAGAAGTGACTATTATAAGTTTGGTAGTTTCATCATGTAACACAAGAAGTGACTATTATAAGTTTGGTAGTTTCATCATGTAACACAACCAGCTACATAAACCAACCCTGTAAGAGCAAATAAATACTTTGGAACAAGCTACCTACAAAGCAACCAGCTGCAGATGTGGCTAAATGTTGCCCAATAAGCAACCAGCTGCAGATGTGGCTAAATGTTGCCCAATAAGCAACCAGCTGCAGATGTGGCTAAATGTTGCCCAATAAGCAACCAGCTGCAGATGTGGCTAAATGTTGCCCAATAAGCAACCAGCTGCAGATGTGGCTAAATGTTGCCCAATAAGCAACCAGCTGCAGATGTGGCTAAATGTTGCCCAATAAGCAACCAGCTGCAGATGTGGCTAAATGTTGCCCAATAAGCAACCAGCTGCAGATGTGGCTAAATGTTGCCCAATAACAACCAGCTGCAGTTGTAGCTAAAGGTTGCCCAATAAGCAACCAGCTGCAGATGTGGCTAACTGTTGCCCATTAAGCAAAATCTAAAATGATACAGTAAATGCTATAACTGAGTTTCAAATTTGTCCAGTATTGTTTCTTATACTTTCAATAAATAAATATTACACACATAAAGGTATGTTTAAGGCACTCGTAAGAAATAAAGAAGTAGAAAACATATTCTATCAGCTTTTCTTTACCAGATACGGATTATTTCTAACGGAACTACCACCTGATTGTGTTTATAGATTTAACTCGCAAAATTCCTATTTTATGAATTTACTGACTCCTTCCTCGTGATGTCTATGTACTGAGACATTAATGAGTTTTTATGAGCAAATAAAAGGGATGAAGTTGTTTCTGATAAAGATGGACTGGATTAGTGGCGTATCTAAGATTTTTCGGGTTGAGTTTTTCAGGTGAGGGTGCCATATCAAGAGAGGGCGAGGAATTTAATCTTGGAAAGCTCTCTTCCGATACGACAATCACTCATAAGTGATGATAGGTTATGTGTAATATTAGCACAATTTTTGAAAGTTTAAGTATACTAGTGTTGTTCAAAACAAATATGTAGTCATATGTTTATGAGTGCAACATAACAGAAGTTATAAGCCACCCAGCAGATAATATAAAGAGCTTGTTGTTGTTGTGTGTGTGTGTGGGTGGGGGGCTAAAAGCGTAAAGCCTAAACCCTCATCAAAGTATACCACACTATTATGAAAAAAGTAAACAATTATAAAGCTTAATATAATTCTATGTATTATCCGAGTAGCAGATTGGTAAGAGAGCTTGCTTATCAGAGCAAAGAGAACTGGTTAGAAACCAGGTTCGGTTGCGCTCTAGAGAACCCAGCTGTAAAAATGGGTACCTGAGTTAAGGAAGGCAAAGACGGCAAGGAAAATAACTGGTCACCCCAGCCCAAAAAAGTAAGAACTAGCACAGTTTAAGTCTCGAATACTTAACTGCCCTGCCGCAGTATTTGCATTCGTACTACCTTTACCTTGCATGTAATCAAACAACAACAACAACAACAACAACAACAACAACAACAACAACAACAACAACAACAACAACAACAAATTAGAAAACTCTATTTTCTCACTTCTTTATTGAGTCACAAAGAACAACATACGTATTCTTCCAGCCAAAATTGAGAAACAAGAAAAAATTCAGCAAAGACAATCTCAGAGGATATTGCAGCATGCCCGGGAGAAACCTGCCAAAAAATATTGTGCCGGATTCTTTTATTAAAATGACTTCAGTGAAATGGAGAATGATATCAGGAATAGATGATAGACAAACAATTTATAAAAGAAATAGATTATAGATCAACAATCTCGACTGGAAGTAAACTGCCTCCCCTTATCTTTCAGAAATTGAAATCATCTTTCTAGTGTCCTCTGGATATCAAGAATCTCCTTCTTTGCAGTCCTTCACGTAAGATGGAATATTCTTTCACTCTTCAAAAAAATTGTTCTTACTCCCACTTCAGAAATTGAGTGTTTGTGTTTAATTCCCTTCCTCTTTCTCTTTCTATCCTTCATTCAAAAATTGCATGCGTTACATCGCTCTTTCTCGTACTGTCTTCAGTTCCTTTCTCTTGTCCTCTAAATTTCTCTTTATCTCAGTTGTCATAAATTATACCGAATAAGGTCGTCTTGACCATAAACCTGTTCTTCTGGACAACGTTTTCTCTTTTCAAAGAGAGGCTGGAACTAGATTGTGGATCTGTCTGATTTTGATTGAGAGCCAGGATTTGGGCAAAGAGGATTCTGGGGGCTGTCGATTTCAATAGGCATATTACTTTAAGCAGGCCTTGTAATCTCCGTTATGTGGAAGGATCAAAATTATGAACGTGTTTTCCTGTACGAAATAAACTGTGGACATAAATATACGGTTAGTTTGGCAGTCAGATAAACGGGAAGGTAAGATAGATCAGAGAAACGTATAGACTGAAACTATACAGTCAGACAGACAGGCAAGAAGATACCCAGAAAGATAGGCACGCATACACATATGCAGACAGACAAACAGGAAAGAATGCACTAAGATATACAGGCTGACATACAGCCCTACAGGCAGACACACACAGATGCAGACAGACAGTCAGGCAGACATGAAGACACTCAGACAGGCAGACATACACATAAGCAGACAAACAGGCATGCAGGAAGACAACCAGCAAGGCAGGCAGACAGACAGATAGGAAGACACAGGCATAATCTCAGACAGACAGACACAAGGTAGGTAGGTAGGTAGATAATTAAGTAGGCAGTTAGGTAGTTAGTTAGGTTGGTAGGTAGGTAGGCAGATAGGTAGGTTGGTATTTAGGTAGGTAGACAGACATACAACAGACAAGTAGGTAGGTCGGTGGGTCGGTCAGTAGGTAGACAGGAACACAGAAGACAAACAGACAGGCAGACATATACATGGGCAGGAAGACAGACAGACATGTAGGTAAGTAGGTCGGTAGGACAGACAGTCAGACAGACAAAGACAGACAGACAGACAGATAGATAGGTAGATAGATAGATAGATAGATAGATAGATAGATAGATAGATAGATAGATAGATAGATAGATAGATAGATAGATAGATAGACAGACAGACAGACAGACAGATAGATAGATAGATAGATAGATAGATAGATAGATAGATAGATATATAGATAGATAGATAGATAGATAGATAGATAGATAGATAGATAGATAGATAGATAGATAGATAATTATTATTGCAACACCTATATTAACTATTATTGATGTTGTACCTACTAATAGTACAACTACTATCACTATAACTACGTACTACTAATGATGTACTACTACTACTATTGCTGCTGCATATGGCTGTCTAAATTCCGTCTAGTATAGGGTTCCCATTCGTCCCGTTTTTCCCGGGACAGTCCCGTTTTTTGATAAAATGTCCCGGTGTCCCGAATTTATTCCAAATGTCCCGCTTTTTAAGGGTCCTTCCTGAAAAAAAAATCTTTGGGTAACGGATTTTATTCCGTGTTTTAGTAGTGTTACTTTATCAATTTCCGGTTACAGTGGACCCTCGGTTTGAATCTCGAACAAAAATTCGAAAGTCGACCAAAACAGTGTTCAGTGAGCATCTACCAAATGATTTAATGCGTATTAGCATTATTATACAGTATTTTTTATCGTTTTTCATCCGCATAATGCCGAAACGTAAGTGCAGTATAAATGCTAACATTACAAGAGAATTTCCCTTCATTACAGGTGTAGATGAAAATGTGGAATGTACTTTATGCAGCTCTAAATTTTGCATTTCACATGGTGGTCGGTCAGACGTAGTCAACCACGCGAAAACGAAAAACTTAAAGGTGCTGTTGAAAGTAAGGCTTCCAACAGCAATATAAGTCATTTCTTAAATGCGAAAACCCAGAGTGAAAAGGAAATGGAAAAACAGTTATCATTGGCAGCACAGGAAGCAACCTTCGCTTATCACACGGCGGTGCATAACCACAGCTTTAAGTCCATGGACTGCACAACAGCCATCGTGAAAAAACTTTTCAACGATAAATTCAGATGTTCGCAAACAAAGTGCAATGCAATAATCACCAATGTTATTGCGCCATTTGCGACAAAGCAGATTGAAGAAGAGCTAAATGAAGCTCGTTTCATATCAGTATTAATCGACTCATCAAACCACTTGGACAAGAAGTTAGTGCCTCTGGTCGTGAGATATTATCATGCAGCAAAAGGTGTAAAGGTGAAGGTGTTGGAGTTAGTTAATTTAGGCGGTGAAACTTCAGAACTGTTATTTTCTTATGTGTTGGAAGTGTTACAGACGTCAGATCTCCTTAAAAAGGTTATTGCTATATCAGCAGATAATATGTGTATTTTTATACCAGTATCTTATTTTAAGTGCAACATATAATATATAATAGATTTATTTGTGCTTTACCTTAATTTTTAACATGTCCCGTTTTTTTACAAAATGTCCCGGGTTTTTTAGGTAAAAATTTGGAAATGTCCCGGTTTTTAAACAAAACATTATGGGAACCCTAGTCTAGTATCGAGTCCATCGTGCAGCTCGGTTTTTTCCTGGTTTGATTTCCCCGCAGTGCCTGTCACTTTCGTTACTTTTCTGTTGTCAATTGTCTTCCTCCTTTTTCAGTTTTTTTTTTCCTTACGCTCTTACAAATGTCTTTCATTGACCTATTTTCATTTATGATTTTACTATTTACTGGTCTCGGATTTTCCTCCTAGTTTATTTCCTTACCCGTTAAAAAAATAAAAACAAATTATTTGGCTGCACCAAAATCAAACAACTAACTGGTCTGAACTGTTCACTTGCCGCTGGATACATGTACATTAACTACTCGCTGGATACATGTACATTACTAGTCGCTGGACACATGTACATTACTAGTCGCTGAATACATGTACATTACTAGTCGCTGGATACATGTACATTACTTGTCGCTGGATACATGTACTCGTACATTACATATTAACTAAGCCTGTGGTCTCTGTAGCTATTTGTTATACATGTGATAGGAATAGGAGATAACTGAGATAGGAATAAGAAAGAATAATTAATGAATAGTAGGACTTAGTTTTACGTCAGCATTGTGACACAAGAAATACGTGCGCTTATGAAGAGTTGGGATCATTCTTCTCTCGTCGTTTCGCTGAGATGGTCAGCACTGAGCAGGTCAGGTAGACTAACCGTAGGACCACCTAAAAACTTAGTGGACAGCTCAGGTATCATTGTGTTATGGTGCCGCTGCATTTTGCAGAAAGGGAAGGATGTTCCCACGACAATTAAGTTTCATGTCGAGCTGTATCCAAGAGTATCGCCAGCAGTTTTATTCAAGCAAAACATGGTATGTAAACTCTCGAATAATTAGTCAAGGGCAGGTGATCAAGGGACAGTGATCAAGGTAGTGGTCAGTGTCGGACATTAAAGCAGAGAAGTGGCTTAGAATGTTTCCAGCACTGGTGGTGACCAGCTGAGTTTATGGAGAACAGGAAGCATGTATAGTAAGCAAGTGACTTTATCGTAGATCAAGACAGCAGTGAGCTTAGAAGGACAATGTAAAGTTCATGTAGCTATTACCAGGGCACTGGTGTGTATGACCATCAGTTTATGTTTGATCATCCTCATCACTATATCTCTCTCTCTTTCTCCACTTTCTTCCCAGTTGCCTCCGTTCGCCTGTCCTCACTTAATAAAACACACGAACACTTTCCATCAGTTATCTCCTGACACACTTTTTTTCCTGTCAAATCCAGGTCGCATCCTCATACACTCCATCAATTTTTTGGGTTTCCTTTTCATTCTCTTTCTCACGTCCACTTTAACATTCTTAAAGTTCTCTTGTGTCTAATTATATCGAGGTACCTTGACCTCTCGTTCTTGCTGCGTTCTCATTCTTCTCTCGCATCCGGTGGCCGAAGGTTTCTTTGAGAATACTATGAATATAGATGTTAGTAGATCTGCGAAGGTTCTGGGGGTATCAGGGTTGACAAACAACGTACAAGGCTTCTGCTCCGCGAAGTATTTTGGGCTTAGAGGCGACTAGCATGAGGTGAATAGGACTGGCTATCTATCTATCTATCTATCTATCTATCTATCTATCTATCTATCTATCTATCTATCTATCTATCTATCTATCTATCTATCTATCTATCTATCTATCTATCTGTCTATCTGTCTGCTTGTCTGTCTATCTATCTATCTATCTATCTATCTATCTATCTATCTATCTTTGACGGTATTGTCTCCCCTGCTTTGCAGTAGGGGTTCAACAGTTGCCAAAACTCAAGAGTATCTAATATGGGCTTCAAAGGTGTCTACCTTCACACAAGATCACTCTTGGCAGAGATGTAGATAGAAGGGTAATGGCAATTCTATTACAAAGGGAGTCTTTACAAGATATTCAGATAAGCGAAAACAATGCTGCTTTGGCTGAGCACGTTAATTCTAAAATCTGCCGAACCCTTTTGTGAAGGAATTAAGCACTTATTAATTTCAGCTCGTTCAAGCCCCTACCCCTGATTTACTCAGTGGGATTCTTATTATTCTGGTATAGCTCTGTTTAGAGTGTGTGAAGCAAATTGACTGAGACTAACATGCAGTTTATCATAGACTGGGTGATGCGACAGGCAACAGAGGGCAGTTTAAGAGGAATAAGATGGACTACGTTTTCTACATTGGAAGATCTGGAATATGCAGATGACATTGCACTACTAACACCTTCACATCAACACATCCAGGAAAAAGTGGATAGACTTAATAAGTATAACCAGAAGGTGGGCCTGTACATCAATCTAAAGAAGACAGAGGTCATGACACTCAATGTGAGCAACCCCGAGCCCATAACAGTAAGGAATCAACAACTGGAACAGACAGACACCTTCACATACCTAGGATGCATAGTAGCACCAGATGGCAAAGCAAACAAAGACATCAACAACAGAATGAACAAAGCAAGAACAGCCTCTTATAGTCTAAACAACATCTGGAAGTCCTCTCAGTACAGCACAAGCACAAAATTAAGATTATATCAGAGCTGTGTGCTTTCTGTGCTTCTCTGTGGTGCGGAATGCTGGAGAGTAACAGAGAAGGAAATGCCAAAATTGTCCTCTTTTCAGACAACCTGCCTAAGAAAAATTCACCGAATTTTTTGGCAGAATACAATCACCAACCAAGATCTGCTTACTCGGAGCAAGCAAGAGGACATGCACACTATCATAGCTGGCAGACGCTGGAATTGGGTTGGCCATGTCCTCAGAAGACGCCCTGATGCCATCACAAGAACAACTATGCTATGGACGCCTGAAGGAAAACGAAAGAGAGGCCGACCAAAAGCAACTTGGCGGAAGACTGTGGAGGCTGAGATGCAAAGAATGAACCAGAGTTGGGGCACTGTACGAAGGATGGCCACCGACAGAGCAAAGTGGAATCAATTTGTTGCTGCCCTACAAGACGCCACCAGGCGTGATGGCCACTGACTGCTTTGACGGTCGGCGGCTACGGATCAAAGAAGAAGAACATGCAGTAACTTTAAAATGATTAAATCGAAGTTAAATTTATAACATTACAAATAACACAATTTAATAATCACTTAAGTTTTAACAGTTTGAAAATAATTTGAATCGTTTAGTTGAAAAGTTTTATCACTTATTTAATTTAGAGATGATGGGGAAAAAATTCACTTTGGCAGCATATATATTTTCACTTAGCTGCTATAGTAGTTTCTGCTCCCGCTGATGGGTTCTGTTTACACTGCTCTCGCTCGTCTTTGGTCAAGGTTAGAGGCGTCTCACGTTCCTAGAACGTCAAGGAGTAACGGCCAAACTGGTCCTGCGTCTGTCCATAAGACCCTCTTATGATGCCGTCTCGCACAACGTCAGTCTACTTCTATCTTCACTTGGTTCCAGAGATAGTATTTTCTACTGGTACCACCAATAACTATGATAAAGAATAGAAACGAAACGCTGTCCTCGGTATTGCGTTTCCCGACACACACTTATGTGCCCCTCTCTTCTATTCTACCATCCAATTTATCTCAGAATTTACCCTCGATGAGAATTAAATTTAATCCCTCGGGATAAAACTTTCTTTATATTTAAATAGAATAGCTTTAGCTTTATCTTACATTTAAATGAAAAGATTAATAATACAGATAGAGTCTGTTTACATTTACATCTCCACTGATTGAAAAGTGTTCACAATATAAATTGAATATATTTTCATTTATGTTTACACTGATTGAAAAGTTTGAAACTTTCATTAATTTTAAAATGAATATTTTCACATAGACATTTACACTGGGTTAAAGCTTGAACATTAATTTTAAAGTGAATATGTTTATATGGACATTTACACTGCTTTGAAACTGTAAGTATTTATACGAGTACTTAGAATGTACATCATTTCTTTCATCCTTCCCTCCCTGCTCCGCTTGGAACTTGGGACTACTTTATGCTTTTAGTTCTCTTTCAGAAACTAGCAATAAAGCAATCACCAACCCGTGCAGTGGTGGTTCATGAATCATCATTCTATACGCTGAGGTTGCCAGCCTCAAATGACGTGGACATCCACTAGCGATTTTCAAACATTAATCTTCACATGATAATATACATACTCGTATATATGTTAGTAATAAATTATAGAATGCAAAATGACAACTTACGCCAATCCTGGCTTACAGACGTTTTGCTCAGATGAATAAAAGGGACTTGAATAGGCCTCTTACACGCGTCTGGGGTGTCGTTAATTTAATAAGTTCCCTCTCTGACTTCGTGTGTGGTTCTTCAGTTTCCTCAGTCCCGGTTTCCATATTTAATATGAAATAGATTTCCTGTGCTATGAAAGTCCGTCCAAAATTATCTAATAAAAGGTGTCCGGTATGTTAAGAAGTGTCACGAGAGGGAAGTATTGGTTTAAAAGAAAGATATCATTGACACAAAGTTGTATCAGGTGATACCAGGATAGTGCCAGATAAGAGACTAGTCTTATAAGCAATACCCCCTTCTCTGAAAAGAGTAAGGGTGTACTGACATCAAAGGTAAGATCAAGCTGTATAATTTCCTAGATATGGTGATAGTGTATTATCCTAGGTTCCTAAATGCTCCTCTCAAGATCCTCCTCTGTTTATAATATTAACCTCTGCTAGGGGTATTAAACTAAACTATCAACCAACAAGAACTGTAACTTAACTTAAATAATCCAAGTAAGTCTGTTGGTAAAATTTACAATTTATTTTGTACAAGTTTTCTTTCTTTGTGAAATTTTTCATTGAACTCAAAATTGATTATAAAATAAAATTAATAAAATCCTTTGTTAACTATTCACAACTAACTACAGTCTGTAAATTTGTAAGTATAGTTCTTCTTTCCTGGCTGAACTCAATCTTGTTGTAGACTGTCTTTATTTTATGATCAATAATAGTTCTTCACAGTTAATGAATTACAGTCAATCACTGATTATGAATTTGCCTACCTAGATGCACTGACTTGTCATCATTATGTCTTAGTTTCTTTGTTTGTGGTAATTCTGTTGTACACTGGACAGTAGCCTTGTATGGCTACTTATCTTCATTTCTAGTTTTGGAGCATGTCACACTTCTGTTCGGGAAAGAAACGGTCAACTGTATTTCCTCCAGGCAGTAGGTACTGGGTGGCTGTCCCTCTAAACTTAAAGGGCGCTTGCACCACTAGTTCCTTCAGTTGTGGCTGGCTCTTTAAAGGTGTACGTTCGTTAAAGGATGTAACCTGAAATACAATTGGTTCACCACTGTATTGTCTATCTCTCTATCACAGATGTAGGGGATGAGAGACAGTTTCAGACAGGGTGCAGTTAGACGCACAGGGCATAATAAATCAGTAATAACACAATCTAGTTCACTGTGAATATAATCTTTCTCCAATTCCTTGGTCACAGATATCTGTCCATGATTCGCCTCCATACAGTTATTAGGTCTTGTGGAAAATACTATGTAATATCTTAAACAATACAGTAATGCAATTCCTTTCATCATTTCCTTCGTTCTTGGTGTGCGTTCCATGTCTTCAAAAAATAATTCGTTAAATGCTTTTCTAAAACTATGAACACACTTTCCGCTGCCATTCTCAATTTATCTGAATATACACAGGCTTGGTTTCCCTCCAAAAATTACACAGTGGCTTATAACACAGTTACACTTCCTAACGCACAATTTGATTAATTAATTAGAAATATATACTCGTATATATATTTATACATTCTTTCTTACCCTCAAGTACATACTGTCGAGCTGTTAATGGTCATACAGTCTGCTCTCAGATGCAGAAGGCAAAGGAAGTCTCACTGACAGACTGGCGCACTTACTGCAGTTTTGAAATTTTTGTGGCCTCCTTTCGAAAGATGGCAAGTCTTTATATAGGTCACAGCCGAACGTCGCGGAGGGCAATAAGACTGAAGTGTGTTGCATTCTCAAACACAGGCACAATTTTGTCGAGATGTGCATGTATGGAAAATTAGGAATCTTAATATCTTCCTTATTACTGGACCGATTTCTTTTATCTTAGGCTTAAAGTACGCCATGGATTATTCTTTACCTTTCTAGATAATTTGTCTTTTCCTTTCATACGTCCATCTTTTCATAGGCGTTGCGTAAACAGCAAAATTTTCGACTTGCCTGATGTCTCGATGCATTCCACTCGAGATTTCTCCATTAGTATAATGCTTTTCGTGGAAGTCTTTGTACCTTCTGATACAGGAATAGTCCTATTATAAAATTACTGACCTCTTCCATGCGGTACTTCGCTAATAATTCTGTAGTTTACCTCCAATTCTAACAAGGTTACACAGATTCGAAGCCGGCCATGTTAGCCTAATACGTTTGTAAGCAATGTGAATAAAGATGCCGTTTCATTGATCCGTCTAGCATACACTGTTATAAAGTATGGCGTGCCGTTGTGGTATGAATGACGTGTTGTGAATCAGAATTCACGACAAGAAAGAATTCTGAATTCTAGGTTTCACTCTAGCAAGGTATGGTATCTTGGCAAGCGATCTTCACAGTGGAATAACATTGAAACGTGTCAAGTTAAATTCCCGGTCTCTTACGCATCTGTTTGTTATGGAGTTAAAAAAACACTCCAATCATTTTTAAACAGGTGGGCGAGGGTGTGGTACTTTCAAAATAGTCCACGTGAAATAAGGTGCGTAATGTAAAAGGTCACGTATTACCATATATGGCAATAAGATATACGACGCTTTGCGTACAGACTCGCGAACATATCGTTAACCTCATATGACAACGTGATCCAAAAGTAACAATTCATTACTTTATCAGAAAGTAATCTCTTATCTGTGTCTGTCCATCAGTTGTCTCCCCGTATTCCAAGCTTTGGTGATGTGCGCACCCGTCTTATCGGTGATTAGGCAGATAGCGCTGCGCGATATACATGTTAATCTGCCGCGGCCAAGCATGTTACAAGGAAATTTTACCAACCTGCCTCTCTTAATATTATCTCTGCCTCTCCTTGCAAATGTGAGGTGTTTATCATCCACAAGGAGTTTCAGATAACAGACAAGACACTATAAACTGAAAGTAGTGAAAGAATACTTGAAAATATAAACTATCTGCTACATAGTATAGAAAGACAGAAAGTGCGACAATTGAAAGCACGCAATAAAATCAGTCCCGCAAATGCACCGATTACTGCCGGAGTGAAATAAAGATCGAGTGGGTCGTCCCATTCTATCTATCTATCTATCTATCTATCTATCTATCTATCTATCTATCTATCTATCTATCTATCTATCTATCTATCTATCTATCTATCTATCTATCTATCTATCTATCTACTTATCTACCTACTTACCTACCTATCTACCTACCTACCTGCGTGCCTGCCTGCCTTCTAACTATCTATCTATTTATCTATCTATCTATCTATCTATCTATCTATCTATCTATCTATCTATCTATCTATCTATCTATCTATCTATCTATCTATCTATCTATCTATCTATCTATCTATCTATCTATCTATCTATCTATCTATCTATCTATCTATCTATTCATCCATTCATGCATCCATCTATAGATATTCTATGATGTTATCAATATCTGCTTCCTGCTCCCTATAGAGCATAGAGTTGCCTCTGCTATTGGTTCTTTGTGACGTAACCCGCACGAAGCAATCATCCATCAGCTTTTGCAGTAGTGGTTTGTGTAGAAAGTTATTTTATATGACGAGGTTGCAACCCCCGCACGCAACTGTACATCAATAAGCAATTTATATATGTTAAATGCAAAGATAACATGAAAATCCACATGTTACATCTCACCCCAATAAAGTTATATAATCTCCATACTTGTGATGCACAGGATGGCCGCAGTATGTCCTACAGGTTTTTAAGATGCAGCCGTCCCTCCGTTAGTCAAGGTTACTTGTAACCGAAGACTCCTATCTTTTAATGCTTGAGGAAGTTTTCTTCGGATTTATGGCTCAAAGTATTATAAGTGAAGTTTTACGCTTTTAGTTTTATAAGTTATTTCTAATCCATTTGGCCTGTCCTATAATGGAATCTTTATTACTAACTCCTGTTTTAGCTGTCCGTGATCTCCTTTGACGAAGATTAAATTTCATTGGGGAAATTTCGAAATTCTCTTAGTTTTAAGGTTATAATTTTCCCACTCAAAATGTAACCTCGTGAGGTTCTCTTGGGTGAAACCCAACCACAATTTAGATTAGTGTATGTTCTAATTCTAAAACACCCACAAGTAAGGTATCTTAGTTTAGTAAATGTTCCCCCTACTAATCACCATGCAAATGACCACATAAGAGTTTGCAGCGTAAGTGTTACATTTACCGAAAACATTTTATGCCATACGACCTGCCCTAATTATTTAATCTGATAATCTCTTCTCCAATGTTGCTCTCTCTTTCCCATTGCTGTTTATTATGACAACACATCTGGCCGAAACTTATTACATCATCTCCTCGTGTCCTAATAATTAAGATTATTAAGAGACCTGCCGGAAATCGTTACGTGATATGTCTTGAGTCCAGATTATTAGAACCAAGATAGGGCTGAGAATGGGCGATTGGTGCAGTCATGCTTACACATTTAGACACAGGTTATCTTTAATCACCGTCTCTGGTTCATCCGCCAATATTTGTTGGACGTTTCTACAGGGCTCAGCTGAACATCACTAATCTATCAATTGCCCGTTTGTCTAAACAATAAGGCTGGCGACAAACGTAAACCAAAAAAATATTGGTTTAATCGTATTGTCCCACCTGGCTAATCGATTACTGACTACAATCAAAGGATAACATGTTATGAACATGAAGCCTAAATGCATGGGTGTGTCGAGGTGTGTCTCCCGAAGATATGATAATATTGGTAGATGGAATCGTAAAAGTAAGATAATGCACGGATGAAAAGGAAAAAAAAAAGAATGGCCGAATAAATACTGACAGAGAGGAGTGTACGAAGAAATATTGGATGAACGAATAAGACGTTTTCTCGTAACATCAACATACGTCACAATACTAGGTCCAGCTTTGACAGGTCGAGTGACAAGTTCCCTTCCTCGTTGCCTTAACATTCCTTAACTGAACAGCAGAGTCAAGTGCCCAATTACAGCCGTGTGGACCAGTGTGACGCAACCGTGTTTCTAAACCAGTACGTTCCCCGCGACAGGACAGCACTAAGATCCCGTTAAATAATAAAATTGTAAAATGCAGTACTATTTATCCACCCTGATAAAGTCAATTTGTCTTTCTTTCCTTCGTTCATTGGTTCGTTTATTTGTTCCACCTAGTCCAGGTGTAGAAGTTAACGACACCTTAAAAAATATTTTTTGGCTTTCCTACACTTCATTTTAGCACCAACCTTGAACGCTACTACTCCTTCCTAAACTCAAACACCTGTCAATAATTTTACTTGTTCCGTAAACTAATATATCTCACTCTTGACAACACCTGTCGCGTCAAAAGTAATCACATCCGACACGTGTTACCGTGAAATAACCAATCTTTATAATTCCGTTTTATCTGTTGTTTGCGTTTCTTTTGGCATTCATCACTATTCCTGAAAATTGTCCAGAGTTCTTCTTGATTTTTCAATAACCATGCCTGCTGGCGTAGATCATCATGTTTCTTCACAACTTCCTGTCTCTAGTTTTGTTTATCATTTCTGTTGTTGGCTTGTTTCCTTCTCACGATGTCAAATTATGCGGTATATTTATTATTTGTCATCATTTATCTCTTTTTCCTTCAATTCTCCCCCACCCCCTCGTGTCACGTTATATTCCAGATTTCTTCTGATGATGATGACATGCCGAACAAAACTGGGTTGTTTCTGGCTAACATGAATAACACGCTTTGTTTTTCCTTTGCAGGATTCCTCTTAACGCATCTTAGCTGCTGATGGTATTCAACATATTCTTCTGTAAGACCATCTTTGTGGCCTCAAACTTTCTTGCCAGTTTACCATATGTCCTGAATGTATCAACTAATATACTCTCTTTGGTGTGTGTTATTTGTATTCTCCACTAGTTTTCACGTAAGTCTAATCTCTAAAACATATAAAACCATTCGTATCTATTCTGTTTTGTTTTGTTTTTTTACTATTATACTCTTTCAGTTTTACCGGGAGTCTAAATTGCGAAAAATAAAGAAACAAACCTATCCATTCTATTTTTATTCTCAACCAAGTTTTACCTAAGTCTAAATTCTGGAACATCAAAAACATGCATATCTATTCTGCTCTTTTTTCTCTCCACCAAGTTTTACCGTGAGTCTAAATTCTGAGACGTTGTTACGGGTGATATTAATCTTGTAGTATATTGTTGAACGTATTGCAAAGTTCAGTGACAAAATAGGCATCGTACTGACAAACACGAATGGAGACGGGCAAAAAACATACATGACATCAGTTCTGAGGAATCCAAGCCGTGAGGTGGATGGGTCCACATAATATGGTTGACGTTTATTAGTAACAGTAGATATCGACATCATGGAAAATGGCATGGCATATATATATATATATATATATATATATATATATATATATATATATATATATATATATATATATATATATATATATATATATATATATATATATATATATATATAATTCGTCCTGTCCTTCAATAGTCACGTCTCATAAAAAAGTTCTGGCCGCTGTACTAGGGGTGCATACGAACGATGATCACCCAAGTAATGTGGTTCAGACAAATGTAGACGTTGAATTATCTAAAGAAATACCTCTTAGGTTGTCACAAACCCTTCACTAGGTTCTGGATCATCTTATACAATATCATAATAATTGCGGCGGCCCTCGAATAATAAAATATGCCACAACTCGCTCAACTTCCACAGTATCTCAGGAGCTTACATAAATACGTCCTTCCTCGAAGACTACAAATCACAAAAGGCCCAGAGTCTTAACTGTTTGCATAAAATTGGTGCAGAACGCATTATGTCATTAACTACCGGTGACGTATTAAATATCTCGCGTTCAATATAAGTGAAAACCTGTGCAAACATATGATTAACCACAGAGAGACATATTACCGCGTGTATTGACTGGTAATAACCTATGTGTGGTAAAAATACACATTACATTAATATTCTGCCTTAACAGTAACACCGTCGGTCGGGTTGAAAAAAAATCAAAGAATTTGATTTTTTTCATAAAAATTTAAATATAATTAACTCAATAAATCAAAATACGGACCCGGAAGAATAATGAACTACCAGAAGTGATACATAAAACCGTTAATAATATGATCATTGTCAAATTGTATAAACCGTGAGTCAATATCTGTACGCATATGTACTAATAGAAGTAATGATGCACAACAGCAAGGAGTCCGTCAAAAGTCAAGAAAAGAAAAGTAGAACATTTCACACATATCATATGAAGGAAGGAGAATGGAAAGAATCATAACAGTGCATGCATGTGATATGAGAAAACATAAAATCGTCCATAGAATAGTCATATTCATCGTACGTAATTAAAGTAAATCAAAGGTGTGTGTATATATACATATAATGTAATTCATGGTAGACAATAGAAGGATGAGTTTCAAGATAGAAGAAAAGAAAAGTATTACTATCATCTAATGAGAACGAACATAATAGGAAGTAATATAAACTAGTATGACTGTGATATGGAAGAAAAATCAGAAGAAAAGAGAAGTAACTGATAATCGAATAGCATAAAACCAATATATAATGTGTATCTCCCCTAATGTATACATGTGGTAACAAAGGATCGAAGGAGCGAATATGTGCATGAAAAGACAAAGGAAAGAAGACAAATGTGTGAAGTGGAAATTAAATTGATACATATGAACAACAATAGTACGCTTGAGAGAACAAATATAACGTTAATGTCAAGCGTTTGAAGATAGGCAGCATGAAAATGTTTCCAACACAGCATTAGTTATATGAAAAATATCACTGCGAATTTAGTACACAGGAAAATACAATCGCCATTTTTGTGCTTGATAAAGCCACACCAAGAAACACGTTTTTAGTTTTTTTGTTTTTGTGACATAGTCAATATCTTTATCGAAATAAAGAGTGTATAGAGACATAGTCCACATAGGCGCACTCTGGGCGTGCAGTTAGAGTAATATATATATATATATATATATATATATATATATATATATATATATATATATATATATATATATATATATATATATATATATATATATATATATATATATAGCAGAATCATCATGAACTATGGCAGTCAAACCAAAGCTGGATCAGGAAATGCCATTACATCGCATCGTAAAAGTCAACAACTGTGTCATCGAAGAAACATCTGGACCATCACAGCATGGAGCACGTATCATGGTAACTTGCTAATCAACATTAAAATTGAGAAAATGTCATGCAACAAAGTTTGTTTTGTTATCACATAAGCTGCAAGGACCTGTAAAAACGTGACGTATAATAACATATATGTGATAGTTCAAATATCCGATACTGATGGAGCACATCTCGAGAGTGTATCGGCAACCACGTTAGTAGATCCAGGAATAGATTGTATCTCGAACTGGGATGGCTGGATTAAGATTGAGAAGCGTGCAAGCTTAGCGTTGTTATGATTAGCACGCTTGAAATTAGCTACAGATTTCTGATCAGTTTGAATAATAAATGGTGCTCCCAGCAGGTAGCGTTCCAGCTTCTGGATGGCCCAAACGACGGCCAAGAGTTCTTTCTCTAACACTGGGTACTTTCTCTCTGTGTCAGACAGCTTGAGTGAGATATACAGTGTAGGGTGACGGACACTGTCAAATTCTTGCATCAAACACGCGCCTAATCCTAGAGAGCTAGCATCTGTGCGGAGAATATAAATACGATTTTTGTCTGGCAACCGCAAAATAAGTGGTGTAGAAAAAACATGTATTATCTTATCAAAAGCAGCCTGACACTGTTGCGACCAGCGTACGTTATTTGGCAGACCCTTTCTTAAGAGAGAGGATAGAACAGTAGTGATAGTAAAGAGAGCAACATATGTGGGATCGAACCCATGACTCGCGTAATCAGCACAAAATAACGTGCTGGGAGAAAGCAACATCGTAGTGAAAAAGAAAACGGGATGATTACAAATCAGTGAGCACTTAGTGAAGGAATGACAAGGTTCATCATACTGAATAGGCTGAGTATGACGACAACCAGCACTCCAGATAATGCTGTGCCGGGGTATGATAGTATCATGATGGGTAAAGAAAGAGAACAAGCTCAAGAGTAAAGGATCTAGGAAGTGTTCATTCTTACATAAGATGAAAGGATATATGTTACGTGTTAATATTTGCATGGAGCTGAATCAGGAACCAATTGCAAATTGAGGAAACGGTGGTGAAAATAAGCACCATTGTCCAACTCAACAACCATACGAGCGTCGCCATTGGTATAGAAAAAAACTAACGCTTCATTATACCTGATATTTGGAAATGACAAAATACGTACAAACTTGACATCTGCAGTGAAATGAAAGAAATCACCCAGTGCCTGCCATGTAGTACCTGGTGGCAGATTTCGCACTAGTAGGGTGCGTGAGTATGCACTATTGCCTCGAAAAGGCATCCCATTTCTACGAAACTGTGAGCAGGGGTGGTAAGCACCCTTAGTCAAATGAGAAACATGGTCATTTTTTTTTCTCATGGATGGCATATCACTATTATATAAGGTATCATACTGATTGAACTGAGTATGATAACCATCCCCATACTGGCTACCATATAATCCGTTGTTACGGGTGATATTAATCTTGTAGTATATTGTTGAACGTATTGCAAAGTTCAGTGACAAAATAGGCTTCGTACTGAAAAACACGAATGGAGACGGGCAAAAACATACATGACATCAGTTCTGACGAATCCAAGCCGTGAGGTGGATGGGTCCACATAATATGGTTGACGTTTATTAGTAACAGTAGATAACGACATCATGGAAAATGGCATGGCATATATATATATATATATATATATATATATATATATATATATATATATATATATATATATATATATATATATATATATATATAGATACTTCGTCCTGTCCTTCAATAGTCACGTCTCATAAAAAAGTTCTGGCCGCTGTACTAGGGGTGCATACGAACGATGATCACCCAAGTAATGTGGGTCAGACAAATGAAGACGTTGAATTATATAAAGAAATACCTCTTAGGTTGTCACAAACCCTTCACTAGGTTCTGGATCATCTTATACAATATCATAATAATTGTGGCGGCCCTCGAATAATAAAATATGCCACAACTCGCTCAACTTCCACAGTATCTCAGGAGCTTACCTAAATACGTCCTTCCTCGAAGACTACAAATCACAAAAGGCCCAGAGTCTTAACCGTTTGCATAAAATTAGTGCAGAACGCATTATGTCATTAACTACCGGTGACGTATTAAATATCTCGCGTTCAATATAAGTGAAAACCTGTGCAAACACATGATTAACCACAGAGAGACATATTACCGCGTGTATTGACTGGTAATAACCTATGTGTGGTAAAAATACACATTACAAGGGGCTTGACATAAGTCTTGGGCCTGACCATGAAGGACATGTCACAGAGAGCTGAAATTGTGTATAGTGATTATGCCTTTTCAATATAGCCACCGTCTGAATTGACACACTTCTGCCATCTCTGCTTAACCTTGAAAAGACCTTGGGAGTAAAACACCCTATTTTTCAAACTAAATCAGTCATCACATGCTAATATAACATCTTCATCGCTGTCAAAATGATTTCCTTTTATCTGTTTTTTAAGATTTGGGAATAGAAAAAACTCTGATGGAGCCAAATCTGGAGAATATGGTGGGTGTGGAAGAATTTCAATATTTAAATCGTTGGCTGCTAGCTGCACAAGCCGTGCTTTGTGAGAGGGCGCGTTGTCTTGAAGCAAAGGAAGATTTTGAGTGCGCGTTATTCCTCGTTTCCTGGTCACAATCTTTCTTAGTTTGGTGAGAAGATCTGCATAGAGCTGTTACGTACATTTATTACCTAAGGGGGTAGTCTTCGGTCCTGCCAAATGTACGCACCAGTCGTTATATATTTTATTATTTGTGCGTTCGATTGATTCACGCACTGACGTGCACAATGCAGTGTGAGTTGCTTTGGACGCACGGGTAACCTAGTTTGGGGATTGTGACGTCATGTTTTGAACGGGGCAGTGCGGACTTTGTTATGTCCGAGATATAGATTATTGGAATTTTCTGGCAGTTTTGTATAAGCCAGTATGTTATATTGATTCAATTGGTATTCTTGACGAAGCCAATGATGGAAGGATCATGTAAGTGTCGCCCCGGTTATATTTGTATATTTATTGCCGTAAACTAAAGTATCAGGCCGCTCCCAGTTGTAGTCTAGCGGGAAGTCATCTTAGCATGTAATTTCCTAGAATGGACAGACGGAGTCGGTGGTCATATTAGATTACCGTAGAGTAATAATACCTACGTGTAAACCAGTTTATTTATTCGTATGCTTCATATTTTATATGCCGTACATTCAACAATGCCAGAAGCGTGGCATAGAATGGGAGAGGTTAGTCAACTGGAATCTCTAACCTGTTCGTAGTATCGTGTATGACTTTGTTTGAAACTATATGCTATCTAACGTTATGTTTTGGAGAACGTATGGGATTGTGAAGTATGATATGGAAGATTTTATCCTGGAGTATGAATACGTTACCATGATAGACGTCCTTGAAGGAAGGTCAATGGACTTGAATGAGAAGAATATTATACGGTAACAGTTTTGTGATCCTTAGTCACTTGAGTCAGAGGACTTTATTGGTAGAGAATCTTCAGGAACTTTAAAAGTAATTACCATTATGCTGATGTATGATCTTTGCGCCTGTGACGATGTTAGTCTTGTCCACTCCGTATGTGTCATGTTGAATAAAATCTATGTACAGTCATCACCGACTTATGTACTGCCAGTACTTGCCCAGTTCACCCAGTTCAACACTACTTGTTGAAGTTCGTTTGAAGAATATTGTTGACATTCGTTCATTTTAACCATTCGCGTTTTAAGCTACCTCTTCACCAGTATAAACTGTACTCAACCATAAAACGGAGTCAACAGTAATTGGTGTGCCAGTCTGGTTTTGAAATCAAGAATTTCACAGGAAACGTACCCAATACAATTATCATTAATGGAAGATCTGAACTTTCAAGGCGACAACATCTTGGGATCATCTGAAGATCTGAACTTTCAAGGCGACAACATCTTGGGATCATCTCTTTGTCACTATTACGTGCAAGCTGTGGTCTAATAACTCAGAACGAAGTATTTTATCCTCACACGTACATACACGGAGACGAGGCACATTGGTTTTTTTTTCCTGCACGCGAGATGAGTATAACGTGTTGTCGTTGTACCCTTTATTACGTTTAGCTGTGCCTTAAATAATTATGTCCATATTTATATTTTCCGTGTTATGTGTTATATGTTGTGTATTCTTTGTGGGAGGTAGGAAGGTTGATCTGTCGAACGAGATCCATCTCGAAGCCAATTCGGGCTCTTCGTCAGACGTTCTGTAGGGCTCGTCTTGTAAGTTTCAATTGAGCGATAATTCCGGTACAAGGCTAGAAACCTTGCCGAAGTTCCGATCGCTAATTGTCCCTTATAATAGTATCTGTTTAGCTGTTCCGTCAAGTTTTTATTGTTGTTTTCGCAGTTATTTTTATTCGTAATTTAGTTTTATGATGAATTTTGTTTGTATTTTGCGTCCATCTCACCTTTCCTGTCGTTCAGTTTTTTACAAAACCTATGTTTTTACACTGTGTTGTCAATTGTACTGTTAATTATCTGATCGTAGTTATCGTCGTATATTTTTACGATATTCTATTTTAGTTATACATTTTTTTTTTTTTTTTATTTCTACGATTGTGTTCACCCGTCCAGTTTATCATGTCTTGTCGGTTATGTTTCTATTGTCTTTCTCGTTGTTCATTTCATGACATTTGATTACATAAATTTATTGATTAATAACATATTTAATAATTATATAATAACATTATACCGTTCTAAGGACAGGAACGAAGAACACTTGTTATAGTAACAAGGTTAATTAATTTATATTGATTAATTATCATTTTTATAAATCAAGAGTATTGTGACTACTTATAAAGCATAATGTATTCACTAGATTATTTCATTAAGCAAGCAAAAGCTCTTCAGATGGCTCCTGATGAAGCAAAAACATTTGCACTTGCAGAATATAGAAAAGCTCAAGAAATAGAAGCCGAACAGAGAAAGTTAGAAACTTTAAGACTAGAAAAACTTCAATTTGAGGCAGATCAAAAACGGATTGATGCTGAGGAACATGAAAAGAAGAGGAAATTTATAGCTGAGGAAGAGGAGAAAAAAATGAGATTAGCCGCTGAATTAGAAGAGAAACGATTTCAGCGAGAAGCAGAACAGAAGCAAAAGGAGTCTGAAGAAAGACTTAAAATTGAAATGGAAGTTAAACAAAAAGAAATGGAAGAAAGAAGATTAATAGCTGAACAAAATACATTACGACTTCAGCTTGAGAGGGAAGAGAATGATAGAAAACGACAGCATGAACTGAAATTAGCAGAGTCAGAATATGAGAGACTTAGGTTAACTCAGGAAGCTAATTCTCAGAGAACTCTTGAAAGCCAAACTTCATCCAGACAGGATCATTTTAAGGAAATTCACCTTAAATTACCAAAATTTAATCCCCCGTCTGATGACGTGATATTCTTCCTAGATAGGTTTGAGGCCACTTGTGGGTCTTATAACGTGGATAAAGCGCTATACTGTACATATTTATCCAGATTACTTACAGGGGATGCATTAGCAGTTTATCATACCACCAGCATTGGTGAGAAAAATGACTATAATGCTCTTAGAGCAGCACTTCTGCAAAAATTCCAAATGACAGAAGACGAATATCGTTTAAGATTTCATACATTACTACCTCAATCTGGCAGAAATTTTAGTGATTTTCTGTCACAGATACGACTAACATTAGAAAGATGGATCGAATTATCCAAAATTGAAAAGTCGTATGAAGGTCTCTTCGATTTACTGATGCGCGATAAGGTACTTTCGTCTGTAAATCCTACATTTCTCGCATTTTTACACGAAAGGAAACCTTTATCTATGAAAGGCTTAGAAGAACATGCAAAAAATTTTTGTACTGCTCACCCAAACATGGATCTAAGTAACGCACAGATTAAGAATGAATTGCCTGTTGCTTTTGCAGCACAACAAAACAATTTTTCACGAAATCGTTCCTTTAGTGCTGACAGGTATGTCAATAAGGGAAATAATTACAATTTTAACAATGATAACTTTTACAAAGGGAAGCAATTTCAACAATCTGCTCCATTTAATGTTTCTTGGAACCAAACTCACAGATCACAAGATTTTGGTAACAATAATTTTAAAAATAATCAAGGACATTATAATAAACAAAACTGGAGATCAAAATCTCAGGGTCCACAAAACAGACAAGGTTCTTGGAATAAAAATTTTAAAGAACATCATAACTTTAATTATACAAATTATCGGACTCATCCAAATTTTAACTCTAGCAGAAATGACAATTGTAGCAATTTTAATGCAAATAATCAAAATCGATCGCGTCGCAGAGATAGATCGTCAAATAATACGGGTAGACATTCTAATGTCGCTTTAAGTGATACACAGGCTAACATTGAACAGGGTAAAGTAACTGAAACTCACAATGCTATGTCTTGTTCTCTTGATTGTACCCAGGTGAAAGACTGTCCAGAATGCTCGACTCTTTTCCAGCCTAAGGCGATCACGACGCTGCGTTGCGGACATACCTTGCCTAGCCTACGTATAGTCTGCACAGCCACTGCTACGTCAGTACACCAGGGACAGGGCTCTCTTAAGTTTAACAGAGGATTTGTTAACAATATTTCATGCTCTCTTTTATTCGACTCAGGTTGTACCACTGTGGGCGTCCGGACTTCGCTGATCGACCCTAGTTGTGCGACGGGCAGGGTTGTGAAATGTGTGACGTTTGGCGGAACTGTGGAAACATTTCCCACAGCCATTATAACACTTCATACACCATTTTTTTTCAGGAAAGATCCAAGCATGTCTTCTTCCGAATCCAATTTGTGATTTAATACTTGGTCGCATACATGGTATTAAAGAGTGTTCACCACAGCAAATTGCTGAATGGGAAGAGCGACATATTCAAACTGCAAATGCAGTAGTGACTAGAGCGCAAGCTACTAATATGTCGCATGATACACCTATTGAACCTACAGTTCATACCACTTGTGATGATGATGCTCCTATTTCACGGGAGTTGTTTGCAACATTGCAAAAGAATGATGATTCATTAAAAAAAATTTTTCAGTATGTTAACAAAAAGAATACAAGCAACAAACTTGCAAAATCTAGAGATGACTTTATACTTAAAAATGGGATTTTGGTGAGAGTAATACGGGAAAAGGATTCATCCTTATGTTATCAGATCTTAGTCCCATCCTCTATGAGATCTCGTATATTACGACATGCGCATGACTCGCAATGTGCGGGCCATATGGGTTTTTCGCGTACCAAATCCAGAGTGCTTTCGGCATTCTACTGGCCAGGCGTCCATAGGGACATCACTCTCTATTGTCGGTCCTGTTTGATATGTCAGGAAGTTAAGGTACGGGGTCCATTTCATGCGGCTCCTATTCAAGCTGCGGACATCCCGATTAGACCATTTGATAAAATGGCCATTGACATTATTGGTCCGATGCTTCCATCTGCTAGAGGGCATACGCATATCCTTACGTGCATTGATATGTGCACTCGTTGGCCTGAGGCCATCCCTCTCAAGAACACTTCATCTGCCAGTGTAGCAGAGGCATTGATGTTAATCTTCTCACGCATTGGTTATCCACGGAAAATCTTGTCGGATCATGGGGTTCAGTTCATTTCTGAATCCATGTCTCAAGTTATGAAGACATTAGGTATAGACAGATCTCTTAGTTCTATTTATCATCCGATGTCAAATGGGTTAATTGAGCGTCTCAATAGGACACTCAAGCAGTTGTTGGGTAAGATGACTCAAGACCATCCCCAAGACTGGGATCGGGTCCTACCCGCTTGTCTCTTTGCGTATCGCGAAGTACAAAATCAAGCAACGGGGTTTTCTCCATTCCAGCTTGTTTTTGGCATGCAACCACGCGGTCCTATGTCGTTAATCCACGACTTATTGGTTGACGAGAATATTGAAGAGGAAACTCAATCCTCTTATGAGTATGTGATCTCTCTGAGAAAGAGAATCATAGATGCTTGTAGACTAGCTACTGCATCATCTGAACAAGCCAAAGAAAAAGCTCGTCTATTTGCAAACAAGTATAGACGTCTTCGCCAGCTCATACCTGGTGATGAAGCTTTTGTCTTACTACCTGCGCATAACAATCGTCTTTTAATTACCTGGAGAGGTCCTTTCAGGATCATCTCAAGAATATCCGATGTCGACTACATCGTTGATGTTAATGGTAAACATAAAACCTTCCACATTAACATGTTGAAGGAGTATTACTCACGTCCTGATTATCTACAGTCAGTGTTTCAGGCAACTGACGATCCTACACCTCCTATTCAACACTATTCTAGTTTGTCAGTCATCCAAGAAGAAGAATCTTCTTTCGATGATGTACAACTACCAATACCAGTTGTACCACTCCATTCCACCGAGAAATGGAATGATGTTACGATCTCATCTACTCTTTCGGCTGATCAACGTCAGCAAGTCTCTAATATTCTACACTCGTATGAGGATGTCCTCACTGACATCCCAGGTCATACGTCAGTCATCCAACATGACATTATTCTGACTGACGATACGCCTATTCGAGTTCGCCCATATCCTATTCCTTTACACTTTCGTGATAAGGTTGATAAGGAATTGGATGAGATGCTCCAATTAAATATAATTGAACCATCTTCATCACCATATTCTTCTTCCATGGTAATCATTAGGAAGAAAGACAACAATATACGTCTTTGCGTAGATTACAGGAAATTAAACAAAGTTACAAAATTCGATGCGGAACCATTACCTCTTTTAGATGACTTATTGGAAAGATTATCTCATGCTACATTCTTTTCGAAATTTGACCTTTCAAAGGGATATTGGCAAGTGCCACTCACTCCTAAAGCAAAGCCATTCACCGCTTTCTCGACACCACGGGGTCTTTTTCAATGAAATTTTATGCCATTCGGGTTAATGAATGCGCCAGCTACCTTTGTACGCATGATGCGCCGCATATTGTCTCATCGTCCCGATGTCATTTCTTATATAGATGACATCTGTCTTTTCAGTGACTCTTGGGATGAACATATTCAGGGTTTAAAATCTTTACTTTTTACCTTACGGGATTATAACTTAACAGCGAAACCTTCAAAGGCTTTTGTCGGTTTTCATGACATCTCATTTCTGAGTCACCGCATAGGTCATGGTTTCATGTATACAGAAGACAGTAACGTCTCTAAAATTTTAAACATCTCAGCACCTAAGACAAAAAAACAAGTTAGGTCGCTTTTAGGACTAATACAGTTCTATTCAAAATTCATCCCTCATTTGTCTACTATAACTGCACCTTTTTCGTCTCTACTGAAGAAAGGCACATCTAATGTAATAAAGTGGTCGCAGGATCACCAAACGGCGTTAGACTATATAAAACAATTTTTTTCAAATGCACCTTTTTTGAGGTTGCCTGACAAAAATCTCACCTTCATTCTCAGCAGTGATGCAAGTTCTTACGCTATCGCTGCAGTTTTGATGCAGGAATATAACGGCACCTTATTTCCGGTTATGTACGTATCCAGAAAGCTCACGCCGAGCGAGACGAAATATTCCGTTCTGGATAAAGAGCTCCTTGCTCTTGTCTGGGCAATCACTAAAATGGATCGTTATCTCCTCGGATCTCACTTTGTGGTGGAGTCTGATCAGAAAGCTCTTACCGCACTGAATACAGGGAACGTTAAGTCATCAAAGTCAGCGCGTTACGCTATAGCGCTTCAACCGTTCCATTTTGAGATACGAGCTATTCCTGGAGTGCAGAATGTGTTCGCAGACTGTCTATCAAGATGCCCAAGTGAACGTGTCGAAACTAAACCACTTCCAGATGTTGGAACATCCTCACCGATAACATGAATCACTTTGTACATTGTTATTGATACTATATTAACGTTTTATTAGAACGAGAACATTGGTACTACAGTAACTTTTTATTAATATGGCAACATTGTTAAGAGCGACAAATATACATTTGTTATTCCTATGGAACATATTACACTACATAACGTGTTAGAGAATATATTATATCGTGTATGGAACATTGAGAACATTATCTCGTCGATTACTAACTAGTTGTAACGGAACAGTGACATATTGATAGGGATATTGAAATTACTTAGAATATATTGTTAACTAGTTATTTGTTAGTAATTAAGGAATATATAAATTAGATTAATTCAATTTAATCTATTTAATTGATTATGGATCACACACAAACTAACCTTCTTAGTTGTCAGGTAATACCTGCATTCACGGGTCTTAGTTATGATATCTCACTGTTAGATCACTAGTCAACCGTACTAGTGTTAGAAAACATTAAGTGTGTTGATTCTTAAAGTGTTTAATTTTGCATTGCTTCATTTTTGCACATTGTATTTTCAATTTTTCTGTTTCATTGATTCTCTTGTCATTGATCATCATCAGTGTTGCTGTTCATTTTCATTTTTGAAATCATATGTTTCAAGTTTTGTTGAAAACTTAGTTGAATTTTATTATCATCTTTTTTTTTTTTTTAATGGTTTTTTCATTTTTCATTTTCAAACTTGTTTTACCACATCGTTCCAAAGTAGGTCGTTTGTGGATGTGTGCTTTAATGCATACTATCATTTAGTTATATTCATTTAGTTTAATATTCTTTTCTTAATATGATATAACTTTATGCATTTCATATCTTGTGGTAGTTTTGACTCACCTCTCTCGGGTATTAAGTTCAAAAAAAAATTAATAGAATTAATTTTTTTAAGGGGAGGTGATAAGGGAGCTGTTACGTACATTTATTACCTAAGGGGGTAGTCTTCGGTCCTGCCAAATGTACGCACCAGTCTTTAATATATTTTATTATTTGTGCGTTCGATTGATTCACGCACTGACGTGCACAATGCAGTGTGAGTTGCTTTGGACGCACGGGTAACCTAGTTTGGGGATTGTGACGTCATGTTTTGAACGGGGCAGTGCGGACTTTGTTATGTCCGAGATATAGATTATTGGAATTTTCTGGCAGTTTTGTATAAGCCAGTATGTTATATTGATTCAATTGGTATTCTTGACGAAGCCAATGATGGAAGGATCATGTACCTGTCGCCCCGGTTATATTTGTATATTTATTGCCGTACACTAAAGTATCAGGCCGCTCCCAGTTGTAGTCTAGCGGGAAGTCATCTTAGCATGTAATTTCCTAGAATGGACAGACGGAGTCGGTGGTCATATTAGATTACCGTAGAGTAATAATACCTACGTGTAAACCAGTTTATTTATTCGTATGCTTCATATTTTCTATGCCGTACATTCAACAATTCCAGAAGCGTGGCATAGAATGGGAGAGGTTAGTCAACTGGAATCTCTAACCTGTTCGTATTATCGTGTATGACTTTGTTTGAAACTATATGCTATCTAACGTTATGTTTTGGAGAACGTATGGGATTGTGAAGTATGATATGGAAGATTTTATCCTGGAGTATGAATACGTTACCATGATAGACGTCCTTGAAGGAAGGTCAATGGACTTGAATGAGAAGAATATTATACGGTAACAGTTTTGTGATCCTTAGTCACTTGAGTCAGAGGACTTTATTGGTAGAGAATCTTCAGGAACTTTAAAAATAATTACCATTATGCTGATGTATGATCTTTGCGCCTGTGACGATGTTAGTCTTGTCCACTCCGTATGTGTCATGTTGAATAAAATCTATGTACAGTCATCACCGACTTATGTACTGCCAGTACTTGCCCAGTTCACCCAGTTCAACACTACTTGTTGAAGTTCGTTTGAAGAATATTGTTGACATTCGTTCATTTTAACCATTCGCGTTTTAAGCTACCTCTTCACCAGTATAAACTGTACTCAACCATAAAACGGAGTCAACAAGGACTGTCCATTAACTGTGTTGCCACGAGGCAGATAATCTTTCAACAGGACACCTTTGGCGTCCCAAAAAACAGTCAGCATCACTTTTCCTGCAGATTTCTGCGCTCTCGGCTTGACAGGTGTTGGGCAGCTGCACTTAAACTGTTGACACCATTTTTTTACCGAGGACAAGAATCATCAAACACTGGTTCTATCTCCCTGTGTATTTCTGTAGGTGTTTTCCCCTGAAACATCAGAAATTTTATCACAGCTCTGGCCTCCTTCTTTTCCATTGTTTTGTCAAATCTTTGGAGCAGCAGATCCGGTCAATAGGGTACATTGCGCCGTGCACCGTAGCGGGAAAACCCATTGAAGAAACGAACGCGTACTTCACACATTCAGTGCAAATATGATGAACTTTAAATGTGCCAAGTTTCATCTTCCTCCTATGACTCCTTCATGGTCAGGCCCAAGACTTATGTCAAGCCCCTTGTACATTAATATTCTGCCTTTACAGACATAATAAAACATTCATGTCCATATTATGTTTAAGTTACACACGAGGACACATAGGACGTTCTTATTGTTGATAACACATAAACATTATGTGGAAACTTTATTTTGTATAATTTTTCTTGTCCTTTCATCTGGAGCATGGGAGTGGCCACAACATCTAGCAAGCAGTGTAAAAGAAACCGTGTGCTCTAACTACGATGAATAATTCTATTCCTAATTACCTGTGAATACTTACTTACTTACTGACTTAGTCATCCCTCTTCTACCGTGCGGTGTAGAGGTTTGGAGGAGGGAGCGCCATACTATCATATTGGATGTCTTCCTCCTCGTCTGGTTCCATTCTAGTCGTCGGTCCTTCAAAGATTGTCTAATGTTGTCCTCCCAGCTTACTCTGGGTCGTCGTGGAGGTCTGGATCACTGACTCTTAGTTCCCCATATTTGTTGTGGTAGCCGATCTTCTTCCATTCTGCAGACATGGCCAAACCATCGTGAATATTTGTGACTACTTTATTAATCAAAATGTCTTTATGGAAGAGCTGATGGTGTTTAACGTTTTATAATTTAATGTACGAAATACGTAAAAGCGAACGTAAATTTTAAGTCAATAAAGACATCTAACAACAACACATTAGTCAGCACAACAACAAGTTCCCCACGATCGATGGCAGAAGTGTCGGACTGTTATAAAATCAAGTATATAGTGGGGAGCACGGTGAGAGGTGTATGGTTGAGAAGGGTAAGGGGGCCGAAGTAACTTGAGACGGACTGCGACATGTCTTGATGTGGACGGAGTGTTATCGGAATGAGAAGAGCGTGCTGTATTATGTCACACGATGGTGATTATACTATGCGGGGTGTACATTGGTGACAGATATTTTACAAAACAGTCGGCACTTTACAGTAAACCATTTCTTACTTGTATCTGTACATTTAAGCACACATATAATCTATTAAATCATTCTCCATACATTCACGAACTACACTACATTTACTCGTAGATGAGATGTCAATGAGAAGCATGATGACATAGATTACAAGTTATTATGATGGAGCTCCCGGGGCACTAGTTACAAGGTTGATCACACAAATGTCTACAAGCTTACTATCATAGCTCACAGACATATAAAGTTCTCATTTGACGATCTGTCTAACACCTTCACAGCTCCGAACACTGCACAAGCGTTACATAATCGTGTTAGTGGCAAATCTACATATATCGTTCTACACTTTTCATATTCCCTGTCAACACCACTTGTCCCACCCCACACCCCCCCTCCCCCCTCCTAGTTATGAGGAGAGACGTGACGGAACTGTATATTAGAAGCTTGTGTCTACAATAACGACGAGTCGATCAAGAATATTCATGCTTTCTATGCTACCACTAGCAATAGTATAGAGACTATTGTTGACAGTCTCTAAAGACATATACAATATTGCATCATATCAGGTATGAGGGCTATCATACGGGTCGATGGACTCTCATCGAGTACTTCAGGAATCAGAATTGAGGTAACAGATTACATAATGTCGATACAGTATCCGTACAACCAAATATGAGAGGATACTATTAATATAGATATGGTATATATGATATATTGTAGTCACACAAGTACCTCACTATCGAGATAACAGGACTACACATTGCGCTATTGTGTTCTGTCTTATAACATCTCATCGAGAACTCTATGTCACTGTATATCAGTACACAAGTCATAATTAGCTGGTACTCACTAGAACTGATATATCATAGCATACGATATTCACAACATCTGATTGATATTAGAGCATTCATGTCTTTAACACTACAGTTGTTGAGTCTTTAATCTGACACTCATATATCTAGCGTGAGATGGTTCTACATTAATCGCGCAGCAGACTAAATCAAGCACACACAAATTCTAAGTTACTATGCACACCTCATTCTACAAGATGGATATCAGGTAGACATATTCACGTGGTCCATGTGTATCTCTTTCTATGATGAGAGGGTAACACTAACTGTCTATACACTGACTATACAGAGTTGCTTCAGCAGTGGTGTTCCACTACGAAGCATTCTCGATATCAACACGTATATTATCGAAGCATAGTTAAGACGGGCTATAATATGAGGTATTGAATCATGAGGAGGCGCATGTGAACATCGCGTGAGTAGCGTCAACACGCCTGGGGCATACTAGCTACGAGCTCACTGATACTAAATGGATCCAAGGTGAATCTATGCTGATCCCGACATCGTATTGCTTATCTGAAGTGCTAGATTAAACCGGATAAGCCCTATTAGTCCAGCAGAGATGAGTATATACAGAGGACTCATATAATCGTAAGAGAGAACAATTGCACACAGTTTGCTCACTAATGATTTCTATTGAGAATAGAGGACAGCGAGTCAGATCAGTTACGACACAACACATGCACATGAGTTTGTGTACGGATCATGCAGGATATAACTACAACTCACAGATAATACATAATTTAATATTCGATATATATAGTATATAAGTTACATCACTCATATATACTACTATTATAGTGTACACGGCATCGACTAGAATACATATAAAATAGTGTTACATATTAATGTGGGATAGTGTAACCTTGGTGTGATGATATCACAATGAGTAAGATTAACATAACAGTATCATTCATAACAAAAAAATCCTCTCTATTCTGTATTATTCATAGTAAACTCAATCAATGGTGGGGTGTAAGGGTGGAGAGTATATGGCACTTGTACCTACATTACCCGATAATTAGACATACTGGTGCGTAGGTATGGTTGTGAATCCATGTGACGGTACTGACTATGGGGGAGTAGTCGGAAATTGACATGATTTGAATATGAGGACATGAACTACCCAGTATTTGAGGCACTACTGCGGTAGTACTTAGGTGGATAAAGTGTCATGGTAGGTCGTTGATCTGTGGCGGGATGGAGTAGTGGTGTGTGATGATGGGTCACCACAGCTCCAACCATCTACCGTGTGCCACCTCAGCAGTTGGAGGTAAGTTTGAGTGTAGTTACCACCAATTTAGGCGGGTACAGAGAGGTTGGGGGGTGAATGTACTGGGATGTGACCAGGTCATTCACATAGTTTACGCCTTCAGTCTAGTATGTGTTGATATTTGGTTGAATAGCTCACTTCTCGTCCCCAGCCCCTCCCGAGTCCACCCATGTTGAACAGGGTATTTACCTCCCAGGGTGTTGAGTATGGAATGTCTCTTTACAATGTATTTTCTGTTTGTGGATTGTAGGTGTGATGGACACGATATAGTAGTTATTATATGAACAGTTATTTTTGTATATGGGTGTAGTTCTGTTATATGGTGGGAGGAGTGTATGCATGTTTACTGGAGGAGGTTTAGAGATTTTTAGTGGGACATCTTATGCAGTATTACTTTTTTGGGATAGGTGGTATTCTATGATTTGTTTGTTTTTTAGATTGTTTGTCATTGGGTTTGACGACTTTTTGTGTTATTATGGGTGTGTTTTTGTTGAGGTAACAGGTATCCATATTTTATTATGCGATCAGCTATTAAGGTTGGAGTTTCATTGTGTGTTGAATTTTCCATTTGGAATGGGAATTTTTCTTGAGACGGTGATTGTTCAGGGATGCCTTGGGGAAGGGGGCTTTGTATTTTGTGCGATTAGTATGTACTGATAATGCCAGGGTATGTTATGTGTTTAGTCTTCGTTGTCTTTTTGGAAGTGTCAGGACATTCTTGTGAACGGAGTATTTTAGATTTTGTGAGGAGACACGTATTGTTGACTTTTCTTCCATGTTCTGTCCCGTCCGGGTTTCGGATTTAGGTGTTTGATCTTACATTTTTCAGTAGATAGTAGTACAGTGTAGTGATTCGGCGAGATACACTGGTAGTGTACCTTATCTCTCTGAGTATCCTGGTATGATATCTTTTGTCTTGTTAGTTTCCTTTAGTTTGAGGTTGACTTCTTTGTGTTTTGTGAGGGTTTCCTGGCGGCTATTTTTAATGTTTTTTTTTGCTTTCTTGGAGGTATTTTTTTTTTCGAGTCTGTATGGGTCTCTCCGGTCTTTTGTAGTACTTCACATGGAATTTAGATCTATTAGAGTAGGGCTCCATATCAGAGTGTATTATGCAAGCATGACATCGTTTAGTCAGTATCTATGGAGAGTGGTTCTTATTGTTTTTTTTTTTATTTATTCTACTAGGTGGTATACTTCTAATCTATCTTGTGTTAATCTCATCTTTTTTGAGATTTTTGTCTTTTATCGTCCTCTTTTTATTTTTTTACACGCTGTGGGTGTTTGATATTATTTCGGTCCTGGTGATGATTTTTTCCTTAGGTTTCTTGTGGGCATAAGCGGGTCCGGGGGCCTGTAGACGTATCGGGTTTCATTGTATATTTGTTTCCGAATTCACAAGTTCATTTCTGTTGGTTCTAGTCATTTGTCTGTTTTTGGAATTTAGTTTCTATGGACGTATTTATTTGTGTACTCCAGTGGTCGTATACGGTCGTCTTTGTTTTTTATGGCGGTTGCTTTGGTGATACGATTGTTTTTTTCTAGATTTATGTAGGGTGGAGATGACACTACATTCTAGAGGCACGTAGAGAGAATGATAGCCAAGCGCCGTAAAGAGGCGATGTAGGTCGGCGATGACGCGAGACAGTGGGTGTATGTTTATTGATTTAAAATATTTGGTGGATTACTTTGGTTACTTTTTCACACCACACACTTGTTTTAGGCATTTGGTTCCGTAGATTTATTTTTTTTTACTTTTGTTTTCATCTTGTATTTTTTTGAGTCCGATTTTATTATCTTTGTTTACTTTTTTACTCCTCTTTAATTGTTTAGGAGTTTGACTTATTTGGTGTTTTTTCTTTTTTTTTGTAGTTTTTGACATGTGTCAATTGATTTTTAATAGTTGTTTTTTTATTGAGAGTATCACTGTATTTTGATGAGTCTTATATTTTTTTTGTTTAGCGTTTATTTGCTGCTTTTTTTGAATGATTATGATGTATTTGCCTGTTTAAGTGATTGACTTGTGAGTAGGTTTGGGGGCGGGGATTTTGCTGTAGTGGATTTTTTTGAATGTTTTTTTCTTAGTTAGTTGGTTCTATTTTTGTATTCTCTGTATTGTTATATTTGTTTTTTAGTTTTTCGCATGTATTTTGTATCTCCTATTGGTGTTTTTGAGAGATTTAGGTAATATTGTATTGTTGTGTCTCTTTAGTGCCTAGGTATTTTTGTATGTAGTTCCTGTTTTTTTTTTTTTTATTATTTGTGGTCGATGGGAGTCTACAGTGGACGGTGCGTGGATATAGTGATAGTTTGGAGCGGAGAAGATACGTCCTGGTGTAGATTTATGGTTGTCCCAGTGTGACCTTTGTCATCATTGCACTATAGCACTTTGGGACCAGTCGCGTGTCGATAGCTTGTACTAGGTGAACGGGATGTAGTTATGGTGGTGTGCATCATATTTTGTGAGTGGTTATGGAAGTGTTAACGGATGCGTCTGTGTAGAGTGTGGATTCAAGGGAAGAGGTATTTCCATACTGCGGGGTTGCAACTTAAGGTCACGACATCGGAGTTCTATTAGTATTCGGATTGTTATACTTGATTATTTATATGCGGGTTTTGTGAGTATAGGTATGGCGGGTCTAAAAAGTCAGAAGGTGGGGAGTGATACTTGGAGAGACAGGTTTCCGGAAAGTATAACTAGGAGGTATTGCAGTTAGAAGCTAAAGTCTTATTGGCGTCCGTGCAGTGGTTGGGCTTTAAGTGTGTATATTCAACCGCCAATGTGATTTCCTGTGCTATAGTGTACATCTTGGGTTTTGGTTGGTTTATTTGTCTAATATTCTGTCTTGTTTGCTTTTTTTTTGTTTATTTTTGTAGTGTGTTTTTCTTCCCAGTTATCTTTTAGTTTTATTTTTGTCCTAGTGTATGAAAGGTTTAGCTTCTTAGATCTCAGGTTTACTATGTTAGAAATAAACTCAGTGTTGTAAAGCATATGAAATATAATAGGTAAATAGTAATACGGGTACAATATAGCAGTGTTGGTAATCGGGGTTGTTGAGGACATTTCGGTGTTACTTTGTATGTGGGTGGTAATTTTAATATTGGAGGGATTCTTTTTGTCTTTTTTTTTTAATGTGTGTTTTTTGTTGAATATAAAGTATACATCGATAATTAAGTACGTGACTTATTTTTTTTACACTTAAAAAGGAGTGATGTAAATGAGTATATGGAACACATGGAGAAATATAATAAATAAAATGAAATGGATTTAAACATGTATAAAATTTAATCGCGGAAACCGGTGGGAATAAATGGAGAGGTTGGTAGTGAATATACGAGTGAGAATGAAAGAATAAGAACAAAAAAAGGGCGAAACAATAGGATGGGGAAGATTGAGGACATCTATAATACAATAACACATGAAACAACGGATTATTACACAAATCGGGGCGGTGTTTTATAGTAGTTGGCATGTTTTCGGTGTGTGGTTCCGGTAGAAGGAGTTTTGGTTGTTTTTTAGTGTTTGTGGTATGGGTCGTGTTTTTCGATAGGGATGGATTGTTGGGTTCAAGGGTCGTCAAGGGATCTGTTTTATTGTTTCAGGTTTTGTTTTGTCTTTATGTTGTTGTGAGTGCTGGTTTTATGAGTGTCAGGATTTGTAAATTGTTTAGGTGTTTGGTTCTGCTGTTGAGTATCGCGTATTTTTGTGCTCTGCTCACTTTTTTTTTTCAGGTTAGGGTTGCTTAGATGATAGTTGCGGAAGTGGATAATGTCCCCTTTAATTCTCGATTGGTTTATTTGGGTAGTTCTATCTAGGTTTTGACACAAATGGGTTGGTTTGTTTCTTAGCATCGCAATTTTATTCGTGTTTTATCATGTATTTTAGTCTATGTCTCCTAATTTTTATTGTTTTTTTATTGCACTGAGGGAGGGGTTTGAGGATTCTGGGTATGTGGATGTTTGCAGATGGGATGTGGGCGGAGAGCGTGTGAGGCGGGCAGGGGAATCTTCATGAGGTTGTGAGTACTAGTATTGGGAGAGAATATCGAGGGGGGATGTGAGTAGGCGTATATTCGGATGTTGAAGTGTTATGGTAGCGTTCTGTGGAGATTGCTGGTGAACGTATGGGAGGTACGTTATGGAATGTTGAGTCAGGTCGTAGGACTCATGCTGTGGGGAGCTGCACGGTAGGGCTGGTGGTGGGGAGAGGTCTCAGGTTGGGAGGTTTTGGGTGGCTACTCAGGAGGAGGCGGTGTGGGTTGAATGACACTAGTCTGGAGTGAGGATTAGGTGGAGGCTTGTGTGAATGGCGTTGGTTAGTTGTATAGAGGTTTTGAGTGGGTGACGTTCGTGTTTGTGATTGGGGTGATTGGTTATATTTCGTGATTTGAGGATAATTATGGATTTATCTGATATATTTGGATTGAGTTATCATGTATCATCTTCAATATAGAGATTAGTGATTTGTTTGACCCCCCCCCCCCCAGATTGGTGTAGTATGTTAATTGGGTAGGAGCAGAGAGGAGGAGATAGTGAGGCTTCAGAGATATGATGCGAAGAGTGTGAGCTTATGGTGTTGCTGATTGTTAGTTGTAGAGGATTGTATGGGCATGATATAGATTATGTAAAGTGTTGTATGGGGGGGGAGTATGCAGGTCCACTAGCTAGTGTATCTGGTGTTTGCGAAAAAATTGTCTGAATACTAGTATATGTTTTGCATGTTTGGAACTTGAGTGATAGTTTGTTAATAGAGGTGTATGTATTGATATTAGTCTTTTTTATCTTAGTGGGGGTACTTGGTGAGGTGTGATAATAGTATTTGGATGTAAAAGAAGTAATCATGTCTCGCGGAAAATGTTAAATTATGTTGATGATTAGGATTATAATATTAATTGCAGAGTTTGAGGGACGAGTATGTTCTGGTGTGAAATACGGTGTAGGATAGTTTTTTATCACGCGTTTCATTTGAGGTAGTGATCTGGGTAGGAGAATTGTTCTGCTGTATGTCATCTCTATGTCTACTGGTGAGTTATAGGGTCTATTTCTCTAAGGGTCTACTAGAGGCTATAGACGTGAGATAGATAGAGTATCTCTATACATATTGATGGAGTGTAGGCGGTAGGTATGATCTATATGAATTTAGGGAGATTGGGATGTTGATGTTGGCGTAGTTAGTGATGAGAGGACGATCAATATGGATTGATGGGGTGATCATATATGGTGCATAGGAGGATGTGGTGCGGTGGGGATCTATTGTATAGGAGGAAGAAATAAATTGTATAGATGGTATGTTTTACTGGGTTCAATGGGTGCGGAGAATTCGGTGTGATATGAGGTGGCGAAGGATATTGGGCTAGAGCAAATTTAGGGGAGGTGTGAAGGTTTGTTGTAATTGATGGGAGATTGACGGTGGGTATTATTGTATGAGAATAGTATGAAGGATAAGTGGTGTGTGTGAGGGGACTGGGATGGAGGGGTATAAGGGCAGACACAAATTACAAAGAGAGGGAAAGGTAGTATAGGGTTTGTTGTCATCGACATGCACACGTTATTACATACATAGGTACAGACAATATCTGTATATTATTGAGTGTGTATGCGTCACACACTAGGGACACACATTCTATTTATGAGATTAGATATAGGTATAGTCAAATGTATTTTAGACATAGGTAATTTGAGCTAGAGAGATCGTTAAGGATCACATATCACTCTGTTATTCAATTTGATACTTGGAGGTGATTGTTATGTCAACGACAATATTGACATCATGGTATTAAGTCTAGTTATTTCTATAGATAATACTTATAAGTATTCTTGTGAGAGTTTCCTCTATATAAGTGGTGGGGGTGGTTGGTGGGGGTGGGGGGGGGGGGGGTACAGGTTTTGGATAATTGGGGGGGAGATGGGTAATTTTTGGATAGGAGTAGGTTGATGTCTTGAGCATGGAGAAAGACACATGTCACGGGCGTGTTAGACGGACATTGGGGTTCAGTGTCATTATTATGTGGTGTAAATGGCTATAGAGATAGGAAAGAGGAGTTGATTTACAGGTGGAGATTTAGTTTTACGTCAGAATGTGTTTAAAGAGAAGATGTAATAGAGAATCTGGGTATAGAACATCTAACAATTTAGAAATAATATTATGAATGAGGATTGTTATTGTTTAATCACGCTTTAACTCTTTATCTCTAAATTTGTAAGGTTTAATCTTAAACAGGGCATTGTCATGGGTTGTTAGATGGGGGGTACAGGTAATGGTTGGGAGGGCTATCTGGAAGAACATCAGCTTATCTTGCGTGATGGCGGCAGGAAAAGACTCCTCTGCTCGATTTCTCCCCTGGGCTCTGGAGACACCTCACTGATAGCTAAATGGACCAAGGAGTATGCTGTCCGACTATGGATTCAGCAAAGCTCTGACCAGGTGCTGCTCAATACCATAAGACCACAGGCCCTGAAAACAAGAAGGATGTACCTTCTACTTCATAACTAATTGATATACTCTCTCTTTCTATTCTCACAGCACTGAGCATACAATATATCAGAGCAACATACATTGAGTTTCAGAGCGTATAGGGCCAACTGTTTTGATTACACTTCATCTGAAAATACTTTATACCTCATATTTCCTCTTAATGGTTACCACGCTCTGCACTTCCAGCATTATTTCTTTCTAGTCAATCATCCAGGTGTCAGTGTACTATTTGGCCATTCCATGCCGTTTTACTTCCCTCCGACACCCTCTGTCAGGCTGGAGCATTATAGGCTTTATCTCCTGTTTGCCACTGAACTACACATATATATACAGGCATAAATTAACAATTTACATTCAATTTTCATTAAAAGATACTGAATGGTTCAAGCTTACCACAATTCATGGAAATACACAGATACGTTGACTAGCAATGAATTCTGGCACAAATACTGGCACAAATTCCCATCTGCTTATGTTCCAGGCTTTTATTTAGCAAAAATATGAGCTGGCTTCAACGCACTGTTGCTTCATCAAGCGTATTTGAACTAGTGGTCTCGAACCAACGCTCTGAATTGCGTATATGCGCAGCTCTAACCAATGAGTGAACCACTGTTCCACGACATCTTTTCTTGAAAAATACTCCGTACTTCCCGTTTACTGATCCCTCCACAGAGACAACGAAAGGCATAGTATTTAATAGTCCGACCAAATTCGTGTTTTAGTCACTTATACATTCTTGTTGCGCTACAATCAATTTGGAGGTCTAAACAATAGGTAGGCCCTATTTTTCCGTACGTAAGGTTTTTTCAAACACGTTAAAAAAAAATTTTATGAGGGCAGAAATGATTTTGTGGTGCTTGTATGACAGGCATCCCCATCTATTTTATTTTGGTTATTATAATTTGGTAATTCCTAGACTATTTGCGTAACGTTGTACATATTCTTTGTCAGCAAGCCCTAAGGAACCCAAATATACAAATTTAAAAGAGCTAAGTGGCTGCGTTCAAAATATGCAATTTCTTCTACCTCCTGTTTCGAAGATGTGCTGTCTGGGTACTGTAATGTTTTCAAACGTAAACCCATCTAATGTTGTCTTTTCTAATAAGCGTTTTCCAGGTTTTTTAAAACCTAACTCTGGGAAGGTTAGTGTTTTTATCACTGTCCGTCTGAAAAAAAGTTAGTGCATGTGGCCTTACACGCGTGATAGTAGTAATTGTGTATCGCGCGACGCGTGTTTAGTGTTGCACGTGTTCGGCTTTCTGCCTCTCCCTTCTCTCTATCCTTTAGTCCATCTGTTCGTTCGTTTTGGTAACGTAGTATAATTAATGTTAGGATTAATTTAGGTCATTACGCAGTGTGCCTCTCAATGTTTTTCTTAGAAATGCAATACCCGTGTATGTTTTGTAATATGTTTTGTGGAAACTCTACATATTTTGCAGACGAAGCATAAAATAAAGGGGATTTCGAGTACTGTCATTGTGACAGCACTGTTCTTTACCATTCTTCTTCCTTTTATAGAATTTATTTGTTAGGCTTTACATTTACCTTTTAATTTATATATGTGGATTAGAATATTCCACGACAGTGGTGTCCATGTAATGCGATCTGGATGTCCTTTACGTGTCAAATCAGTTAACGGTGCACATATGGAATTAAAGTTCCTGATATACTTCTGGTAGAAACCACATAATGAGACAAAGGATCTCACATCCTTCTTGGTTTGTGGTCTCGGGGCTTTCTTTAGTTTCTCTAAATTCTTTGGGTCAGGGGTCATGTTTCCCTGATAAACTGTGTGTCCCAAAAATTCCAATTCTTTACATCCAACGCAACATTTGGTTGGTCGGGCTGTTAAATTTGCTTCCCCAAGTCGATCAAACAGCATCTTCAGAGAGTCAATGTGTTCCTCAAATGTTTCTGTTGCTATAAGGATATCATCCATGAAATTTGTTATACATGGATTATTCAGAGGGTCCAATAACTTTCTCATCATTCTAGAGAAGACACTAGGCGCATTCTTCAATCCAAATGGCAATCTATTAAACTCATAGTGTCCTTCTGAGGTACTAAAGGCTAGGTATGGTCTAACCTCAGGCTTTACTGGAATCTGATAGTATCCTTTACTCAAATCTACTTTTGAGAAATATTTAGCTTTATTTAGTCTGGCAAACAGCTGATTTGTATCCGGCAATGGATCCACCTGTCCTTCTGTAATAGCATTCAGTCTCCTGTAATCTATACAGAGTCTATGTTCTCCAGAGGGCTTCCTTAAGAGTACAACACCGGAACTATACGAGGATTCACTGTGCGAAATAATTCCTTCCTTCAACAGATAGTCTATCTCTTCCTTCAAAGCTTTCTCCTTAGCAAACGGAATCGAATATGGTTTCATACAGACAGGTGTGGGGTCTATCATTTTCATATCATATTCCAATAGGTTTGTATGCCCTGGTCGGTCTGTTAACACCTCTGCATGATTATTTAGAACCTGTTGCACTCTCTCTTTCTGAGTTTTTGTTAAATGTGTACTGATTTTCACCTGTGCTGCTGTCTCACAGGGGTGTAATGGATATTCAAATGATGAAAGTGGTTCCTTTTTCATCTCCATGGCGATGGACAAGGTCAACAAGTGTGTCTCTTCCTGATGTTCTCTTTCCAAATATTTCTTCAGGAGATTCACATGATATATTTTTTCTTTCCCTTTCTTATCTATCTTATAATTTGTTCTAGACACCTTCTCTAGAACTGTATATGGACCCTGCCATCCAATTTGTAACTTATTCTGACTCCCGGGGAGAAGAAGCAGTACCTTCTCTCCCACAGCCAAATCTCTGTCTTTCGCCTTCCTGTTATAATAGGCAGCATGTTTCTTCCTGGCTTGTTTCAAATTTTCATTGGCAAGTTTCCAGCCAGTTTTTAAACGAGTGGTCAGCTCATTCACATATTGGTATGAAGATGTAATGTTTTCCTCTGCCTGTTCATCAGTCCACGTTCTTAACAAAGCTTCGAGTGGACCTTTTATTGGCCTTCCAAACAATAATGTTGCCGGGGCCATACCGGTTGAACTATGGGGTACCGCCCGATAAGCAAAGAGGGCGGCGTGCAGGTACTGGTCCCATGTATCTGGTTTTTCGTGTGCCAACTTTCTCAGGATCGACATCAATGTGCCGTTAAATCTTTCCACTTGGCCGTTCCCTTGGGGATGATACACACTACAATGGAAGTGTTTGGCCTGGAAGATCCTGAAAACTTCTTCAGTTAGTTTCCCCTTGAACTGAGAGCCATTATCAGTCAAGATTTGATTGGGAAAGCCTAACCTTGTGAAAATTGTGAGCAATGCCTCTGCCACATGTTTAGAATCAATCGATGACAGGGCTACTGCCTCTCCCCACATAGAACAAGTGTCCACCAGAGTCAGAATGTAGCTGTTCCTTCTCTTGGTTCGGGTGAGAGGTCCCACAAGATCCACGGCAACTCTCTCAAAGGGTGTTCCCACTATGGGCATTTCCCCCAGAGTTGCTGGTGCAGTCCAATGTTTAGGTGCTACTCGTTGGCACTCTGGACAGGATTTTACATATCGTTTGATATCTTCAGTTATTCCTGGCCAGAAATAGTGACAAGCTATTCGCTGTCCTGTTGCGCTGATTCCCATATGACCACTGAAGGGAATCGCATGCCCTAGTTCCAACACTTTAGTCCTATATGAAGTGGGAAGAACCAGCTGTCCGTGACCATTGGATTCAGATCCAGCCTTCCTATATATCAGTTTGTTCTTTATATAAAACTCTCCCTTGCCTGGAGGTGTATGAGATTTGGGCAACTTCTTGAAACATGGCTTGAGTGTTTTGTCCTCAACCTGTGCCTTCCTCATCTCATCTGGGTGAGTATTTATTGGATTATCCTCCTCCTTTTTAGACTGTGATCTGGTCTGCACTGTTGCCAATATCACAGGTCTCTTGGGATTCCCCAAGAAGACATATCTACACCCCAATATTAGAGGGTAGATTGGCTCATTTATCACTGCTGCTTTTATGATTCCTTCCACATATCGCGTTTTCACTTTTATGCGGGCGACGGGAAGTGTCATGGTAGCTACATCCTTGGTTGCAGTTTGAATCTCCACTGTTTCTGTGGTGTATTGATCGGCCTGCACCAGGTGAGAACTCACAACGGAATCGTAATCTAAACCGGTATCATATAAACACCTTATAGTGACACCATTACAGATGACATCTTCACACACTGGGGGGTGGTATGGTTCCTGTAGTTCTTCAGGTTTGACCTTCTTTTCCTTTTTCCCCGATGTCATAGCAGCACAATGAGGAGGTTTCCTTCTACAATGGTCAGTGTCATGATTGTTCATCTTACAATTTTTACACCACCTTTTTCCTTGGTTGAAAGATTTTCTTTCATCATATTTCCTTTCATCGAATTGTGGGAATTTATTTTTATTTTCATACCGTGGCCTATCAAACTGGTGCTTACCTTTGTTTTGATCCCTAGGATCAAATTTATTAAAGTTCTGTGGTGCCCTAAAGTTATCCACTTGTTTCTTTTTATTACCAGTTACCTCTGCTTGAGCTGCTTGATACCTTTCAGCAACATTTAGCAACTCACCCAGCCTCTCTGCACCTTGTTCCATGAGAAACTTTCTCAGGTCTGGAGCCATGGACTCTCTTAATTGCTCTATAAGGACCATTTCCTTAAGATCTTGGGTTTTCCCCCAGAGAAGTCCATTTCTCCAAGTATGTCTCTATTCGTGCAGAGAACTGGTGATAGGTTTCACCTGACAGTAGTTTAGCATTCCTAAATTTTTTCCTATAAAATTCTGCATTCTTTTCATATCTTAACAAAAGAGCCTGCTTTAGCATGTCATAATTTTCCTGATCACCTCTGCTCATTTTTGCAAAAACTTCATAAGCTGCCCCACGAAGTCCTTGAGATAACTTTAAGCTCCACCTTTCTCTCTCTAACCCATACGTGGTAGCTAATAGTTCAGACCTATTTAGATAGCTCTCTATATCATCGTCTTTCTCAACAAAATGATCTAAATGAAAATTCATAGCTGAGGTTGAGGCTCCCTGGCTAGCAGTGGCATCAGAGGCAAAGGGACTGGCACCATTTTCAGGAGCATGGCCTTGAAACTCAAACTCCCTTAGTCGTAACTCATGTTCCCTTTGTAATCTCGTCTCCTCCTTTTCTGCTTCCCTCTCTGCAGCTAATTTCTTGTCTTCTCTTTCTGCAGTCAATCTTTTGTCTTCTCTTTCTGCTTCCAATTTCTTAGCCTCAGCCTCAATCTGCAACCTCTTAGTCTCAGCCTCAGCCTCAAATTGTAACTTCTTAATTTCCCTTTCAGCCTCTAACTTTCTTTCGGCTTCAAACCTTCTTTCTTCGCGTTCAATAAATTTGTCACATTCAGTAGTGACGTAGGCAACCATAACTTGCCCATCTAATCCTAACTCTTTCGCAGTCTGAGCAGCAGCAGATCGAAATTTGGCTAGGTCCGCCATTGTCTATCAGGTAAGTTTATACAATGTCTAACTAACAATTCAATCTCTAAATATATATCTAATGGACAACACAGGCACCGAGAGCTCAACCTTATTTAATTCCACCCAAGGATACCTTTTTAATTCTTATTATTCCCTGAAGTGAATTACCCCCCAATATTTTTAATAGGGAAAGATTCAAAATCCCAAGAGCGAGACCCCAATATATGTGGTGAAGTGGGATGTTATAAATATTTATAGGGGACTTAGTGTACTGACTGAGATCAGCTGTGAAGGTATCTATATCTAATAAGAGTAGTGTATTATAGATAACCTTACTTGCTGCCACATATATTTATATCTCAGTCAGATTTATTCTGGAGTAGTGTGATGATTACGTTATATGTCTAGGGTATGTGTATGATGAAGTGTAAGTCATAACAACAACAGACAGATAAACAATTTAATTTATTCCACCACACTTGACAACACTGTGACACTCACATACATATAACACTCTAAAGGATATCTTAAAGGAGTCACTGATAACTTTTCAAATAACAATATGTATTTATTTCTGTCATGAATGTATATGTGTCCTGATTCAAATACAAAGGGAACCAGGAATCACAATCAATTTTAATTACAAGTTATATGTACAGAATTTATTAATATGATTCTTGTAGTGACATATATCATTACTGGTATCCTATGTGTGTCAGTTGTGTAGTGTTAATATGAGGTAATACTGGTTTGGTTTTGTTCAAGCTCTGTTGGTATTTGTCATCATGACTTCAATAGTTTGTCTTTATTGGAACTAGTATTGGAGATGTTCTCAGTTCCTGATATTAAAACAATTAAATTCCCCTCTTAATTGTATTTTACACTGTCATTTTAAGATGGGGGTACATAATGTTGAGCTCAGCTGGCCACATCAGCTTATCTTGCGTAATGGCGGCAGGAAAAGACTCCTCTGCTCGATTTCTCCCCTGGGCTCTGGAGACACCTCACTGATAGCTAAATGGACCAAGGAGTATGCTGTCCGACTCTGGATTCAGCAAAGCTCTGACCAGGTGCTGCTCAATAACGTTAAGACCACAGTCCCACAATTCATGGAAATACACAGATACGTTGACTAGCAATGAATTCTGGCACAAATACTGGCACAAATTCCCATCTGCTTATGTTCCAGGCTTTTATTTAGCAAAAATATGAGCTGGCTTCAACGCACTGTTGCTTCATCAAGCTTATTTGAACTAGTGGTCTCGAACTAACGCTCTGAATTGTGTATATTCGCAGCTCTAACCAATGAAACCCTGTCCACACATCTTTTCAAAAAATACTCCTACTCCCGTTTCCCCTGACAACGAAAGATAGTATTTATAGTCCGACCAATCGTGTTTAGTCTTATATTTGTTGCGCTCCAATCAATTTGGAGTTAACATGGTAGGCTATTTCCGTACGTAAGGTTTTTTCAAACACGTTAAAAAAAAAAATTTTATGAGCAGAAATGATTTCATGCTGTCAGGCATCCCCACTATTTTATTTTGGTTATAATTTGGTAATTCCTAGACTATTTGCGTAACGTTTTACATATTCTTTGTCAGCAAGCCCTAAGGAACCCAAATATACAAATTTAAAAGAGCTAAGTGGCTGCGTTCAAAATATGCAATTTCTTCTACCTCCTGTTTCGAAGATGTGCTGTCTGGGTACTGTAATGTTTTCAAACGTAAACCCATCTAATGTTATCTTTTCTAATAAGCGTTTTTCAGGATTTTAAAACCTAACTCTGGGAAGGGTAGTGAATTTTATCACTGTCGATTTGAAATAAAGTTAGTGCATGTGGCCTTACACGCGTGATGGCAGCAATTGTGTATCGCGCGACGCGTGTTTAGTGTTCGTTCGTTTTGGTAACGTAGTATAATTAATGTTAGGATTAATTTAGGTCATTACGCAGTGTGCCTCTCAATGTTTTTCTTAGAAATGCAATACCCGTTTTAATGTGTTGTGGAAACGCTTGTATTTATGCAGTGGCTTATATTTAACGTGGAAACGTTACAATTTGCAGACGAAGCATAAAACAAAGGGGGATTTCGAGTACATTCTTTGTGACAGCACTGTTATTTTACAATTGCTCTTTTCTTTATTAAATTTATTTGTTAGGCTTTATATTTACCTGATAATTTATATATGTGGATTAGAATATTTCACGACAACACGGTCATACACAAAATAAAAACATTCATTAGCGACAACTCGTTCTCGTCAGCAACACTTCATACATCAAGTAATGTTCTCTCATCAGTGATCAAGGTCTATCTGACTACTTTTCCACGTACTGTCATCCCCTTATATAGAATTTGTCTACCTGTCCTGTACCGTATCGAATTCCAACGAACTTACAAAAATGCCGTGCTCATTGCGGCCTGGAAACTAAATAACGCGTATTTTTTTCCATTTCTTCCTGACGTGTTTTAGATATTTTAATACCTGGCTAATTTATTATTTTGTTTTTTTAATAGTCTTCTGTTTATTTATTTTGTTTTGGTATTTCTTTGGGGTGGGGGGGGGGGGGGGGGGAGGGAAGGGGGGGGGGAGGTGGTGTGTGGGTTTAACAAAATTTCAGGCATTTTCCATGACTACATTTAGAGTAAGTATAAATAATTATTTCCATCCTATATTTGTATTATTTAGCCAGAGAAACATCATTATTTATAACAGATGAAGCTTCTATGCTTTCGTGCCACATTTTGCATGTCATTGATTTACTTCTGAAGGAAAATGGAAATCAATGAAATGACCACAGGAGAATTAGTTCCGTTATCCGGGCATGCAGCAGAAGGCGCGTAACATAATTTCTATCCATTCATGAATTGGCGCGTGATATGCTCGTAGTTTAATAATAGTTAAGCTATACGAGGTGCCTCATACTATATGTTTATGTTGAGGTTGAGCCAATACTATAAGAACAGAACAAGTTACATGGATATTTGGGAATATTCCTATTGGGTAAAGCAATTTTGTTAAAGTTATTTAAGACGTAAAACAATTTAACGTTTGAGGCAGTGCTATGAGCGTCCCACTGGCAGACTGGTTAGAGCGCTGGCCTCTCTCTACAAAAGGTACCGGTTTTGAAACTTGGTGGCGTACCGCTGCAGTCTACCCAGCTGTAAATGCGTACGTGACTCTGCTCTTAATTTAGGGAAGGCTAGGATGACGTGGTAGGGAACTGGTGACGCCACTGAAACTAGCATACTGAAGTCTCTGACACTTCCTTCCTGTACGGTTGTACCTGCTTTGGGATTTCCTTTACCGTTTTACCTTTTTCTTAACCAGAGGTGTATGCACCATCTGGTGGTTCGAGACTCACCTTCGAGGGCGTGCGAGACCCACCGTCGTGGGGTGCGAACCTACCTTCAGGGTTGTGAGACCCACCTTCGTGGTGTGCGAGACATGTCAGATATTTCAGAAGGCGATTCATCATAAACATTACACACCTAACTCAAATGTGTTTGTGAGGGAAGAAAAAGGTAATTAAATACCGAACGTTAGTCATACTTCATAAATACGAATTTCTCAATAACATACTTGTATCTCTTTTTCGCTTTTTGGGAATGTTTTGTGAGCTAGAAAATAATGAGGTGCCAAGCATCTTAAGAATCTATAACCGGGTGCGAGGCGTTTGCAAATGCTATAGAGTAGTGCTAGGCTTTTTAAAATGTTTTAAAACGGTGCGAAGATTCTTAAGACGTTGTAAAGGGGTGAGAGACCTCTTAAGATGCTATAAAGGGGAAAGAGGATTCATAAGATCTTGTAAAGGGGTGAGAGGATTCTTAAGATGTTGTAAAGAGGTGAGAGGATTCTTAAGATGTTATAAAGATGTGTGAGGATGTTATAAAGAGATGAGAGGATTCTTAAGATGTTATAAAGATGTGTAAGGATTCTTAAGATGTTATAAAAAGGTGAGAGGATTCTTAAGATGTTATAAAGGGGTGAGAGGATTTTTAAGATGAATAAAGGGGAGCGAGGATTCTTAAGATGTTGTAAAGCAGTGAGAATATTATTTAGAGTCTATAAAGAGTTCATTCCTAAGATGTTATAAAGGGTTGAAAGGATTTTTAAGATGTTTAAAAAAAGGCTAGACTTCTTAACATGTAATAAAAAGGTGCGAGAATTCTTAAGATGTTATAAAGGGGTGAGAGGATTCTTAAGATGTAATAAAGAGATGAGAGGATTCCTAACATGTTATAAAGAAGTGAGAGGATTCTTAAGAAGTTATAAAGAGGTGTGAGGATTGTTAAGATGTAATAAAGAGGTGAGAGTATTTTTAGATGATATAAAAAGGTCAGAGGATTCCTAAGATGTTATAAAGGGGTGAGAGGATTCTCAAGATGTTATAAAGAGGTGTGTTGCTGTCATTTTTGACGGAGTCATCTGTCAAGTTATTTGCTTATGTTTTTATCATAAGAATAATTGTGTCTTTACCTGCGATGTCAGGTTGATTAGGGGTTGTCTTCCCTTGTTTATTCATTCATTGTGTTTGACCTTTAGGGTCAAAGGTAGACAGTTCTGGCGTATGCCCATAGGCAGGGTTTTTTAAGCGGGAGTTGAGTTAGACTTCCGGCAAGCCGTGAAGTGTCCTGGGTTTTTCTGAAGGGACCAAGGGTCCAATGTGTTTTTCGGGGAGAATCTTCGAAGTGACTGCGATGGCAGTTTTCCCCAGTGAATCTCTGTGCGTTGGAATGACAGCAGAGTTCCTTATTATGTTCTGTGGATTCGGTTACAGGTAATACCGACTTTTTCCATTACTATGCTTTCGGTGGCAGAACATGTTAGAAGATTGCCTAGTCTGTGAACTGCAGCTCACCGATCCTCCATTTCAGAACTTATATTTTGTGCTCGAGGTAGCCATCCAAGACTATTAGTCTTTATATTGTCCAGAAATCCAGTGACAAAGATATATTGTGGGAACCGCAGATTGGCGATATTTATGTCTACAATAAGCATTACTGCAGGGTTGATGGTAACCTGCTTATCAGAAGTACACAGCTGACGTCAGAACGAGGACTGTGTTTTCGGCTAATGTACTACAGCCTAATACAGTGCAATTGGCGGGGAATGCCAAGTTGCACCTATGTGTCAAAGTGATTAAGGTATCTGACGCGTTTAGTCAGTGATACCAGGGCGACGCCACGAACTGTCATTGTTGAAGAACATTGTATTGACCATGCACGAATATTCAAATGTTTACCAGCTTGTTGAATGCCTAATGTATACCTATCGATTTCCGGTCAGCATGACCTTGTTGCACTGACTGTTCCTGTTGATACCATGTGTGTTCTCGTCAATAAATGTTTTGAAACGTGCCTGCAGTGTCCAAGCATCCTTGACTACTGCATGTGAGTGTATGGGTTGCAGGGTCTACATATATACGAGCCTAAACACATTCGCGCCTTCATTCGCACCCACACTCAGTTCATCATACGCTCGCACTACACACCTAACAACATGTGTACTGTCTTGGGCCAGTGATCACCTCAACAAGAGAAAAAGACAGTTACATTTCTGGTGGACCAGTTACGTGGGCTCTTCTAATACATTTCTGGTGGACCAGATCTGTGGGTTTAAAAAGAACAGAGCGAGCAATTAACATTATTGGTGACATTAATGGATCCAGAAATTTACATTTCTGGTTGACCAGCTGATGGGGCTATATAAATCATCCTATACAGCACTCCAGCCTTAAACAGACACCCCACCAGGCTATTTACAGTTGCTGTTACATGTATGATGTCTCCAGTGTTGTCCAGAAATTTACAAGAAGGACAAGTACACATTACATTTCTGATCTGTGGGTCTAAGTTACACACTGGACAGCTGTAACACACATCGCTAATTCTACACTTGCAAGTTTTGGCTACAACAGGACAGAAATAGGTCATCAACTGTTGACCCAGATAAACAGTGCTAGCATTTATGTTATAATGCTGCTTGAACAACAACAGGACAAATACTGACGTTGGCATCGAGGCGTTTGCTACGTGGACCATAGCTGCATAGAAGGCGAGTCCCTATTGTGAACAGTACTGCTGGTTGTTACACGTTGCAGTCAACATCAGACTTTTCTATGTCCGAGCATTCAAGTTACATTGTTCGAGGTCAAGTGTTTGTAAACAGTACGTGGAAATTGTAAACATTCAATGTGCAAGTCCTAAGTCGAGAAGGTCATAGTAACTTTTGTTCGTGAATACCACTTTATGCTACAGTGGATTTGACATTCAGTGCGCGCTTGACATTTTGTTTCTGTGTTCGCAAGGAGCAAGAAATTTACTTTAGTTTCAGCTGTGACTGAACTTGTTCTGCAACACATTGAAATACTGATTGCTATATATATGTTTATGTTACTTCTACTGTTTTTGTGTATTTTTTCTTGTGTTTTTCTGCGGGTTTTCGGTTGGTAGGTCTTACAGTAAATATGCCACTTAATCGAGGGTTACTGTAAGCGTTCTGTAGGGATTGCAATTTTCTTAATTGAAATTTGCTAGCGACTTTTGTTGCTATTTTTTTTTTTAGCTGTGACGACATGAGTTAGTGTTGTTTTCGTTATTTTTCCGTTCTTTGATTTTCGATTAGTTTTGTTTGTATCTGTTCTTCTCTCATTCCTTCCGTTTATTTCTTTACACCTTTTCGTTTATAACAGTGTTGCCATTTGTCTTGTTTATTTTTCGCGGTCATCATTACACATTTGTGTAACATTTTCTTTACTTTTTGCTGTATTGTTTATTTGACTTCTGCGAACGTTTTCGGTCATTGTTCTGTATCTTTGTCTTTGTATTTTTGATTGTACTACATTATTGTCATACACAGTCTACATACATATACTTGGTCATGTATTATTATTATTATTGATAAGGTACACTCTTCATATAGAGATTGTTAATAAAATATTATTATATAAGATATTTATACAAGTTCTTTGATAAAAGACTTGTTATCCACAAAGATTGAGACAAGGTGAAATACATATTCAAGTTCTTTATAAAAAAGACTTGTGCCCATAGTGAGTGGGATATAAAGGAATTATTTTCCACAGGTACTCAAGTGATTTTTTTGTTACATTATAAACAAGAGGACCATACAAGGTCTTTGTCTAAGACTAAGAGAGTGAAATAAAGTGAAGTGAGTATACAAGTCTAGCATTTCAGACTTGTCTCCCATTGAAGTGGGATAAGGTAATTGTTGAATTTTTCAGGTTACTGATCTCTTTAGACAGAATGTCCAATTTGGATTTATTCATCCAGCAAGGGTTGACCCTTGGTAAGTCTGGTAAAGAATTGGAAGAATATTCATCTGCTCAATTCACCATTGCATTAAAGTCAGAAGAAAAGAAACAAAAAGAGGAAATTAAATTCAAAGCAGAAGCTGAACAAAGGAGAGCAGAAGCTGAACTAAAGAAGCTAGAAGCTGAGAATAGAAGATTAGAACTTGAAGAAAAAAAGTATCAAAGAGAAGCTGCTGCTGAGGAGAAAAAACTTCAAGCTGCTGCTGATGAAAGAAAATTCCAGATGGAAATGGAAGACAAAAAACTTCAAGCTGCTGCAGAGGAGAGAAAACTTCAAGCTGCTGCAGAGGAGAGAAAACTTCAAGCTGCTGCTGAGGCTGAAATTAGAAAAATGGAACATGAGGAAAGAAAACAGAAGATGGAACTTGATGAAAGACTCGCAACTTTGGAGTTAGAGAAATTGAAATTGGCGAGTACGGGTGCTCAGCAAACAACTTCGAGTACGACAAAGGAGTTTGTTAATAGGATTAAATTGCCTCATTTCAATCCTTTAAAGGATGACGTAGCAGATTATCTAGATAGATTCCAATTTTTATGCGATACGCGTAACATAAAAAAGGAAAAATATGTTGAACAACTGATGGAATTTTTTACAGGTGACACAGTGACTACTCTTATGACAGTAGACGAACATGACAGGACTAATTATGATGTTGTCAGAGCAGCATTGCTAAAAAAAATACCAACTAAAAGAAGAAGACTATCGTCTTCGTTTTAGGACAATGTTGCCAGAAAATGGAGTAGATTTCTCTGATTTTGTTACAAAAATACGTCGTACATTTACACGATGGGTTGAGAAAACATATGAAGGTCTAATGGACTTATTATTGCGAGATAAGGTTTTGTCATCTGTTAATGATTCTTTTCTTGCATTCCTTCATGAGCGTAAGCCTAAAAACTTAAAAGATATGGAGGAATACTGTTGTCAGTATGCCACCGCGCATCCCCATGCTACAGTTAGCAATTCTAAAGTGAAAGAAGGGTTGCCAGCTGCTTCGGCAACACCATATGGCCCTAATTTCAAAAAAAAAATTTCAGGGTGCTCAACAAAACTGGAATAGGGGAAGTAATCAGAATTACACTCAGAAGCGGAGTAATCCAACACATGATGGTTCTTCGTCTATGAAATGGAGACAAGATGGTAGTTCTCGTAATTTTAGTGGTAATAATTTGAGACACTTTCGCAAGGCTATCCAAATAATAACTATTCAAATTTTCGAGGTAATCATTCTCGACGTCAAGATTATGACGATGGTGAATTTAGAAACCGGGATTCAAACCGGAATGATGATTACAATAGGCAATATGATAACAATTACAGGGGAAATGATAGTCGAAATAATTACAGGGGAAATGATAATCGAGGCAGACCTAGATTTAACAAAAAAAGACCTTTCCAACAGGCAAACTCTACACAACAAGAGTTTGATGGAGCCTGTAATACAGTAAATGATAGTGGTAACTCTAGGGCTATCACTGGTTGTGCTTTCGATTTTGGGAGAGCAACTGAATGCCCCCAATGCTTAACATTGTTCGACTCATCGACTGTATCTACTCTAAGTTGTGGTCACCCTCTTCCTGCTCTACCTGCTACAGTTGCGCATGATGGGAGAGGATCTCTCGTCTTACATAAAGGTCTAATAAATGATAGGCTAGTCTCAGTACTTTTCGATTCGGGATGTACTACCGTCGGGGTTAGGGAGTCTCTGATAGATCCTTGCTGTGCCACTGGAAAAACAATCAAATGTGTTACATTTGGTGGTACTATGGAAAGAAAGCTATCCTACTGCTATTATTAGGATTGACACTCCCTTTCTTCACAGGAGAATGTCCATGCATGTCTTCTTCCTAATCCTATTGCGGATCTTATAATCGGTCGTATTCATGGGGTTAAGGAATGCACCCCGCAACAAATTTCTAGTTGGGAAGAAAAAAACATTCAAACGGTCAATGCAGTGGTGACAAGAGCTCAAGCTCTTAATCCCCCAACTTCATCTGATAATAGTAATGAGGTTGATAGCCAAGACGAGCACTTGGTGATTTCCCATGACTCGTTTGTTAAACGTCAAGAAGAGGATCCTTCTTTGAAGAAATTCTTCCTTCTTGCAAAGAAAGGGGATCCCAATCAAAATACGAATCACAAATCGTATATCACTATGAAGAATGGTATATTGGTACGAATGGTACAACACTCGGACAAGTCTATGCACTCGCAAATTCTTGTGCCTAAGTGTATGAGAGCCTTAATTCTTCAGCATGCACACGATTCTCAGTGTGCTGGACACATGGGGTTTTCCAGAACTAAAACTAGAGTCCTTGCGTCCTTCTTTTGGCCATTCGTGAATAAAGACATCCGAATGTATTGCCGATCTTGCAAAATTTGTCAAGAGGTCAAGTCTAGAGGTCCGAGACATGCTGCTCCTATTCAGGCTGCAGATATTCCGATTCGGCCGTTTCAGAAAATGGCTATAGACATCATTGGTCCGTCCAAGATTAAGTCAGCCAGAGGACACCAATTTATCCTCACTTGCGTGGACATGTGCACGCGTTGGCCAGAGGCTATTCCTCTGAAGAGCATATCAACTGTCGATATCGCTGATGCTCTTTGGCTCGTATTTCCTCGTCTGGGATTCCCCGGAGAAATACTGTCGGATCACGGCACTCAGTTAATTTCGGACGTTATGTCTCAGGTAATGGCTACGCTAGACATTAAAAGGTCTCTCAGTAGTATTTATCATCCAATGTCCAATGGATTGGTAGAACGTCTTAACAGGACACTAAAGAACTTACTTGGCAAGATAACGGAGGATCATCCTGAAGATTGGGACAGGGTTTTACCTGCAGTCCTCTTTGCCTATAGAGAGGTTCCCAACGAGCATACAGGGTTTTCTTCTCTTTCGAACTTGTCTTTTGGTGCGCAACCGCGCGGTCCCGATGTCCTTGTTACACGATTTGATAACTTCTGATAATATTGACGATGATACACAATCGTCATATGAATATGTCATTGCTCTTAGAGAAAAGATTATATCGAATCGTGCAGGTTTAGCAACTTCAATCTTCCGAATTTTGCGAAAGAAAAAGCTAGGCGATTTGCTAATAAGAAAAGACGCCTACGTCAACTTTGTCCTGGAGACAAAGCATATGTCTTACATCCCTCAAGCAAGATTAGACTTCTCATTTCATGGAAAGGGTCCATACACTATAGTCTCCAAAAATTTCCGATGTCGACTATATTGTCGATGTGGATGTAAAGGCATAAAACCTTCCATATAAATATATGCTAACAGAGTTTATTGAACGTCCAGACTATTTGCAGCCTATTTTCCAGGCGACGGACGACTCTCCAGTCCAACATGGTCACATCTCATCCCTGTCCGTTATACAGGATGAGGAAACTATTTTTTCTGACGTTAACTTACCTCTTCCTGCGATTCCACTGAATTCAACGGAATCGTGGAGGGACGTTACAATCTCTTCGAACTTGTCTTCTTTGAGGAGCAACGTCAAGTATCCTCTACGCGTGCTACAATCATATCAGGATGTCCTTACCGACATTCCTGGACATACAGATGTCATAGAACATGACATCATACTTACTGATCGTAATCCGATCAGAGTAAGACCATACCCAAGACCTATTCATTTTCAAGCACAAGTCGGGGAAGAATTGGATGAAATGATTCAACTGCAAATAATTGAACCATCCACTTCAGCTTATGCTTCGTCGATAGTTATTGTTCGAAAGAAAGACAATAACATACGTCTTTGCGTTGACTATCGCAAATTAAATCAAGTTACGAAGTTCGATGCTGAACCTATGCCATTATTAGATGATCTACTTATTAGACTTTCTAAAGCTAAATTCTTTACTAAACTAGACTTGTCGAAAGGTTATTGGCAAGTCCCACTGACGGAACACGCCAAACCTCTCACTGCTTTTTCGACACCTAGGGGTCTGTTTCAATGGACTTTTATGCCTTTCGGGCTTATGAACGCCCCAGCGACTTTCGTGCGCATGATGCGACGAATTCTATCAGATCGTGCAGATGTCATCGCATATTTAGACGACATCTGTCTTTTCAGCGATACTTGGGAAGAACACTATTTGGGTCTAAAGAAATTGCTATCTACTCTACGTGAGCATAGTTTGACTGCAAAACCCTCTAAAGCTTTTGTTGGGTTTAGTGAAATTTCCTTCCTAGGTCATCGAGTTGGTCATGGTCTGTTGAAGACAGAGGACCAAAACATTTCGAAGATATTAAATATCTCGGTTCCGAAGACAAAAAAAGCAAGTGCGTAGTCTCTTGGGATTGATACAATTCTATGGAAGATTCATTGAGAATCTGTCCTCCATTATGGCACCACTTTCATCGTTATTGAAAAAAAGGTTCTCCTAATATGGTGCGTTGGTCCCAGGAATGCCAATCTTCATTGGATCAGGTTAAGAATTTGTTCTCATCTCATCCTATCTTAAGACTACCAACGATTGATAAGACTTTTGTTCTTCGTAGTGATGCCTCTTCCACTGGGATTGGAGCGGCACTAATGCAGGAATATTCAGGAACTCTGCATCCTGTAATGTATATTTCTAGGAAGCTAAATGCGGCAGAAAGGAATTACTCGGTTTTAGACCGTGAATTGTTGGCTATGGTTTGGTCCATTCTTAAGCTACAAAGGTTCCTTCTGGGCGCGCATTTCTTTATGGAAACCGACCAAAAAGCTCTTACGGCTATGCAAAGTAAGGATTTGAAGAGCTCGAGATCTACTCGTTATGCTATTGCTCTTCAGCCTTTCCATTTCACGGTGCGAGCTATCCGTGGTTCGGATAATGTGATGGCGGACATATTTTCTAGATGCCCACATGATTCTCCATTTAAATCTTGTGTCCTAGATCTCCTGATACACTTTCCAGACTTTTGTCTGTTCTTAATATCCTAATGTAAGTATTGTAATACAAATGTATTTGGATTAATGTATAAAGAATTTAAACAATATTTAACAAATTTCATTTTGTCCATCCATCAGTGATATGTTGCTAATATATAGCATTGTAATTCATGATTGATTTTGTATATTGCTAATTAATTATAGTATTTTAATAATGTTTGATATATGATTGGTATTGCCAGCAACTTAAGTTTCTTTAATTGGTACACCCTCTGAGTTTGTTTGGCTTAAAGGAAATATATTTTCTCTCCTATGTTTGGGAGATGATTTGTTATCCTCTTCAGACGCTTTGTTTATGCGTCTATCTATGTACCTGATATTAGGTTCATTTTTTCATGAGCACATAAGTTGATACTTCTGTGCAAAAGAATCTTTAGCTCATGGAAGCATATTTTAAAAAAAAAATTTCATTTTTTTTTTACAGGGGGGTTGTAGTAATATGATGCTGTCATTTTTGACGGAGTCATTCTGTCAAGTCTATTTGCTTTATGTTTTTTATCATTAAGAATAATTGTGGTCTTTACTCTGCGATGTCACAGGTTGATAGGGGTTGTCAATTAACTTCCCCTTGTTTATTTTCATTTTCATTGTGTTTGACCTTTCTCAGGGTCAAAGGTAGACAGTTCTGGCGTGTGCCCATAGGCAGGTTTTTTAAGCGGGAGTTTGAGATTAGACTTCCGGCAAGCCGTGAAGTGTCCTGGGTTTTTCTGAAGGGACCAAGGGTCCATTGTGTTTTTTTTGACACGTCGCGGGAGAAAATCTTCGAAGTGACTGCGATGGCAGTTTTCCCCAGTGAATCTCTGTGCGTTGGAATGACAGCAGAGTTCCTTATTAGATGTTCTGTGGATTCGGTTTAACAGGTAATACCGACTTTTTTTTTCCATTACTATGCTTTCGGTGGCAGAACATGTTAGAAGATTGCCTATGTCTGTGAACTGCAGCTCACCGATCCTCCATTTCAGAACTTATATTTTTGTGCTCGAGGTAGCCATCCAAGACTTCCATTAGTCTTTATATATTGTCCAGAAAAATCCAGTGACGAAGATATATTGTTGTGGGAAACCGCAGAGTTGGCGGTATTTATGTCTACAATAAGCATTACTGCAGGGTTGATGGTAACCTGCTTATCAGAAGTACACAGCTGACGTCAGAACGAGGACTGTGTTTTCGGCTAATGTACTACAGCCTAATACAGTGCAATTGGCGGGGAATGCCAAGTTGCACCTATGTGTCAAAGTGATTAAGGTATCTGACGCGTTTAGTCAGTGATACAAGGGCGACGCCACGAACTGTCATTGTTGAAGAACATTGTATTGACCATGCACGAATATTCAAATGTTTACCAGCTTGTTGAATGCCTAATGTATACCTATCGATTTCCGGTCAGCATGACCTTGTTACACTGACTGTTCCTGTTGATACCATGTGTGTTCTCGTCAATAAATGTTTTGAAACGTGCCTGCAGTGTCCAAGCATCCTTGACTACTGCATGTGAGTGTATGGGTTGCAGGGTCTACATATATACGAGCCTAAACACATTCGCGCCTTCATTCGCACCCACACTCAGTTCATCATACGCTCGCACTACACACCTAACAACATGTATACTGTCTTGGGCCAGTGATCACCTCAACAAGAGAAAAAGACAGTTACAAGGTGAAATGATTCTTAAGATGTTATAAAGAGGTTAGAGGATTCTTACGATGTTATAAATGGGTGAGAGGATTCCTAACATGTTATAAAGGGGTGAGAGGATTCTTAAGATGTTATAAAGGGGTGAGAGGATTCTTCAGATGTTATAAAGAGGTGCAAGGATTTTTAAGATGTTGTAAAGAGGTGAGAGGATTCTTAAAATGTTATAAAGGGGTGAGAATATTCTTAATATGTTATAAAGGTGTGCGAGGATTCTTAAGATGTTGTAAAGGGGTGATTGGATTTTTAAGATGCTATAAAGAGGTGAGAGGATTCCTAAGATGTTATAAAGGGATGAGAGGATTCTTAAGATGTTATAAAGAGGTACTAGACTTCTTAAGAAATAATAAAAAGGTGCTAGAATTCTTAAGATGTTGTAAAGGGGGGAGTGGATTCGTAAGATGTTATAAAGAGTTCAGAGGATTCTTAAGTTGTTATAAAAAGGTGAGAGGATTCTTAAGATGTTAAAGCGGGGTGAGAGGATTTTTAAGATGTTATAAAGGGGTGAGAGGACTCTTAAGATACTGGACATCATCCAATTGTGGCTTTTAAAGCTTGAGGAAGCTTTCTTCGGATTTATGGCTCAAAGTATAATAAGTGAAGTTTTACGCTTTTAGTTTTATAAGTTACTTCTAATCCATCTGGCCTGTCCTATATTGGAATCTTTATTACTCACTCCTGTTCTGGCTGTCCGTGATCTCCTTTGACGAAGATTAAATTTCATTGGGGAAATTTCGAAATTCTCTTAGTTTTAAGGTTATAGTTTTCCCACTCAAAACGTAACCTCGTGAGGTTCTCTTGGGTGAAACCAAACCACAATTTAAATTAGTGTATGTTCTAATTCTAAAACACCCACAAGTAAGGTATCTTAGTTTAGTAAATGTTCCTCCTACTAATCACCATGCAAATGACCACATAAGGCTTTGCAACGTAAGTGTTACATTTACCGGAAACATTTTATGCCATACGACCTGCCCTAATTATTTAATCATATAATCTCTTCTTCAATGTTGCTCTCTCTTTCCCATTGCTATTTATTATGACAACACATCTGGCCGAAACTTATTACATCATCTTCTCGTGTCCTAATAATTAAGATTATTAAGAGACCTGCCGGAAATCGTTACGTGATATGTCTTGAGTCCAGATTGTTAGAACCAAGATAGGGCTGAGAATGGGCGATTGGTGCAGTCATGCTTACACATTTAGACACAGGTTATCTTTAATCACCGTCTCTGGTTCATCCGCCAATATTTGTTGGACGTTTCTACAGGGCTCAGCTGAACATCACTAATCTATCAATCTATCAATACTTAAGATGTTAAAAAGAGGTGCGAGGATTCTTAAGATGTTATAAAGAGGTGAGACGATTCTTAAGATGTTATAAAGAGGTGAAAGGATTCTTAAGATGGTGACAAGATATCACCTTTTTTTACACCAGTGGTGGTCCTGAACTTTTCTGACTTATGGTTTGCTGTCCTCACATAATTTCTGCAAGACTTGTAGAAGCTCTGTATAGCATGAATCAGAGGTGCTGGAATGCAAGCCCTGCTTGCTAAACAGTCCCATGTAGGACCCTTAAGCGTATAGGTCGCCTGATGCTCCCATGTACTTAACCATTTCTGGTGTTATACCATCATGCCCAGCTGCTTTGCCCACCTTGATTTTCTCCAGTGCTGCCTTCAGTTCTTCCATCTTTTTGTCATCTTCACCATCATTGATTTTCTCTTCTGTGCTAGTGGTTATGATTTCTGATGCTTCACCATCCAGGAGTTCTGAGAAATATTCTTTCCATCGTTCCATTACTTCCTTCGGGGCAGCAAGCGATTTGCCTTGCTTGTCCTTTATAAATTTGAGAGGGCAATGTTTTTCCTTCCTCATGTTCTTTAGGGTCTTATAACACAATTTCTGGTTTTCTTGCGCATCTTTTTCTAACTTTTCTCCAAATTCTTTCCAGGACTTCTGTTTTGCTGCTAGCACCTTGTTCTTTGCTTCTGTTCTGAGTGTCATATATTCTCTATATTTCTCCATCTGTCCTTTTGTGTTTTTAGCTCCTAAGTATTGTTTCCTGTCGTACAGATAGGTTGAGAGGTATTTTTAGCCCCGTCTGAGTAGAGTGGATGTTGATAAGAACGTGAGAAAAAAAAGGTGTGAGAAATAGATTTCACGGGGATGATAGCTTAAGGAAACGATATGTCTCTGGAATGAGTAAGTTTCTCTATTCCAGCCTATCTATACGACTATAAGTTAGTACAAGACAACCTTGCCCTCCTCATACATATAACTATAAGTTTAACTACACACACACACAGAGATATGTGACAACAAGACATACAAACGTGAAAAACTGCGGTTAATTGGGTATGGGTCTGACCAACACACAAAGTTAAGTTTCTTTTGTTGTTTATTATCGTTTAAAATTGACAACATCGAATATCTAAATAAAGATCAAATAAAATCAGATTTACATACAAATACGAAAATAACAGAATAAATGTGCCCTCCCTCTATGGAGAAAAGAACCCAAAAAGTTAATAACCCAAAGGTCAAAGGTTAGCACTATGTTACAGAATAGACAGTAACGAAATAAGTTCCTACTATATGCTACCCAGTAAAGTTAACAAGTTTAAGCAAAATCCAGTGTTGGTAAAGTTCCTGTAACAAAGAAAAATATTCACTCTCTCTGTCATACGTGGCCACTCAATCACTCTTACCTACTCTTGGTGATATCCCTTGGAAATACAATTATCCTGAATATAAAAAATGCCATGTTTTATTTCCCAAATTGGCCCCAGTCCATACCCGAATAAGTCAAGACTAGCGAGGTGAACACCGAATCTGGTGTGGGTTTTTCCTGGATGAACAAATGTCACCGCGAATAGTTAGTGCTCTTGAGGTTCACAGTTAAAAACAGGAGGAAAATACTTCAAGTATTGTGAAACATCTGGCTGCTAGCAATGTTACGAATGATGATAATCCTATCGGCTGACTCTATGGGAGAGTGCCGATTCTGAAACAGCGTAACTTTCTGGATAAATCCGCTTTAATACGACTGTCAGAAGTCGGGAGTGTAAGTGTTCTTTTGTATACCCAGTGGGCTAGTAACATTGGAAAAATATCGCTGGGATTTGTAAGTCCAGTTAAATTTACAAGTTAAAAATATTTCTCATGTATCTTTGGCAAGTCCTTGCTCACAAATGAAATTTGTGACGCACCAGCCAAGAAAAGACAACATTAACCAATCAGCAAATGAAGAAACGACCGCTGGACGCCCTTGATCAGGTCTGCTAGGAATAAAAAAAAATTTACAAATGAAATATAACGTGAATTCTTTTCTGTCCCTATCAGTCGCGCCTAGCATATAAATCAATCAACTAAAACCGTCTCTTCTTGTGTGAGAAAGTGGGTGGTGAAAATCAACATTATAACTGAACATATGGTATAAAGTAGCTACGCGTTATTTTATTTAACTAGTTCTAACAGCTAGAAAATCTAAGTGAATTGTAATGGTAAAGCTAACACCTTTAAGTGGTAAAAGGTAACCCTTTTGGGCACGTAAACACTAATTTCTGTTACCAGAATATCAGAAGGAAAGATCCCGACGAATGCTATTAACACATGTTCCACAATGGTTCTAGAACTGCGTGCTTAGACTATCCAAAAATTATGAGTGACAACTGATAGCAGGTTTAAGAAAACACAGTTTATATATCACTATGTTTCTCTGATCTATAGATGATGTTAATTTTCACACTATTGTGTGTACCGGAGAATCATGAACAAAGTTCCCAGATAAAGGCTTACACCCGTCTATTGTTCGGGTGTTGTTAATCGACATCAGAAGAATTCTTACGTCTAACGGGTCTCTCAAAGATTTTGCCCGGGAGTCTACTTCAAAGCGGACTCGGGGAACCCTTCGTCGACTTCATAATATACTATGTTATTCACGTGCGGTCTGTCAGGTATCGTATAATTGACAGATAAGCCATTTTCTTCTCTCTTATTTTCTCTTTGACTTCCTCTGTCGACCAAGGTGTCCTCTTTCTCATGTTCCCAAGTCGGACTTCACCACATGCTTCTGCAGCAGCTGTCTTTATAATGTCCTTGAATTTAAGCCAGAGGGTTTCCAAGTCATCAGGTCGTTCTTCTGTGTTGCTCACCGCTGCAGCAATAAGCCCCTGATATATGGTCTTAATTTCTGGCTCTCTCAGCGTGTAGGTCTTAATTCTCATTTCTCCGGTTCGTTTACTTAGTTTCTTGCGTGATGTTGGGCAGTTCCTAGGCTGAGCAACTCTTTCAGTTGTTCTTTTGATTGTAAGCAGTAGTGATCACTTCCAATCTATGGCCCCCTCCAGACTCTAGCATCCCGGACATATTTGAATGAGCTCCTCCTAACAATGGCATAATCGATCACTGACTTCTCATTATTTATTGGTTCACATCTAGTGTATGCATGTATGCGCTTATGGGGGAACTTTGTGTTTGTAATGATTAGATTCTGTTCACTGCAGAATCTAAGGAGTCGCTTTCCATTGTCATTGAGAGTATCTTCTCCATATCTTCCGATAACTCCACCCCATCTAGCATGGTCATTTCCAACTCTGCCATTGAAATCTCCGAGCATGATAATTTCATCTAGGCAGTAATGCACTGTCCTTTGAAGCAGCTCGAAGAATTCCTCCTTGACCTCTGCTCTCTCATCCTCATTTGGCCCATACACTATGACCAGGTTGACTACGGTTTCTCCTTCTTTTAGTTTTACAACCATAATGCGCTCCGAGACAAAGTTCCATCCCTTGATACTATCTATTAGGTTTTTGGCCAAAACGCAACCCACGCCCCCTTTAGCTCTTTCAGATGTGGATACACCACTGTAGAGCAGCGTGTTGCCATCTAGATCCATGACTCCTTGTCCTTTTTTCTTTCCGTTATAGCCAGGATTTCTGGTTTTGCTTTCCTCATCTCTTCCACCAGCTCCTCTTCTTTCCCATTTATACTTCTTGTGCTACAAGTTCCATACGTCGTAGTCCGTTCCAGTTCGTCGCCTTTAGAATCAGTCCGGTTTTCTCTCTTGTAGTTCTCGTAATCAACAGTTTGAAGCAAACAGGTGATTGGCCTGTTGTGCCTTTGCATGGTGGAGGGGCTGCCTCCTTACGGCCTCCATGTAGGCCGCCCTCCTCCTTTTTCAACCGGGCTTGGGACCGGCCTAGGCGGAGTTTGTAAAGGGTTTCGAACATTCTTAAGAAGCTGTAAAGGAATGGTGGACCTCTAAAACATTAAGAAACACTGGCGTGAAGTTCCATCAGGTATGTCGTAAGAGGCAACTAATATTAAATTGTGTTTGGGGCTGTAGCCTGATTTGGTCAAATAAACCATCACGACAATAGTACATCCTATATTGCTGGCGGTGATGGCTCCATACTCCATAAGGAACGGAAAGGGAAATAATGGTGATGATGATGATGACGACAGTGATGGCGATGATGACGATGGTGATGATGATGATGACGACAGTGATAGCGATGATGAAGATGATGATGATGATGATGATGACGACAGTGATGGCGATGATGAAGATGGTGATGATGATGATGACGACATTGATGGCGATGATGAAGATGATGATGATGACGACAGTGATGGCGATGATGAAGATGGTGATGATGATGATGACGACAGTGATGGCGATGATGAAGATGGTGATGATGATGATGACGACAGTGATGGCGATGATGAAGATGGTGATGCAATAGTTTGGGGTAAAGAGTTGGCCTTTCAGGGATTTGAGACTTTAGGGAGAATATTAAAATGTTAGAGAATTGTGCGACCTGGCAACCCGCATATCCACAACCACAATTATATTAATAATATATTTTTTTTTTTCTACAGAACACTTAAGATCAAGGTGACCTTCGACACCGGATGTCGTGTTCAGTGGTGTCACGTGTTTTTACCCTACGGAGAATTATCCAGGAGACCGCCATCCTACATTCTGCTGCTGCGAGGTACAAATAATGGAAAATGGATTAGTGCCGGCGACATTCACCAACCGATTAATTCTTTATATCTCTTTGTCTGAGATCCAACTGATCTAGACATTTCGGGAACAACAAGAATATATAAATATTGTGTTTTGGTTTGGCACTAAAGTGATCTTGTACGTTCTGTCGCAAAACAAGGCAAAACTGAAAATGAGAATTTAAAAGATAAAATAGCGAATACTGAAAGTAACGTTGCTATAGTTTCGGAGTCTGAAATTCAGATGCGACATTGTCTGAATGAAAGATGGAATTCTGTGCAAGATGTGTCCCCGTGACCAGAGTTTTGAAAACTATAACTTGTCTGCTGATGGATGTTACTGTACACAGTTCACGTTCATGGGGCTATCTATTTTACTCGGCATCATGACTAATATCTTGTTTCTGGAAGTTGTAAAATTTTCGCTGAATTGTGGTAGTTTCGGCATAATTACAGTTAGCAGCAAGTTCACATCGGGAGAGAACTAGCCAAACTCATTATGGAAGAGAACTAGTCAGCTGGCTCTAGTAGACATAAGCACATTTTAATTTCGTTATACCACTTTGTTGGGAAAATCTAGACTCAAAGTAGGTGAAGTAAATTTTGTTTTATGGAGTTTCACATCTTCAATGAACCCTGATGTCTAAGTTACATTTAATCTTTGCGTAGAATTGATACTGAAGATTACCAATCGACGAATGTAATCTGGATCACTACTTCTGTCTCCAAGTTCAGCACAACAATGGATTATTTCAGTTCAGTATAACTAATGAAGATTGCAGTTTTATTTTTTAAATGACAAGATTAAAATTCATTAAACGTGATTGAATATTTTAGTTGAGTAAAACAACTGTGGATTCGTATTTCACTTCCGTAATAAGATTCAAGTCTACAGTTTTATAAAGTGAGGATCTGAGTTCTGTCAAACGATCAACTGTTTCAGTAATAACAAATAGAAGACTTTACTTTCAAAAAAAGTATTAAATTGATTTACGTCGTGTTCTAAAAAATATTTTGCTGCCACATTGTAAGCACTCATCTATTCCAACAGTGTATTGGTATGACAAATACATTGTGAAAAATGCATGTTTTATTACAGTGCGAGATGAGAAAAACAACAGCTGAGCACTTCGTAAATTAAAGAAATTTGGATTGCAGTTTTTTTTTTCCACTTCAGACAGCGGTATGCCTCAAACTTCAATTTAGTTTTAAAAACAAGCGGAAAATGCATGTACAACATGTTATACAAGAGATACGAATGTATCATCTCTGGTTTTGTTTCCCGAATGATTTTCTTTTCCGCATTAAGGTTAACTGTCTTCCTGTATTTTGCTAAGCACGAGTGATAGGTCTAGTGAAACATGGGAATCATGCGAGGTCGTAGAGGCGAGACGCATCCCATTCGCCACACCCTCACTCGTATGTTTGCTTCCAGTCAGGAGGCAGGTAAAGGACTTTACATTGGAGGGGATGACGTACCTCCAACTCACCATCAGCATCATCGCCACCACACTTCAGCAGCGGTTGTTACACCAGCAACAACTACTCCGAGCTTTGGGCTCTGGAAGAGTCCTAGTTCAGACACTCAAGTGGGCAGTGTCAGGGACTATGGTTCAGACATTAACGGACAGTTCGAAGGAGCGGATAGAGGAGAGTATATCAGTGGCCAGCGCTTACCTTCCATTGGTCCGTCGCCACCATCGTCATGGTTACCATCTTCATTATCATCATCTTATTCCAATAAAGACACTCAAAGTGGCGCATCGCCTTATATGGAGCCACAAGTGTTACCATTCGCTCACAGTGGGCCCGCCCATCTACGTCATAACATGACGTCACACAACTCTACCCACTCTTCCATCCACCGAGACTCACACAGCAAAACTTTCTTATCTCCGCAATCCTCCCCGCTGTATTCGAACGCAAACCTTCTACATGTGGGCGTAAACCACGCCTCTACCGTAAAGCCTCTTCAAGGTCACCTCTACATCCAACCTCTTGACCCAATGCCCACTGTTTTAGATGTGCCCTGGAACTTAACGGACAACCTCTGTTTCAACAGAACAACTGGAAGTTACGACTGCTGGGATCTTTTTAACCCTGATGATAACGATACTTCAACTCAGAGCTCTTTTGCCATTAATGAAGAGTATCGATACTGGACTCTAGTACTCATTATCATTCCGCTGCTGACCGTATTCGGCAACATCCTGGTGGTTATGAGTGTAATCAAGGAAAAAAGCCTCAAGACGGTTACCAACTACTTCATTTGTTCCCTGGCTGTGGCTGATATTATGGTTGCTGTTATCGTCATGTCATTCGCAGTTTATATGGAGGTAAGTAAAACAAGTATCGTTTTCATGTGTCGTGTTTAGTGGCAACGTTTTGTATCGATACTATCGTATGAAATCTCGCTATTATTCAAACAGTGGCTGGAAAATGTGTTTATGTACATTTATCATATATTATAGTAATGTTTACCACTGTCTTTAATTTTTGGCGTTAGATTTTGTTTATAGTGACCACGGATCATCCTCTTTTGCTACTGTCTATTTAGTGTACGATATTGTTTATGTCAGACTTTTATCTCTTTTTGTTATTGTCTTTTCTTTGGTGTTTGATAGTATTCATGTCAATCTTAATTCCCTTTTTTTGTTACTGTGTTTAATGATGTTCAGTGGATCCGCGCTGGCGTAATGGTTACCACACTGCGCTGGCGATGGGGTGATCCAGGTTTGCCCCCTTGCGAGACATTTGGAGAAGTGTCTTCGATTGGGACTTGGACTGGATTAATTCGAGTCCTGGAGAAGACATTTGAAGCAGTGCCTTCGACCAGAGGACTGGAATAACCCGAGCGGCTCCTGAGCACAAACCCATTGTGGATGGGAAGGACCGAAGCCTGACCGGGCTGGAAGGAAGGTCCATAGGCTCCCCAGCCTCGCAATGCCATGAAATTTGTTTCATGTCATTGGGCCGAAGGGCTGAAAGCCCAAGTGCCGCTAGCTAGGAAAAAAAAAAAATGATGGTCAGTACTGTTTATTTCAATCTTTTGTAACAGCCTTTTGTTACTGTGTAATTGTTATGTTTTTTTTTTGCGTCTAATACTGTTTATGTCAGTCTTAGATAATCACCTTTTCTTATTGAGTCTCTTTTGGTGTTAGGTAAAATTTATGTCGGTATTTGATATTTTTATTGTCTAACTTTTTTAATTATTAATTATTTGTGACATTTCTCTATTTCCATCTTTTACTGGCAACTGACTTTGTTTTAATAGTCTTTCGCCAGATCGTTTGACAGACTTGTTGATATTTGCTTTCAGTTTCTAATGACAGAGCAATGCAGCTTTAACCCTTTATGACGCAGCGCCCCATATAAGAATCATCCACTGTGATTATATAATATAGTTTGTAACAAAACATGTGTTAACCCACTGCTTTTAACGTTCATACATCTTGTTACGTTCCGTTTTTTTTTTTAAGCAATTTGTTTTAAAACCATGAAGACAGTATACAGTTTAGTCTGTATTTTTGTTTTCTAACAACATTATGTAAAACTGTCTTACTACGTTGCAGCAATAAGGCCTTTGCTAGGGACAAAAGAACGAAAACATAACGGAAAGAGCTAAGTGAAATGCATGAAAATTAAATATAATGATACAACCAGCAGAAATAAAGATTGCTGCTACATTCGGGCAGGCTTTAAAGGGGTTAAAAATAAAATCTTCTGTTAAGATCTCTAACTTTGTGTCAAAAGGGAGATAATCCGGAATGCTGCCCAGTGGTTATTACATCACAAGATGGCGTTTCAGTTACAATATGACATATGTCGAGTTTCCTTGACGGCGCAGGCAATATAATTATGTGAGAGGACGACATTAATGACACTCAAGGCTGCCACAGGATGTGTCATCTAATTTCCTGGGGTGTCTAGATGTCAACTTCTCTGGCCTGCGTTCCATGACTCGCTTCCTCTTTTAGCTTGGCGGCTACAATGAATTAGTGTTTCTAATATTACTGATTCGTTCATTTGAGCAGTCATATTTCGGTTTTTATAATTATTTCCGTTCTTCAGATATTCTTTGACTATCAGCTCACCCTAATCAAAAGTGCCCAGCCAACTCTTCCCAACCCGTTTTGTAATTTATATATTTCTTTTTTTAAGATTGACCTTATTACTTCTTTTTCTAAAATTCGCATCTTACTTCATATTTCTCCGTTTATAATGATAAACGAGCATGTAAACCTGTCCACAATGATCATGGAAGAAGGGAGAAGTTAAAAACGGTGTAATTTTGTCACAGTGGCATAATGTGCTGCGGATTTGGAAAGCATGGCGTTGCGCACAGACACGTGGAAACTATAATCTTATAAGGCAGAGCTGCAATATTGTAAATACATTAAAGCTGTAAATTCCGTGTAATACTTTAGATTTACTACATAAGGGTCACCTGTTATATAAACACAACGTTTAAGCCGACCTTTTTCCATTCGTTTTTGCCGTGTCTGTCCTGTACGCGTATAAAACTGACTTCAGAAGAATTTTTTAAACAGGTTTTTCTTTAACTTGCAACGTTTGTCACTCTCTTGTCACCTTCAAATCTTGCAATCGATTTTTCAATCACTTCCAGGTGAGCAATAGCTCTGAAACTTGGCATAGTTGCGTATTCCCCATGATAAAACAATTATCAGTCGTGAAAACAATAATATGAATAAAATTAAAATTAATATTAATTTGTCTTTGTTTGTATTGTATCATCAGTGAAATGGGTGATAACTGCAAATAATATAGGTGGATTCGTTCCAACAAGATTGTCTCTCTTGAAAGAAAAATTGATTCTACATGAAATTAACTTCTGCTTTATACTTCATTACACACTTATGGATAAAATATATGATAAGCGCTTAAGCGCTCCAGAAGTTTTGTCAATTTGATGTTACATTTTTTGACTGCAAGCTATAAACTCCTTGAAAAATTATTTGTGGATTTTTAGTGCATTAAAAGCGTGTGTTTAAAATATTTTTTATAAATATTTTTCACTTTACTTTCTCTTACAAATAAAGGCAGATGGATGTAAAAATTCGCGCCATATATCCGCTGTAAATCTAATCCGGATGGATAGCTACGAAAGCGACCTCTCTGACTGTTATATTGATGACTGTTACATTGTCGATTGGTACACTCTTGACTGTTTCATTGTTGACTGTTACATTGTCGACTGTTACATTGTCGACTGTTACATTGTCGACTGTTACATTGTCGACTATTACATTGTCGACGGCTATTTTGTCAATGGCTACAGTGTCCACGGTTATATTGTCGACTGTTACATTGTTGACTGTTACATTGCTGACTGCTACATTGCTGACTGCTACATTGCTGACTGTTACATTGTCGACTGTTACATTGTCGACTGTTACAATGTCGACTGTTACAATGTCGACTGTTACATTGTTGACTGTTGCATTGTCGGCTGCTACATTGTCGACTGCTATATTGTCGACTGTTACAATACCGACTGTTACATTGTTGACTGTTAAATTGTCGTCGGTTACATTATCGATTGCTACATTGTCGACTGTTTCATTGCTGTTACATTGTCGACTGTTACATTTCTGACGGCTATATTGTCGACGGCTAGATTGTCGACTATTACTTTGTCGACTGTTACATTGTTGACTGTTACATTGCTGACTGCTACATTGCTGACTGATACATTGCCGACTGTTACAATGCCGACTGTTACATTGTCGACTTTAAGATTATCGACTGTTATATTGTCGACTGTTACAATGCCGACTGTTACAATGTCGACTGTTACAATGTCGACTATTACATTGTTGAATGTTACATTGTCGACTGTTGCATTGCCGACTGTTACAATGTCCACTGTTACAATGTCGTCGGTTCACAGCATGGACACGATAAGTCCTGTAGTTTCGTACGTTTAGTTGGCTGGTTTCACTAACACGTCGTTTCCTGATGTGAGGAGATGACGGTATCTAGAAGAGTTTGGTTCGAATATTTGGAGTGTCTAATACTGTTTTTTATTTTATATTGTATTGTACGCTATGTCTTTCTTTCTGTAATCTAGAGTCCCTTCGTTTTTATTGTAGGGTCCACATTTATTCGCAGTTAACATCTTTAATTGCCCCCCCCTTTTCTCTAAACATTCGTCCCCAAAAGACATACCGTCAGTACATCCAGCTCTTTGTGGAGTATATGCCTTCATGACCTACACGCCTTCATGACCTACACGCCTTCATGACCTACACGCCTTCATGACCTACACGCCAAGGTCATCATGTTCTGTGCCATCCATTCATGATCTTTCAATGCTTTCTTTATCCTCTGCATGTCCATTCTAGCTCTATTCTCCGGGGGGGGGGGGGGGGGGGGGGGGGTGGGGGGGGGTTGTGTGGAGGAGGGAGGGATAGCTTCCTCCACCCCTCTTACCCCTCTTACCCTGGGGATTTCAGAATAAGGATTGCCGTGTTACGCTGTCAACATTTTTCTAAAAGTATCCTATCATTAGCACGTGTTTTCTCATCTCTTGTTCCACTAGCACTTGTTAAGTTCTTGTCATCAGTCCAACATTGGTCATGATTTCTTATCGTTTAAATCCTTTTATTTTGCGGCGGCACCCGATTATGAAAGTCTACGTTTTTTTTCTTGTTGTCATTATTGTCATTCTCCATCTTCAGAGCCATACAATAGGATAGGACAGCTTTGACTTCCGCGAGCTGAGGTGCGGATAGGACAAGGAATTACTGATAAAAGCAGCACAGTGAAAGTGCATTGATTTCTGCTAATTGCAAAAGAGATGGAAATACGAAGACAGACAGGATTGCCAAAGAAGAAGGAACTCAAATTCAAACTGAAGACAGGATAGCACGTGAAGAAATAAAAACAATAATAACTGTCAAGATAAAGGACATAGTCACAAATTGGAAAGGCAAAGGTAGTCCCAAGGCAGACAATGTTGTAGGGGTGTGAAGTGTTAGAGACTTCCACATAGTAGGCCCAGCATCAAGAGGCGGGCTGAGCCGTTGCCTTCTTCGCTGCCTCTTCCTTCCCTAACTCACGAACAGAGTCAGTTATCCATTTTCAGCTGGGTACACTAGAGCGTTTCGATAACGGGAATCGAACCTTTGTCGCGAGAGACCAGCGCTATACAAATATTACAGAAACATATTTCTCCTTACCAAGAAGAGATCACATGATATTTCTCAGGCTGAGAAATGGCTACTGCATACTTAACTCTTTTAGTCCCAAGCAAAAAAGTGGGTTTGGCCCAAGCAAAAATGGCCACCCCAGTGCGTTTTTATTGTTGTTTTTTGGAAATAATTTTTAAAAATGTTCATATGCATAAGTAACTTTAATCCAAAATGGATGGCTATACTTTACGAAAATAGCGTTTTTGAGTTGTCAAAATTTGAAAACAGCCCTAGAAAGGATCAAGAGATACGAAAGCCAGTATACTGTTGATCGGGCCAAATGGGTCTAGAAGGAAGTACAGTATACTGGCTGTTGGGACTTAAAGAGTTAAATATCGTCTGTTCAACAAATTCAACAAATTAGGCAGTCAGACAGACGTGTGTTGTTTTGGCAAATATAAACACTAGGATATGGGCTCCAAGAATGCTTTCTCCACGAGAGGAGCTAACAGACAGTGTGAAGAGAATATAGATATGGTTATATGAGAGCGAACGAAGAAGAATTTAAAAAAGAAAATGTTACTTCACTAACCCAAATAAGTTGTAGATTTAATTACCGCTATCAATCCTCACGGTGAGAGACAGCCATGTCCTTTTTAGGATAGTCAGGATCCTATTTGGTTCTCCTCTCTTTATCTAGCTCATGTATGGCTCCTCGAATACCGCTTGTGTACGGCGGTGGCCACATCCCGGGCAACAGTCTTGGCTGACTGGCTAAACTACATGGGTGGAGTAGGAGCAATCTTACTCAAGGGAATGTCCATCCCTAGTACACAAAGACTGAGACGGTGAGTGAGACGGAGGAATCTGAGAAGATCAACGGCTCGCTAAGCGAAACAGCAAAGTGTGTGGCGCACTGGAGGCGTGTCGGACATAGAAAAAGACAATGGCTAGCCACCGTGGAAGAGATTGGGGCCTTACCACGTACTTCCTACAGAATGTAATGGGATCACAACAACAAGATAAGAAACGATATGTAGAGAACTCTCTGTCCCCTGGGGAAGAATCTACTGTACAAATTAACAGGGAAGAGGCAACTCCTCTAATGAGTAAGGAAGTACATAATGACGAGTGTTCCTTAAATTCTGTTGAAAGGGAGCATTCTGAGAAAGACCACCTAAAAAACTAGTAGGAGAAGCCTAAAAATAGGAACATGGAATGTTAGAACTCTGAACGGAGAAGGAAAGCTTGACAATCTTATATTAGAAGCAACAGACATGAAACTCGATATACTGGGAGTTGCAGAGGCAAGACTTTTGGATACAGGCTACATAAAAAGAGACCAGTACACGCTTATACACTCAGGCGGAGAAAAACATGAAAGAGGGGTAGGAATGTTGATAAAGAAGGAGTTAGAAAAATACGTATGTGGATACTGGACACACAATGACAGAATGATGTTACTAAAAATGAGAGCAAAGCCATTCGACATATCAATCTTACAAACTTATGCACCAACTAAAGATCACATCATCATGTGACGTATTCTTTCCAGAACGTTGTCTCCATTACAGCTGCTCTGAACGCATCACGATTCTGGGCAAGTCGACCTGCATCAGCCAAAGACAAGTTCAGACTCTCTGTGATGTCCTGGGTCCACCGTCGTCTAGGTCGACCCCTTCCCCTTTTTCCAGGGACCATGCCTTCCATCACTGTTTTTTCCAGACTATTATGTCTTTTTATATGACCGAAAAATTTCAGCTTCCTTATTGCGATGGTATTTAGGAGCCAATGTTCCTGTACGTTTAGTGAGTGCAGTACTTCTCTGTTGGTCACAGCGAGGAAGAAATAGAAGAATACTATGAAGAGCTACAACACACACTTAAACCAGTCAAATCAACAGATGTGTTGATAGTAATGGGTGATATGAATGCAAAAGTAGGAAAAGGAAAATACAAGAAATAGTAGGACAGTATGGATTAGGGACAAGAAATGATAGAGGAGACAGACTTATCCAGTTCTGTGAAGAAAACCAGCTGGTCATATGTAACACCTTTTTTGAACACCACCCAAGGAAATTATACACATGGAAAAGCCCAGGAGATATAACACGAAATCAAATCGACTATATCATGATAAAACATAGATTTAAGAACAGTGTCACAAGTGCAAAGACATATCCTGGCGCCGACATAAATTCAGATCACAATCCAGTCGTCATCAAAGTAAATATAAAGCTGAAAAGAGCAGGAAACAGAAGACAGGAGGAACCCCAGATAGAAATATCAGCGCTGAAAAAACCAGATATAAAACAGAAATATTTAATCGACGTCAAAAATAAATATCAACAGTTATTGACAGAAAGCATGGAGCAGTATAGAAGAGAAAACCCAGAAGAAAAAGCAACCGCAAAATGGGAATGCTTAAAAACAAGCATACAATCAGCAAATGCAAATTTACCTAAAAAAGGAGTCTAAGAAAAATCAAATTTGGATGACAGATGACATCTTGAATAAAATGACCGAAAGAAAGAAAGCAAAAAACACTCCAGAATATAAAAACAATAGACAATGACATACGTACTATGTGTAGAGAAGCAAAAGAACGGTGGATAGAAACAAAATGCAAGGAAATAGAAGACTTGGAAGCAAAGCACTGGACAAGAGATATGCATGAAGAAATAAAGAAATTATCAAATCGGTCACGGTTTGCACAAGGAGGAAGCTGTATCAAGAACAAAAATGGTGTAATATTACTTGATGAGAAAGACATATCAAACAGATGGGCAGAATACGTAAAAGAATTAGTCGAGGACAACAGAGGTAAAAAACCATCACCAGATTCTAATGAAGGCCCAAACATTCTCAGATCAGAAGTAGAGAATGCCATTCATATGATACAAAAAGGAAAATCAGCAGGCATGGATAACATAAAAATTGAAATGATAGAAGCTCTGGAGAGCTTTGGTATAGATACAATCACAGAAATATGCAACGATGTATACAATACAGGATATATACCACACGACATGAAGACATCAGTTTTTTATAACATTGCCCAAAAAACCAAATGCAACAGAATGTTCAGACTTCAGAACAATCAGCCTGATGAGTCATGCAATTAAGATACTGCTCAAAATCATACAGGAAAGAATAAAAAGTAAAGTAGACAGCGAAATCCAGGAAGAACAGTTTGGTTTTAGACGGAACAGTGGAACAAGAGAGGCAATATTTTGCCTAAGAATATTAGCAGAAAAATATACAGAGGTCCAAAAAAGTATGTATATGTGCTTCATTGACTATAAGAAGGCTTTTGACAGAGTCCATCATGAGAAAATAATTGAATGCCTCGAAGACATAGGTATTGATGGAAAAGATATAAGAATACTCAGTAACCTTTATTGGGAGCAAACTGCCACAGTAAGAAACTGGAAGGAATTATTCACCATACATAGACATAAAAAGAGGTGTCAGACAAGGTTGTGTGCTGTCCCCCTGCCTATTTAATTTATACACTGAAAAAATTTTCAAACAGATACAGGAAATACCAGGACTGAACATCAGTGGAAGGTCAATAAACAACCTTAGATATGCAGATGATACCGTGTTGTTAGCTGAAAGCGAACAGGAGTTACAGGAACTAGTGAAGCAAGTGAACAGTATAAGTCATGAATATGGACTCGACATTAATATTGAGAAAACAAAAACTATGATAATTAGCAAAACAGACGATAAACCCACATTAAAGATAAGCGTAAATGGGGAAATCCTGGAACAAGTCAAGAGCTACGTATATCTCGGTCATATAATAACAGAAGATGGCAGATGTGAAACAGAAATCAAGAAGAGAATAGGAATGGCCAAAGCTACATTCAACAACATGAAACATATACTGACATCCAAACAGTTATCTCACAAATTAAAACTGAGAATCATAAAGTGTTTATATATATTCTGCATTTCTGTATGGTGCAGAAACATGGACGATGAATAAGCATTTGGAAGAAAGAATTGAGGCTCTTGAAATGTGGATATATAGAAGAATGGGGCGTATCTCATGGAAAGAGATGAAAACAAATAAGCAGGTCCTAGAAAATCTAGGTATGAAAAGAGAACTAATGAGGGAGGTCAAAGTTCGACAGCTAAAATACTTTGGCCACATAAAAAGGCATAACACCTTGCAGAAGACCATAACAGAAGGGAGAGTTGAAGGCAAACGTGCAAGGGGAAGACAGCGCTATAAGTGGGAAGACAACATCAAGAGATGGACAGGAAAGAGTCTGTCAGAGTGCACCATCAAGACAAGAGACAGAAGACGTTGGAGATCCATTACAGCCAACCTTCGTTGTGGAGATGGCAACTGATGATGATGATGATCAATCCCTTGACACTCCAGTATTTAGATGAGTTTACTTCCATTCACAAATAACCTAACTATCGATCCTTTACTCAGAGTTCAATACTCCAACACCCACTTTATACGAGGCTTTCCTACATTGTTTGTTAATTTTTAGTCCAGACAAAGATACGTTCGGATAATTGACATTTCGGACATTTGGCATTCGAATAATCGACACTACAATTTTAACTAGCGCTATATCCTGTCATTTTATTGGAAGAAAGAGATTGTACATAAAAGCTTAAATATAATAAAGTATCATTTATTCTCAGACAAACGTTCACATTTTTACACTTATTTACATAATTATTTGTCCGTTATCAATCACAATAATATTATTTTAATAATTTGTGTTATTATTTACACGGAAATCAACGCTAATAATCCTGGAATAGCGCGCTTATTTATCATTCGGCTTTTAAAATATGTATATTATACATCTCTTTTCTCTTCTTATGAGTTTTTGGGTGTGTTATAAGTAAATAAGACAGTGTGAGAAAGGAAAGAGAGTAAAGAAGTGAAACAAAGAGAGAAGAGGAAAGAGGGAGATGAAATTAAGAGGATTAAAGGGACAGCGTTGACGGTTAGAAGAGAGGGTTGGAGTAAGGGGCATCCGAAATAATGAGATGGATAGGGGATGAGCGAAATACATGTAGGTTGTATTGGTCTATTTAGGATAAAATAAACAGAAATGGTCTGCGTAATGGCAACATGATTTTCATCGCGCGCACATGCACTAAAACAATACAGAAAAGACGAGAAATATGCTGGACACAAATATGGATGTCACGGGATTCGACTCCCCTTTGCTCTGCAGTAGTGGTCTACCAGTGGCCAAAACTCAAGAGTATCTAAAATGAGTCTTCAAAAGTGTATACCTTCGCACACGATTACTCTTGATTGAGTTGTAGATAGAAGGATAATGATGCTGCTATCTGAAGGGCGTGTTCACAAGATACTTCAGAAGCCAAGAACAATGCTGCATAGGGCAGAGCACTATTAACTTACATCTGATCCAGCACCTTTTGTGAAGTTTTAAGCTAATGGTATGGCTTGTTCGACCCCCCAGTTGGTGTAATCCAGCGAAATTCTTGTTATAAGCTTTCCTGAGCGAACTAACATAAAGCAAACACCAGTCCTTGCTGCAGTGGTTTATGAACATACCATTTGCATATGTTGAGGTTGCCAGCCTTCTGTGCCTTGTATAACCACTTAGTAAGTACAGAAATGCCAAAATTCACACGGTTCGAACGATTGCTCGGGGATATTTCAGTATTCCTCTTATGACGGGTGCTCTGATTCCTTAATTTTCCACTTTTTGTATTTCTTCTTCTTCTTCTTCTTCTTCTTCGTTCACCCTCAGATGTCAACTTGGATAAGTTCAAAGAAAGCAGTGGTAAGCCTGAGGCTGTTGATATCTCCGTAGATTTTCTCCAGGAATGGTATTAGTGATGGCCATATGCGTTTTCTCTGTTCTTCATATGTTGGGCACATTTGAAGCAGATGTTTGGCAGTCATTTTATCAGTGCCACAGTCACACTCATCAGTAGCTCCTATCTTTAATTTGTTGAATAGATGGTATCTAAATCTGTTATGACCTGTGCGAAGTCTGAAGATTACCACTTGTTCACTTCTTCTGAGCTGGTAATACGGATCGTTTGTTGTGTGGCCTGGATGCTCTTCTTCTGACTTGTGCTTGTACCTGCGATTGATAAAACTCTTGGCCTCCTCATAAGTTATATTTGTGTTAAGTTGAGGAAGCTTTCCCCCTTCCTTTGCCAATCTGTCAGCCTCTTCATTTCCAGGGATGTTGCAGTGAGAAGGGATCCACTGTATCACGACTCTTTTGTATTGCTGACATATTCTGTGAAGTGTTACTCTTAGGTCATCCAGTTCAGCATTACTTTGACTTTTCAGAGTTGTAATCACTGACAGCGCATCTGAGAAGATAGCTACTGGTCTCTCTGAGCTTTTTTCTGTCATTAGAATTTCTGATGCAGTTTTTAAGGCCTCTGCCTCTGCTCTGAAGTTACTTGAAAATGTCCCTGTTGCGACTGCTATCTTTTTTTGTGTGTGTGTGCATTGGTATTTAAAATAGCGGGTTCTCTTTAAGTTATAAAGACGCCCAAATACTTCGATCTGTTACTTTTAATTCTGGAATACTAAACCGATGTCTCTATGGCTCCTGGGAGTTGCTAATTAGATGTTGCGATACAGTCTGATTTGTGTCTCTGAATGTGCTAGATTATATTTCCATTTCTCAGTCCGAGTCCCAGATGGTATTTCCGACAAACTATCCAATGAAACTAACGTTTATTCCGGCTCTCAAATTAACCCAATCCTGTCTCTTTAGAACTATGTGGGTCGGAGTGTTAAATCATTACTATCCCCCGCGTGTTTTAAAATATCAATTTTAAAGTTTAAACTCGTGACCTCTGTGACGAAACGGGGCGACCTCTATCGGTCTTTGTTTCTCTCTCCGGCAGTATCGGTACATCTGTGGTACTGATTGTTATTATGTGCTGTCAATTATCGCACTTTTCTTTCTTTCTTTCTTTATTTGTCTGCTAAGTAGCAGAAATGTGATTTTATCAAATCACCCTGTAGGTGATAACTATCACAGTTGTGACACTCCTTGCAGATATGTCACTGGTTTGTTACCTGGTCATCCCAGCGTACGAAGAGCTGAGATAAGATAGTCGCCGGTGCGTTTAGATTGAACCGCTGATAAGACGACATTACCGTCTCTGTGACACGGGTGGGCAGACAAATGTGATGTAATCGCTTCCGGTCCTTGGTTAAAGAGTAATCATGGATTTATTACATTTTAGACAATATGAGTCTACAAATGTGTTTGCGAGAGTGTATACAAGGCATCAGATGTCCATATATGGTAATACGTGAACTTTGCAGGCACGCACCTTATTTCACGTGGGACTATTTTGAAATATCACAGCCTATCCTGCTTGAATTGAATTGATTGGATCTTTCTGATTAGATTCATAACATCACTGGAGGGAATATAAGCTGACAATTTCACAGTTTTATTTCTCTGCGATTTGCACGCTCGCCAAGACACCAGACATTCGCCAGAGTGAAGAACTAGACTCATAATTCCTAATTGTTATCCGGACCTTTTATTGGAGAACCAGATAAGGCTTATAAAGCACAGGAAATCTCATTCAAATGTTAATAAGGAACAACTAGGACTAGGAAAGTAAAGACACGCGGAGTCAGAAGGGGCACTCTATTGTAAAATTAAAAGAAATCCCAGACACGTGTAAGAGAAGATTCGTCTCTTTTATTAATCTGTGCGACACGTCTGTAGCCAAGATTGGCGTAAGTTGGATTTACATTTCATATTTTATTACTAACATGTGAACGAACACATATATGTATATATTACCATGTGAATTGTATTGTGTGAAACTCGCAATTGGATGTCAAAGTCATTTGAGGCTGGCAACCTCAGCGTATTGAATGATGATTCATGAACCACCACTGCACGGTCTGGTTCTTCTTCTGTTCGCTTGAAATATATTGTCTATATCTGCAATGTTGTTTCTTGTATAAACTTCGCTGTCTTTTGTAGTTAGTAGGGGTTGGGCCCTTTCGAGGCAGAGGGCCCGGCACTGCGCCTGCATGGGTGTCCCGAGTGCCATAATGTTTTGCAGATATAGGCATATTTCCATTGCGCGTGTGCGTGGCATCTTGATTGCTGTGGTGCGCCTCTTGGCTGGTTGCCTCCGTCTTCAGCACCTTGACTTGCTAGGACAGACTGTGGTCTTGCTCGAGTGTAGGATGGCCTGGCCAGTCTTGGTTTTTCAGCCGCTGATGGCTGTACTTGAGCCCCATGTCCACGTCATGGAGCTGGCCTCGATGGGGCACGGGCTGTTGATTGCTTTATTGATAGTTTTGTAAAGAGAACTAAAAGCATAAAGTAGTTCCAGACTCCCTATGGAGCAGGAAGGGAAAGACGAAAAGAAATGATGTACATTCTAAGCATAATACTTACATTTTCAAAGCAGTGTAAATGTCCCTATAAACATATTCACTTTACAATTAATGTGAGTTTTCACTCTTTAAACCAATGTAAATGTCCATGTTAAAATATTCATTTTAATTAATAGAAGTTTCAAACTTTTCCTTAAGTGTAAATATAAATGAAACACGAATGAATTTACATTGTGAACACTTTTCAAACAGCGGAGATGTAAATGTAAAACATATTTTATCTGTACGTTTAGCCTTTTCCTTTAAATGTAATGTAAAGCTAAAGCTAGTCAGTTTAAATGTAAAGGAAGTTTTATCCCGAGGGTAAACTCTGAGTTAAGTGGGATGGTGAAAAAGAAGAGGCGGGGGGAGGGGGCACATAACTATGTGTCGAAGAACGCCATACTCAGAAGAGCGTTCTTTTCTATTCTTCTATCAGTTTTTGGTCGTACCAGCAGAACGTACTATTTCTGGAAGAAGACGGGATCAGTGGCCTACGCTTTAAGACAAAGAACACTGTGTAGACTTTCCTTAAAGTTTCTGGGAGACGAGCTACACCCGACAACCTTGACCAGAGACGAGTGATCAATGTGAAAAGACAGAACCGTTATTGGCAGCTATGTTCAAATATATGCTGCCATCTGAACTTTCTTACCCTTTTTTGCAATCCCCAAATACGAGGATGATAGCTTTTCTTTAACCATAACTATTCAAATTATTTTCAAACTGTTAAAATTAAAGTGATTATTAAATTTTGTTGTTTGTAATGTTACAAATTTAATATCGATTTGGTCATTTTAAAGTTACTGCATGTTTGCCTCAGTCAATTACTACACACATTCTAAACAGAGCTATACTTGAATAAGAGAATTCCACTGAGTAAATCAGGGGTGGGGGCTAAACGAGCTGATAAATAAGTGCTTAAATTCTTCACAACAGTGGTCGGCAGGTTACAGAATTAACGTGCTTAGCGACAGCCAGCATTGTTTTTGCTTACCTCAATTTATTGTGAAGACTCCCATGTGATAAAAGCTTTACTACTCTACTATCTACATTTCTGCGAAGAGTAATCTTGTGCACAAATAGACTCCATTGAAGCCTATATTAGATACTCTTGAGTTTGTTCACTGTTGGACCACTACTGCAAAGCAGGGGAGGCAATACCGTCACAACCTCTTTCAAATATGGCAGTAGTACTTCCGATTGCATTTGTACAAACTCATAAACTCATCGGCGAACTTATTTTCTGGCTAATACCTTCCGCCCATATTTTCTGCTCTGACAGGTTATCCGTACTATTGCTACAGAGATGGCCCAGCGGAAGTTATTACATAGTATCACCTGTGTTTGCGTACATCTCCCAGACGGATTTCTTAGCCAATCTGGCTTGCTTTTCGTCCATTGTACGAGACCACCTTGTGTCAACAATGATCGTCTCTATCAAAGGTGGCTAGACGACTTAAGTGATAAAAGTATTATCCGCTGACCTGTCTAATTAGCTTTGTTATACTACGATTCACGTGGTGAAACGTAAACAAGTCTGGGAGCGGCCAGAGAAAAAATGGAAGGTGCATAAAATATGCCAAATAATAGTACGTTCGGTGAGGAAAACTAAGAAATGAATTGATACTCCAGGAGAGAACGAAAGTTATAAAAAAAAGTACACAACTGATGTCACAAAAAGGGGGGGGGGGATGAAGGAAAGATAATGTTAGAAGAGATGACAATATTAAGGAAAATAATAGGATAATAATTATGAAAATAAGGGAAGATGTATGTGACAAAGAAGAGGGAGAGATAGAGGGAGAGAGAGAGAGAGAGAGAGAGAAAGCAACGGTGGTACCCAAAATGTGAAGAGATGAGAAACTGACAGAACTGAGATGACGAGAGAAGTCATGGCTTCATCAAGAAGGCTGGGAGATACATAAACGACGTTGAGAGAAATATGTTTAAATGAAAGCTATAAACAATGTAGCGTTGCAGGAGAAAATAAAAAAGGGGAGGGGGGGGGAAGACATGATAACCTGAAGAAGCAGGCGTGGAGACAGGAGATGGGGCTACAGAGAAAAAAAAAAAGAAGGAACAACACTGAAGATAATATGGATTATTAGAGAGCTTGTCACTCACCGTGTCCCTCCGTGTATTTGTCTTAGTCTTTTTTAAGCGCTGCCCTTATATTGTCTATCTGCTACTTTGTTCGTCTGTTAGTTTGTCTGTCTTTTGTTTAGTCTGTTAATCACTTTGTTTCTCTTTCTGTCTGTTCATTAATCGTTGCCCCTGTCTGGTTGTTCTTGTTTATTTCCCTTCTGTTTGTTAATTTGTCTGTCTGTTCATGTTTCTTCTCTGTCTGTTTGTTAATTTGTCTGTCTGTTCATGTTTCTTCTCTGTCTGTTTGTTCATTTGTCTGTCTGTTCATGTTTCTTCTCTGTCTGTTTGTTAATTAGTCTGTCTGTTCTTGTTTCTTCTCTGTATGTTTGTTAATTTGTCTGCCTGTTCTTGTTTCTTCTCTGTCTGTTTGTTAATTTGTCTGCCTGTTCCTTTTTCTACCCCGTCTGTTAGCTAGTTTGTCTGTCTATTACTTTATCAGCTAACACCCTGTTTCTCTTGCAGTCTGTCCCTTAGATTGTCTATTTGTTGCAGTTTCTTTCCCTGTCTGGTAGTTAGTTTGTCTGTCTGTTACTTTATCTGTCAGTCACGCTGTTCGTCTTTCGCTAAAGTATATCCCTTTTTCAAACCAGGTTCATCGGACAATAGTAGTCTTGGTAACCATAGGCCAATTTATCTAATATTGTCGCTATCCAAACCACTGGGAAAAGACACAGATAAATCAACACTATAACGCATTTTTAAAAGAACTTTCTAAGTGACATTCAGTCGGGGATTAAACAGAAACACTTATGCCACACTGCTCTAAGATGATAGATATCTGGCACCTAAATATTAATAACGATAACATACGTGGGGCAGTCTTTGTAGACTTTAAAAAAAAGTATTCGATAGGATAGACCACGTACGTTTTAATTAGAAACAATGAAAGTAAATCTTCAACTAGTGACAGTAATTAAATCATTCCTGTCTGACAGAAAGATTGTGGTTTCTTACAATAAATCTTTCTTCAAACCCTACCGTAATTGATACCGGTTTTTCCTCAGGGTTCTATTCTTGGTACTCTATATTTTGTCCATAATAACCTTCCACTAAACATCAAGCACACATACTGTAAATAAATATTAGACAAACATAAAGGTATGTTTTCAGGCACTCGTAAGAAATAAAGAAGTAGAAAACTAGACAACAGAAAAACAACAGACGTGAGTGGCTTACCCAGGACTCGAACCCAGGACCTTCCGTGCGACAATCCCGCCTAGCTATATGGCAGCATATTTTTGTGATGCCTAGATAGCAGGGAGGATAGTGTGATTCGCTTGCATAGCTAGGCGGGGTTGTAAAGATGTAAAGATCAATATATAAGATATATGATGATGGGGTGTGGCGTGTGTAGATGGTGATCAACAGCGCTAGGGGTATGCAGTAACACAAACGATACTGGTTACAGTTCCTTGACATTTATTGCACATTCACATACTGTAAAGTTCTCTCACACTGTAAAGTGCTCATTGTAAAGAAGTGTGGTGTATGGTGTGTTCTCTTTCTTCTGTAAAGCTCCACTATCAATCACTGTAGCATGTTGTTTGTGGTGCCACTACTGTATATGTCCATTGTAGTGTACAGAGTTGTTGAGATCAGGCATGCCCCAGTCTACCCAGCTGTAAATGGGTAACTCACCCTAGTCCTGAGTTAGGGAAGGCAAAGGCAGCTGTAAACAGTAGTTTCCCTCTAAGGCTCCAGGGGAAGCAGGCCCTAAACTTGGTCAATTCAACCGACGCAGGATGGAGTATATATGGAGTAGAAGTGTAGAGTGTGATTAACGCGAATGGTGTACTGTTCGTGTTCTGACCAATCTAAACACTCATTCACTTGTGTCTACAAGGCACCAGTGCAGACTGCTGGAATCTTTGTTTACACAGTTTATTTAGACGCACACACTGGGACATAACGAGTAAATCATGGGTATGTTGAGACATCAATTTGCAGGCATACATAGTAGATCCCATGTCATGACACATTCATAAATAATAGGTAGTACATCAATAGCTTCCAATGTCATGATACATAATGGCCGCATCCCCTATCTGACTAAGCGCGTCAGTGAAGGCGGATCGGTAAGTAACTAAAGTTGCTTTATGTTCACAGTTTATATCATATTATGAAACCACGATAAGGGGTTTCTATCAAAATTGAGATCTCCTAGCCACTGTCCGAATAATAAGATACATGCCCCGTTCTTTGGACAGTGATTCAAAAATATGATGACAGGAATGTAACATGGCCGCCTTCCTGAGTTGTCGCTCAATCACTCACAGGAGGGTATATACAAGCCAAAGTTAATTTGAAATACATATGCATAATTTCTTAAAGTTCCTCCATACAGATCTACAGTAATCCAGTTACTTCACGTAGACATAACTACTGTATGGAAGCCCGTCATCTTCGTCGATATAAACATGACCCTAGCGTTGCGAAGCACAAAATTCCAGCTAGGTCTAACCGACCTGAGATCATCAAAATAGGGTCTGGCATTACCTGGAGTCCGAATCATACATGGTACCGTACATTAAGAGAGTCTCTAACTCCTACTTCCGCTAGAGCGGCATAACAAGAATATAGTTCTGCCTACCCATCCAAAATATACAATATAGGACTGATTCTACTTGTACTAATAATATGTAATACATATGAATTCAGGCCATAAACATAATAAGCAAATTAATCTATTTTCTGGCCCTAACAAATAAGTACGGACATGGGTGCCATATCCATGCGCCGAATCAATATCAAGAACGATTACTCGTATAATCAAAAGTGTAAATCAATCATGGATTATCTAGCTTTCCCATAGACAGCATTTTCATACACAAATGAATGAATGTCTATATCTTTTCCATATTAAATAGCCATATCGATTTTTGTAATATGTGCGTCAAAATATGCACGCAACACATACGTGTCCTGAATATCACTTATATTGGCAAGCATACTGACATCACATCCAGGCTGACATTGCCTGTAACACTGACTACAATAGCCATGGACTGGCTTCACTGACGTACACAGACAGTACAATAAATATCTATATGTGCGGTATACCCTCCTCGCACATGTAACACCATCCAGGTGTGAATCACTTATTCTAAGTGATTGGCGGCATAAATCATCGCCATATAGATTCTGTCATAATCTCCTCCAGGCGGGAATTCAACAACGCCTGTATTTATTCTAATACAGCTACAAGGCGGGAAACGCGTCGCCTTTCTTCATAGTAGCTCCAGGGGCGGATACTGCAACGAACAGGAATATAAATATAGTTCAAACAGGAACACTCCTAGGCGGGAAAAGCGTCCCCTATGACATAACTATTATGTCTACTTCATAACCATTAGCAAAGTTCTTCCCGGAACACTCCTAGGCGGAAAAAGCGTCGCCTACATGATAATGCATAGCACCTATCACATCGTTAATATAATAATTATATATATGAATTATACAGTCACTAAATACGAGCCCACAGCTCGGTTACAAATCAAAGACTCGAGCGCCCAGCTCGGCTGCCAAACACAGAATAATCCCAGTCAGCCCAGACTTGTATTCACTAAACGCTTTCTCCCAGCGCACGCACAAGTCACACAATGTTGACCTAGTCAGACAAACTCAACCCCTGAGTTACACTTAAGTGTTGACAACAACAGTTCAATAACCCTTAACACCAATCACTATCATCATTCACACTCATGAAACTGTTCTGTGACATCCAACCCCCTCTCCAGATGGAAAACGAAGTTTTGCACCGAATACTTGAGTACCAGCCACAGAACCCCTCCTGTACCAACACATAATTGGATGCAAACATACGGTCTTACTGAAACAGTTGTCATATTACCGTGACTGGATCATTTACACAACACAACTTCAATGGGTGAGTCACACTCTAACCCATACCACAGTTCTCCATACTACCTCCTATCACATGGAGCAAATACTTACAACATACTGTCGTACCTTTCCACTAATGGAAACAAATTATATAGATGTATGCAATTAAATAGAAGTCTTGAAAAATCACGCATATCCACTATTTCCATCAAAAATACAGTACTGAAGGAAAATTATCCACACTTTTTAATGACACATGTAATCAAAACTGAACTACATCTCATGAAAAATGTAGACCTTATACACATCAATACCTCAGTCAGGTACACTACAACAACAAAAATTAAGCAATAAACCATTTTGCTTTATCAAAATGTGTGAGATCCAATGAATAATATGAACAAACCATAATTTCAATATGTGATGGGTGTAATTTACTTTAACACCAAAGCTTTCGCTTCTTCCTCATCTTTTCTTAAAAGCTCTAATATCCTTCGCTCAGATCAGTTTGATCCACACAGATACATTTTTCTCATCTTCCTTCAGTTCTTCCAACCAGAACGTTGCTCTGTCAAAATAGTATATGTGAAATTCTGGCAGATAATTTATAGCACTTTCTTCACTGCTTCCTACACCTCAAGGACTATGCTCATGTCGAGAATGCGTTTTCCAACAACTTGATTCTCTAAGGAAAACAAAGTACTTATCCTCCTTCTTCTAACTCATTATAATCCTTACTCGCCAGAGGAATGTCACAATAGTCTCCAACATTACAGTTTCAAAACAAAGTTCCACACATTGCTATTGTAACCGCATGGCCTTCCATGCTAGCATTATCCCTACTACTTCCACCCTAAGTATTTATACGTGCTATAATATGCTACATATAAGAATGACAGACCTCAAAAGCAAATAAGACGTTTTTACACAAAACGCAGTATTATTCAAAGTTGAGTTGGCAGTTACTGCTCTGACAGGGCAAACGAAGGTCAGTCCCAGATAAAAAATAATGAATGGGTTTTATGCGCGGAAAGTCGGAAATGAATGTTTGTGTGATCTGGTTTTTTTAATCCAATTGTTAAGTTGGAAAAGATCACACGTGTGCAAAAAGTCGAAAACAGAGAGTCGTGTGCAGAAATTGTAACGTGTGGAAAAAAGAACGGGACGTGTGGAAAAAGGCGGGAAAAAAGAAGAAATAGTATAAATAGAAGAGATGTGGGCGATAGGCAGAGATTTCAGGATTTATGATTCCAAGGATTCCATGATTTTAGACTAGAGGATTTTTTTTAGATAGCGTTAGGTGAACTTCGTCTTTGTGGATATCAAGACAAGTTTTTTATTTTTTGAGTCGACAAGTGTGTATATTATTCAGTTGGATTATGTATATCTTTCATTTTGGATAAACAACCATCATTTTGTGAAATTTACAGTGTTTGTCTAATGACATCAATAAACTTTAATATAATTTTCTACTGAATTGCTGTTTGTGGAAATTTATAGTAATTTCTTTTGGATATACGTTGTTGTGCTGAAACTGTATTGCTTTTCACCAAACTTAAAGGGAAGAACCTACCTGGGAAGAAGAAGAAAAATGAGTAAAGGTTAAGTATTACCATCTCTGGCGGAAGGCCAGTTAGCACTTGAACCACAACAACATATAAAAGATTAACTCTGACTAAATAAAATCAATATAACTACTATTGCCGTATAAACTGCCCTGCCACACTATCTCATGGACATTAATGAAATCAAAACCGTCATGCAATAAGAATGCTATTACTGGATACACACCCAATTAAACTAATCGGCAATAATGTTGAGCTCAGCTGGCCAACACTTGCTTATCTTGAGTGATGGCGGCAGGAAAGGACTCCTCTGCTCGAATTCTCCTCTGGGCTCAGGAGACACCTCACTGATAGCTAAAAAGACCAAGGAGTATGCTGTCCAACTCTGGATTCAGCAAATCTCTGACCAGATGCTGCTCAGTACGCATAAGACCAAAATTCAAGAAGAGGATTGTACCTTCTACTTCATAATTAATTTATATTCTCTTTTACACTGATCACAATACAGCACAAACATTGCGTTCAGAGCGTTAGGCCAACAGTCAGCTTCATTTGAAATACTTTATTCCAGTATTACCCTTCTTAATGGTTACTACGCCTCTGCACTTCCAGCATTATTTCTTTCTAGTCAATCATCCAGGTGTCAGTGTACTATTTGGCCATTCCATGCCGTTTTACTTCTCTCCGACACCCTCTGTTCAGGCTGGAGCATTATAGGCTTTACCTCACGTTTGCCACTGAACTACACATATATATACAGGCATAAATCAACAATTCACATTCAATTTTTCATTAAAAGATACTGAATGGTTCAAGCTTACCACAATTTCATGGAAATAAACACAGATACGTTGATTAGCAATGAATTCTGGCACGAACTGGCACAAATTCCGTTCTGCCTATGTTCCAGGCTTTTATTTTAGCAAAAATGTGAGCTGGCTTCAACGTACTGTCGCTTTATCAAGCTTATTTGAATTAGTGGTCTCGAACTAACGCTCCCAAGTGTGTATATCAGCGAGACTGGCCAATGAGCCACGTTTCGACAAGTGTTTGAAAAAATGTTATCTTTTCCCGTCTCCCCTAACAACCAAGATAGTATTTATAGCCCGAGCAATCGTGGTTAGGCTTTCATTTGTTGCGCTCCAATCAATTTGGAGTTTACATGGTAGGCTATTTATGTAACGTAAGGTTTTTTCAAACACGTTATAAAAAAAATTTTATGAGCAGAAATGAATTTATGCTGTCAGGCACCCCCAATATTTTATTTTGGGTATAATTTATTAATTCCTGGACTATTTGCGTAACGTTTTACATATTATTTGTCAGCAAACCCTAAGGAACCCAAAAATACTAATTTAAAGGAGCTACGTGGCTGCGTTCAAAATATGCAATTTCTTCTATCTCCTGTTTAGAAGATGTGCTGTCTGGGTACTGTTATGTGTTCAAACGTAAACCCATCTATTGTTATCTTTTCTAATAAGAGTCTGTTATGATTTATAAACCTAACTCTGGGAAAGGGTAGTGTATTTTATCACTGTCCGTCTGAAAAAAAATTTAGTGCATGTAGACATACACGCGTGATGGTAGTAATTGTGTATCGCGCGAAGCGGGTTTAGTGTTCGGCTTTCTGCCTCTCCCTTCTCTTTTTATCCCTTTAGTCCATCTGTTCGTTCGTTTTGGTAACGCAGTATAATTAATGTTAGGGTTAATTTAGGTCATTACGCAGTACGTCTCAATGCTTTTCCAAGAAATACAGCACACGTTTCATTGAAGAAGGCGGGTAATAATACAGTAAGCTTTACTATCAACGTGAAAGCGTTACAATTTGCAGACGAAGCAGAAAACAAGGGGGATTTCGAGTACATTCTTTGGGACAGCACTGTCATTTTACCATTGCTCTTCTCTTTATTAATTTTATTTGTTAGGCTTCATATTTACCTAATAATTTATATATGTGGATTAGAATATTTCATGACATATACATGCAGATGCCCTGAACTCAATAAGCATAACAATCATTTATAAAAGCTTAATAATAATAATAATAGCCCCTTCAGTCATAACTGACTATGGGAATGCGCCCCAGGGGTGACAGCTCTCAGCTGCTTATTTTCCTGGTGCTCCTTTCGACGTTTTCTCCTCACCTCTGCTTCTTGTGTGAGCTTCTATTCGCCCAATCTGAGGTGGCGCCGTAAATAGCATCGCCACTTGGTGCGATCGGCAACTCCATCCTCCCACGTTGCTGGATTTATGTACAGTGCCCTCATATCTCTCTTGCACACATCTTTGAACCTCAGCTGTGGTCGCCCAACTGTATAGAAGCATAGTTATATTAAATATGTGTTTAAGTACGGAGTTATATAATCACAGGTTCATTATCCTTGAATTACAAATTGGCGGAGCAAATGATATAAGATTAGTTCTTTCAACTCTATAACTATCATAATCATATCATTTTAATAGTGGCTAAATGACTGCATATATATCTTCAAATCTGAATATTTAAGCCTCTCCTTATGTAACCACTTTAAACATGGAAAAATTAGAAAATTTTTTAGTTGATAATAAGAATATAATTATATAAAAATTCATTTACTAATGAAGCTTAATGAGATCCTTGCGCTTGGTGTGACTCAGCCAGTTTTGTAATATTTGATTCCAAGTTTGTTAAAAGAAGTCTCAAATCTCCTGTTACAAATCTGCAGTCGGTTTCGTTGCTTTTGTAGTAGCAACACTACTGCACTGAACCCCTTCTACACCAAATACGACGTTGTGAATGCTGTAATTAGCAATTTAGTTTCACGCCAAAGAACGGGATGCGCAAGCCTCTGCTGGATCCAAAATTTTTCATAATGTGTGTGACTAAATCGTGTTTTTGGCTCCAAGTCATTTTGGAGCTCAATTAATTCTTCTTGTAAGTGTTGATTAACTAGTTCCACGTCTGCTTCAAACGGATTAATCACCCAGTCCGGTATTATTAGTTCTTGCAAGTCCTTAAATCTTATGCTCGTATCATTTTTAATAGCATCCAAATGACTGCAATAAACCTCTAAATCTGAATCTTTAAGCCTATCCCCACCTAACTGTAGTAAACATGGAAAATGAGAAAGTTCTCGGCGACTAAGATTATTTTTATATAATGTCAATTTGTTGATGAACCCCATGATATTTCCTTTCACTTTGACCAGACTGATCTAATTTCCTTGTAGCTTAAGAAGAACCTCATTTAACTTTTCAAATATATCTGAAATATAGGCCACATCGTATTGCAATACTTCTCTTTCGATTCTAAATTCTTCTTTGATTGAATCCAAAAACTCTACAACAGAATCAAATAATGCCCATAATCTGTTTAAACAGTTACCTTTGAACAGCCATCGTACTTCCGTGTGTAGGAGAAGACGTTTAAACTCTTCACCATTATCACAACAAAGTTTACGAAATAATATATCGTTCAACGAATGCGCCTTAATTTTGTTAATAACACTGATAACACAGTTCAATGATTTGTGGAGTCTGTCACTAAGATGCTTGGCGACTAAATGTTGTCGATGAATAACACAATGAATAGGCCTGAAACCCACGATGACCACCAACCATAGCTGGTGCTCCGTCTGTCGCACATGCGATGATATTGGAAAAAGGAATTTTTTTCCAACAAAAATGTGTTTCCAGAAGAAAATATGTGTCGAGAGTGGAGAGAGAAGGTTAGCTTGGGTGTGTCGAGAGGCTAATGAATGTTTCGAGTAATGAAAGGACATAAATCTCCGCCTACTGTCTCCTGACAATGATAACATCCCAGGCACTAAAATTGTGCGTTTGGAATCCTTGAAACTCTCTATGGGACGCAAGGCAAATAAAAACTATCGTGTTACAAGCTATGCGAAGGGGAATATCTTTTGTAATTGTTTCATATTAATTCTTGTAAAAATGTACACACGCCCCCCTGAATGGAAGCAGCGACCCCCAATCGTTGCAACCCATCAGAACGCCCCAGACATCTTGAAAACGCCCCCCAGGGGGCGGTACCGCCCCCGTTGAAAAACACTGCTGTAGACCATCTCAGCAACCTGACGACCCTATGACCATGTCAAGACACTCTCAGTGGTGGCATAAAGTACCACCAGTAGAGCCAATCCAAGGCTTATCTATCCTACTGGATATCTAAATTCTGATCCAGATTAGGAAAGAAAATGTGGCTATTTTCCAGAAAGTACTCCTTCCTTTCATGCCACATTAAACTCTACTGTCCATACCACTCAAACATTGTCTTCCGTGGTAAACGTATAAAAATAATGGACAAGGACATGACTGTCGTACAGATAGATTGTGAGTTATTTTTGTCCCGTCTGAGTAGAGTGGATGGGGATACGTACGTGAGAAAAAGGTGTGAGAAATAAATTTCACGGGTGATAGTTTAAGGAACAAAATATGTCTATGGAATGAGTAAGTTTCTCCATTCCAGCCAATCTATACGACTATACTTTAGTACAAGACAACCTTGCCCTCCTCATACATATAAATAAAAGTTTAACTACACACAGGGAGCCGCGCTGGTGTAGTGGTTACCAAACTGTGCTGGCGACCGGGTGACCCAGGATCAAACCCGGGCGAGAACATTTGAAGATTTTTCGTCGACCGGGATTTGGACTGGATTAACTCGAGCCCGGCCGAGAACATTTGAAGAAGTGTTGTCGACCAGGGACTGGCGGCTCCTGAGCCGACCCAGCTCTAATGGGTACCTCCGAAATCGGCGAGTATCTGCCTGAATGGCAAGGGACACTTGTCTCTGTACAAGAAATAAAGGGATACTCACGTAAAAATCCGTCTCAGGTTAGACATACTACGGGCGTACGAGACTAAAAAAACAAAAAACTACACACACACACACAGCTATGCGACAACAAGACACACAAACGTGAAAAACTACGGTTAATTGGGTATGCGTCTGACCAACACACAAAATTAAGTTTCTTTTGTTGTTTATTGTCATTTAAACTTGACAACAACAAATATCTACAGAAAGATCAAATAAAATCAGATTTACATACATATGAAATAGCAGAATAAATGTACCCTCCCCCCCCCCCCCCCGCCCCCCACCCCCCCCCCCCCCCACCCCCCCCCCCCCCCCCCCCCATGGAGACAAGAACCCAAACAGTTAATAACCAAAAAGTCAAAGGTTAGCCCTGTGTTACAGAGTAGACAGTAAAGTAAACAAGTTCCTACTATATGCTACCCAGTAAAGTTAACAATTTTAAGCAGATCCAGTTTTGGTAAAGTCCCTGTAACAAAGGAAAATATTCATTCTCTCTTTCATACAGTGGCCACTCAATCACTCTTGCCTAATCTTGGTGATATCCCTTGGAAATACAATTATTCTCAATATAAAATTGCCGGGTTTTTTATTTCCCAAATTGGCCCCAGTCCATCCTAGTCAAGACTAGCGAGGTGGGCGCCGAATCTGGTGTTTTAATTTTCCCTGGATGAACAAAATGTCACCGCACCGCGAATAGTCAGTGTAGCAGAACGTGCTCTTGAGGTTCATAGTTAAAAAAGGAGGAAAATACTTCCAGTATTGGGAACCATCTGGTTGCTAAAATGTTACAATTGATAAATGATGGTAAATCCTATCGGCTGGCTCTATGGTAGAGTGCCGATTCTGAAACAGGTAAATTTCTGGATGCTACGCTTGAATACGACTGTCAGAAGTCGGGAATGAATGTTATTTTTTTCACCACCCCAGTGGGCTGATAAAATTGAAAAAAAATATTGCTGGGTTTGGAAAGTCCAGTTACATTTTACCCGTTAAACTGTTTCTTATGTATCGTTGGCAAATATTTGCTCACCAATGAAATTGATGACGCACAAGCCAAGAAAAGACAACATTAACCAATCAATAAAAAGAAAAGACCAAAAGACCGCTGGCCGCCCTTGATCAGGTCTGCTAGGAATATATAAAAAACATTTATGGAAAAATGCTACTATTCTATATAGCTACATATATGCACACAGACGGGGACAAGACGATCTCTTATCCACTCCGTCAGTCCTGATTAAATTCAAAATGAACACAATGTCTTTAGCCTTCCCTATCGCCCGTCGCTAGCGCTGAGTTTTCAGGTCGGATGAGTTATGCGACTCTCCCCTCTCCTTGTTCGCGCTTAACTATCAGCGTACAATGTCAATTATTATTTAATGATCTATATGCGCACTTACACAAAGTATCGCCTGTCTTTTAGTAGCTATTAAATTGGTCGCGTCTGATAGTTTAGTCGTATGATATTAAATAATAGGCACTTATAATAAATACGCACAATGAAATAAAACGTGAATTCTTTTCTGCTACTATCAGTCGCGCCTAGCATCTAAACCAGTCAGCTAACCGTCTCTTCTTGTGTGAGAAAGCGTGTGGTGAAAATTAACATTATAACTGAACATCTAATATGAAATAGCTAGCGTTATTTTATTTCACTAGTTTTAACGCTAGAAAATCTAAGTGAATTATAATGGTAAAAGCTTAACACTTTTAAACACGTAAGCACTAATTTCTATTACCAGAAAATCAGAATGACAATCCCCACGAATGCTATTAACACATTTTCCACAATGGTTCTAGAACTACGTGCTTAGACTATCCAAAAATTCTGAGTGACAACTGATAGCAGGTTTAAGAAAACACAGTTTATATATCATTATGTTTTTCTGATCTATAGATGATGTTACTTTTCGCACTATTTTGTGAGTAACGGAGAATCAGAACAGAGTTCCCCAGATAAAAGTTTACGATCGGCCTTTCTGGGGCGTTCGACCGCCATCAAAAGACTTATATCCGTGTAACGGGGTTCTCGAAGATTTTTGCCCGTGAATCTACATCAAAACGCACTCGACAAAATCCTAGATCTCCCCTCGTGGACTTCAAAGACTCTGTGTATTTCACGTGCAGTCTGTCAGGTATCGTATGATTGACAGATACGTTCGCGTGAGTAAACTAGGTAAACAAACCTGATTCGCTACCTGTAATGACTGACAGGTCATGCAGTTTGTAAACATTGCGTTAGCTCATGTTCACAGAAAAAGAGGTGGGACGAAAAGTACGCTTGTGTAAGTAAAACACAGGTAGAAAAAATGCGTGGTTTTGCTAGCAAATCATAGAACGCTACGAGGTTACAAGCCTGTCAGATTACTTCAGGCTCTCTTTCCATTATATGTCACAATGACCTGAGAGATAAATCTAACATACACGTTCTCATACAATCTCTACCAGTGCACCAGCCACATCGCATACCATTACTACCCAGTTCACAATAGTATCTCCAGGTAACACAATATCTTCAGTAAGGTATAAAGATCATCTATGTTCCACTTGTCTGGTGGTAACGTTTTGATGGCATTAAACATCAATAACTTCAGTGGCTCTTTACTTTTTGCTGCACATTTGCCTTTGAAATTGTAAGCCAGTAATAATTCTAATTGGGCTGTAATTCCAGCACCTTCTCCCTTGAGACCATCTATTACTGTCTTCCAAACCTCTTTCTTGGCACATTCAGTAGCTTCCGTTACTGCTACTTTGGCTACAGATGCAGTATGCTCTATCTTAGCCTTTTTGTATTGAAATTCTGCAACTACCGGTACCTTCTCCAAATCTGACAGATCTGAATAAGATGTAGTATCATGTCGCTCCCCCGAAGATTTAACTTGATCTTTCAATGCCTCGGCTTGCTGCTCTAATCTTTGTTTTCCAGCCTTGTATTTCTCGTCTATTTCATTGGCTTGCTTGTCCCAACTATTCCATAAAACATCTAATTTCTCATTCATACGATCCTTTCGAACTTTGTAATATTCCTCTATAATTTGAGTATTACCCTCGTACTCAACTTCTGTCCTGTTCATATCTGCATTGAGTTCATCCTGTATTCTTTGAAGACTAACATTGAATTCCTCTTCTAATCTTTGCATAACAGTATTGAATTTGTCATCTACTCTTTTCCTCAAAGGTTCCTTCTTCTTGAATCAATTTTTCAATATCTAATTGACCTGTATCAGACGATAAAGCACTCTCTTGAGTAGTGACTTCTTGTGATGTGTAACATGTCTCTGCATGTATAGACACTGGAACATAATCTGGTTCCTCAGATGCTTTTATGGTTAGCTCTGTAGTCTTTGTACCAATCCTTTGGTTTTCTACCTGTGTTCTTACCATTTCCTTACTCTTTACTGAAACATTATCTATTTTACCCTTTTCCGGTATCTTGACTTCAACTGTCGATGACATCTCATTTAGAAATGAAGTGCTTTCCCAAGTGTCATCAGTCTGGATAGCAACATCATGCATCTCGGTTTGCACTGACACATTCCTTGTTTCAGTTTTAACCTTAGTCACAGCTGGATATGTCCTCTTCTTCAAATCCAATTTAGGTCTCTCTTTGTATTGTCTGCATTCTGGTTGTACCTTCGTCTCAATAGCAATCTTCATTTTTAACTGATAGACTTGGGAGCCGCGCTGGTGTAATGGCTTCGGCGTTGTACTGGCGACCAGGTGTTCATGGTTCAAACCCGGGCGTCGGCGTTTGAAGAAATGTTTACGGCCGGAAATTTGACTGAATAGCCTGAACGGCTCCTGTGATAAACCCTCTGTGGATGGGAAGGAGCGAAGCTCCTGACCGGGTGGGTAACACTATTTAATGAAAATAGTACCACTAAAGACTCTTGCTACAGTAGCCAAAAAAAAAAAAAAAATACTAATGAAGTAGTGAATCCTTAAATAATTAATAACGCCTAACCTTTAGCACTAACTCTCAATTCTCACACACACCAAGTCATGGAAGCGTCAATGCAATTAAAAAACCCATACTAAATTACTAAACACGTGTTTTTTGTAGTGTTGTATTTTAATCTCTCGCCTTCTCGTCTAGATTAGCCAGAGATAAAAACTTCACACTGAAAGATTTAGCGCTGATCTCAACTAATACAAATTATTTCATCCAAAAATTAGAATTAATTTTTGTTAAGTACTCCTATAGCCAAGGGATAAATGTCATTGGAGACTGTTGTGTGTTTTCGTTCAGTTGTAAATCGCGATAAGTCACGCGCGTTTTATTAAAAAAAAAAAAAAAAGAACTGAAGTGAATTATTATATTCCTTAATTTCCCAGACTTGATATCGTAGTGGCGAAGACAGAGTATGAAATCTAGGAGTTGTGGGTTCTAATCCCACTCTAGGAAAACATTTGATTATTATTATTTTTTTTTTTTATTGCTTTCCCCATCTACGTTGTTTTTATTTTCTATAGCATCAAACCGCTAAATCTCTTTATCATCAAACGTCCAAGTACAGATCACTGTATCATTTTGTAGTTTTATTTTGTAGTTTTATTTGTAATAACACAAAAGTATATCACTCAAAAATGCATGATGCTGGCACCTAATCATGTTAAACAAATTGGTACAGAAACTACCGATGTAAAAGCATGTGGCTGCTTGGTGTGGTTTCCCGCAAGGTGCCCAGCTAGTCGTGGCTCTATGCTCCGTAAGGAGCACAAAAGAAAATGATGATAAGATGATGATGATTATGATGAAGATGACGATGACGATGATGATGATGGTGAAGATGATGATGATGATGATGATGATGATGTAAGTCACAAATCGTTCTTAAAGACACAAACTGTACGTGGACGTAGGTTTTTGGAATCCATTTTTATTTTTAATTCGCTGGAAAGAAAGTTATGAGCAACGAAACAGTCTACTGAGAAAATGAAGAATTGTAATAATCAGAGATTAAATCCTACACGAGATAAATAAATCTCCGTCCCTACGGTACAATCTTTCGTGACTCCCCTGTTGGTGGGTGGTAACCTTCACATCGATAGCCTTGGCCTTTTGTGATGGAGTCACAGACAGGAAACGACTGGTAATCTACAGTCAGTCAAGCTTCGGGTTCTGGATCAGTGCTTCTCAACCTTTTAGACGTCCTACACCCCTCTACAACGTCTCACGAAACCACGCACGTCATGACCTTCTAGCTCGCAAAATATGTTGGAACATCCCCCCCCCCCCCCCCCCCCCCCCCAAAAAAAAAACAAGATAGCTAGAACTGTAATTTTTAAACATGAAATGACAAGAAACATATCGTTTTATTTACATATTTAATGCACATAGTGAGCCCGGGAAAATATGGGAAAATGACAGATGTAAACATAGGGCAAATAATTCTGTTGAATTCCAAAATTTGGAAGGTTAGTATTTTAAGTATATTATATTCATTAGATCACGCTCTGTTTTATACAAATACATCCGAGCTTTGTGTATTACATTGTGTTTTTGATCATTCATCTTCAGAAATATTTCGCATGTCTCACATCTTTAGAAGTTAAGTCGAACACCACTAGGGGGGTACATGCATACCTGATTAAGAATCACTGACGTAATGAAGGGGATATTTATATAGCTCAGCTGTGGGTTACAAGTACTCTCAGCTGAACAATTTCATATTTGGTCTAAATCAGAGAAGAATTAATAACGCTTAATTTAAACACTGCAGCTTTGTTTTCTAGGACTCTAGGTCATGTTTCTGACCGTTCATCTACTAGTAATGTTTTTGCTTGCTTTCAGTACCAGTTTACGCGAGGTATCATTTCACGCAACGTGGATAGTGCATCCAATGTGTATAGTGTATCCAATGTGTATAGTGTATCCAATGTGTATAGTGTATCCAACGTGTATAGTGTATCCAATGTGTATAGTGCATCCAATGTGTATAGTGTATCCAATGTGTATAGTGTATCCAATGTGTATAGTGTATCCAATGTGTATAGTGTATCCAATGTGTATAGTGCATCCAATGTGTATAGTGTATCCAATGTGTATAGTGTATGCAATGTGTATAGTGTATCCAATGTGTATAGTGTATCCAATGCGTATGTAGCATTTGTGAATTGTTATTTACTGACACTTTAATCTGTTCGATTTTCTGTCTCGATGTTTCACTCCCTAGCAACATGGGGATCTGAACTCTACACGTCTTCGTTATGGGAAATTTAACAAGCCTGTATAATAGCACCTCATTGGCAGTTTTGATTTCTGTAGAAACTTGTTGAATATAAAACGTTCACCCAGTGTGCTACCGTGGTCAGAAAAAGAGAACCAAAGATTAGTAAGATCACAATCTGTCAAGTCTTTAAGGGACACGTAATAAATTAGTAAATAAAGGTAATTAACAGGTACCCGTTGGACATAACGGATGACACTAGACAACAGAAAAGAAAATATAAGTTTTAGGATTACCGGGAATCAAACCTAGGACAAACCAAACGGCACCATCGCCTTGTTGTGACAGTACATCGTGAAAGGACGCAGGACTGAAGGTTTCCTTCATTATTTAATTAAGGGACACTTAGGAGTGCTGCCCGTGGTGGCAGACAACTCCAGTCTGTTGAAACCTTAAGCCATAAAAAACGTAATACAATAAGTCAACAATTCTGTTAAAGAAAATCATTCAACTCGACTGTCCAAGAGAGAATGAGGTTCTCGGACGTTGAGTGGGACACACCAGCTGATAGCATCACAAGACAATCCTTGTTCTGGAACCTTCAGGGTAAGAGAAAAAGAGCGAGACGTCAACAAAAAAAAAGAGAAGAGATGTGGAGACAGATATGAACGGGATAAAGAAGTCATGAAAAGACCGTGAACGGATGGCACAAGACAAGATCACGTGATTCACGGGGAGATGAAATATATTATTGATGATTAATTGAAAACGTTTGCTGACCCCATACACAAGCTCACACTAATAGTCTTTTTTCCACATTCCAGCGGCAGCAGTTATTTAACTCTTTCTTTCCTTCTCTACTCAGACACTTTCCTAGAGACAAATACAGAATGATAAACCAGGGAAGTGCTAATAGGAAGTCCATTGTGTATACACTCAGTATTGTGATAGGCAACTAGGAAATTCATTACGTAAAAACAAAAGCAACAGGCAACACTACAGCAAGAGAACATAACGTTCTTAAGTGTATGTTTCCGGAAATAATGGAAAGAAGGGGGAGTGAGACAACTGCACCGATATCAGAACGCCCAGTTGTCGGAGAAGAAGAATACATAAATTATTACTTGCAAATAATTGAACGACAGAAAGTAAAGGCAAAAGAAATGGCGATTGTTAGACATGAAGTGAATAGCACAAAAGAAGATGAAAGTTAATTTAACAAGCAGATATTGAACACAGTTTATGGACTCATTAACTTCAGCGCCCTGTAAAGCATTGCTCTTCAAAAATGCACTCCACTAGTTCTTGTCCTGTGACATCCTTCAAAATCATTTCATCTATTTTATCTCTTTCAAATCTGTCTCCAGTTCCCTTCTATATGTATCTTTAAGTATCCCATTATTTCTCTTGCTCTGGGCGTCCTAGAACAAGGACTACCTTGTGACATTTTACAGCAGTATTTAAAAGATGAAGTAATTAACGTGTATAAAGTGCGCGTGCGTATACATTCAGGAGGTCGAGCCAGGACGTAGAGTCAGGAAGCCGAGTAGGAGGTCCAGGAGAGATAACCGGACAATATTATTGAACAATACAATAATGAATGACTTGAGTAATGATCTAAATGCTTTTTATGGCTTTTACTTCGGATAACATAGGAGTCTTTATTTCTCTCTCTTTATCGCTCAACAAAAGTTGCCCCTGATCAACAAACGGTCGATCTTTTCATTCTGAAGTTGTTGTGCATGTTTCCCTGTAAGTTCTTTGATCATTCCCACAGATCGTTTTTTGTGGAACTCGGTGACCACCTCCGAAATGTCTGTAAAAATATCTTCACGATCTACCTTTGATCGTATCATTTTGTCTGTCATCATGTCTGTTTAAGAGACAAAAAATTACCAGCTTGGAATTATTTTATTTCAAGTTAACAGCATCCGTCTGCCCCTAGTCAATTATTTGTAATTAAATTATTTAGGCGAAATGTCAGAAACACAGACAAATAGCCCATGGGTTAATGGATAGATTGATGAATGTGATCAAGCATAAATAGGACGAATAAAGAAGATGGTATAGATAGACACAAGGAAGAGATAGTTCTTCTGATTTCAAACAAAAAGGAACAGTTCAAAGAAATTACTTACTTACTCGTTCCTCTTTTACTTTCTTGTCTAGATGTTAACCAGAGAGGAAGTCCAGTTCTGAGATTGTTTAATGTTGTCCTCCCAGCCAGAATTTGAAGCGTCCTGGAGGTCTGGCTTTTGGGTTCCCATGTTCGTCGTGGTAACTGGCCTTCTTCCATTCTGAAAACATAACCAACACATCGCAACTGTGACTGTTCCACTCGTTTCTTCATGGGAGAAATTAATTAGAAGAATTCGGTAAACGCATAACTTCAGATGAGAGTAATTTATTTTTAAAGGTTTATCAGAAAGCAGAACAGTTTAGGTTAATAAGGAGATGTAGGGCGTAAAAGTGAAGTAAAACATCATTGGTCAGTTAGCTGCCTTCATTAATGCCCGCATTTTTGTCAGCCCTCGATGCGTCTCCAGGTTAATCTTCAAGAGCAGGCGCTTAAGAGTTCTCCAGTGCTTGATAGTTATTAAATGTAAATTAAGGACAGAATATTCCAGGCAAAAGTAGTACCCTAGAATATGTGGAATACCCTATGCAAGAAATCCTTCTCATTGAAAATGAGAAAATAGAGTTCTGTAGTGTTACATCGAACCAATCTAATTGTATTGAAATGAGTCCTGCAGCTTGATCACAACTACAAAAATCTTGGGAAGCAACAGAGATGTGATCTGTCAGAATGATAAGAATCCGACAGCCAGCCAAGATAACTAGTGAAGATTGACTGAGAAGAGCAAAAGAACAAATAAACATAATAACACAAATAATGAGAAGACAATCAATAACACATAATGAGAAGACAATCAATAACACATATAATGATAAGACAATCAATAACACATATAAGGAGAAGACAATCAATAACACAAATAAGGAGAAGACAATCAATAACACAAATAAGGAGAAGACAATCAATAACACATATAAGGAGAAGACAATCAAGCTTCGTTGACATGAGATGGACAGAGAACCATTCACAAACATTACGGTCACAGTAAAAATAGAGAGAATAACAGTCTGGTAATATTACCATACATCTATTGCTGCAAGCAATGTTTTTGCTGAGTTATATGTGTGCATTGGACAAGAAAATAATTCTTTTATTTGAGAATTGCCTTATAGGTAATGTTAGTCCCATCTTTTGCCACCAAAGCTGATATCTATTCATGGAGCGTTCCGGCCGGGGAACGATATTGCGCAGCTGTTAAAACAGCGCGCATTTCTTCCCAATATATTCTGTGCGAGATTTTTTATTTTATTTTATTTTTTTTAAATAAATATTCCTGCCTCTGACGCATTTCTGTGACAATATTTCTGAATTTTACCCACTTATATTAAGTAGTGGTCGGCGTCTGTGGCCTAATGGATATGAACGCAGTTTCATAATCCAGATATACCAGGTTCGAAACCTGCTGCAGGCGGTTTGGTAGCAAATCGCTTTGTGTGGATTTTTAACAATGGTATAAGCGCCGACTCACACCGTTCAGAAAGCATGCAGCGGAAGGAGCACGATACAATTATTCCCCCCCCCCCCGTATTTTGGCGGGTGACTTACTCGTAGTGACAGTTATGTGAAGCTAGGAATTGTAGTACAACGTTTTCTTAGTTGTGATTGAATACCATGGCTAGGAAGATGTTTGACTAAACAGCCAGACAGTAATAGTCATTTGTAACAAAAGAGTTTAAAGAGTAATTACTTAAAAAAGCGCTGATTCACATATACGTATACATATACATAAATACATACACAAAAATACACTTTTACACACTTTAATTGAAACAAACCATACACAAATAAACATGTACATTTTTCTTCTCTAGTCTGTCCTCTTTGCTCCGTCCTACTATGTCTTCCTCTCTAACTATCCACTAATTTTCAATCTCCCTTCTTTCATTTATTTCATTAGTCACGTGATGTGCCTGGAATTCTTGAGATGGCAGACGTCACTAATGTGGAAACTTCGTTGTCTTTTTAGTCTGCTTCTGTCTGCACTTGTTGATGTACAATGTTTGTGTTGTTCGTCATGCAACTGTTCATGCATGATGATTGTGTTGTTTGTCCTCATACAGCTGTTGCACCAAGATGATTTTGTTGGTCGTCACTCAACTGTTGTCGTAGGATGGTTGTGTTGGTCGTCACTCAACTGTTGTAGGACGATTTTGTTGGTCTTCCCTCAACTGTTGTAGTAGGATGGTTTTGTTGGTCGTCACTCAACTGTTGTCGTAGGATGGTTGTGTTGGTCGTCACTCAACTGTTGTCGTAGGATGGATTTGTTGGTCGTCACTCAACTGTTGTCGTAGGATGGTTGTGTTGGTCGTCACTCAACTGTTGTCGTAGGATGTTTGTGTTGGTCGTCACTCAACTGTTGTAATAGGACGATTTTGTTGGTCGTCACTCAACTGTTGTAGTAGGATGGTTGTGTTGGTCGTCACTCAACTGTTGTAGTAGGATGGTTGTGTTGGTCGTCCCTCAACTGTTGTAGTAGGATGGTTGTGTTGGTCGTCACTCAACTGTTGTCGTAGGATGGTTGTGTTGGTAGTCACTCAACTGTTGTAGTAGGATGATTGTGTTATTCGTCACTCAACTGTTGTAGTAAGATGGTTATGTTGGTCGTCACTCAACTGTTGTAGTAGGATGGTTGTGTTGGTCGTCACTCAACTGTTCTAGTAGGATGATTGTGTTGGTCGTCACTCAACTGTTGTAGTAGGATGATTTTGTTGTTCGTCACTCAACTGTTGTCGTAGGATGGTTGTTTTGGTCGTCACTCAACTGTTGTCGTAGGATGGTTGTGTTGGTCGTCACTCAACTGTTGTCGTAGGATGGTTGTGTTGGTGGTCACTCAACTGTTGTAGTAGGATGATTGTGTTGTTCGTCACTCAGCTGTTGTAGTAGGATGGTTGTGTTGGTCGTCACTCAACTATTGTAGAAGAATGATTGTGTTATTCGTCACTCAACTGTTGTAGTAGGATGATTGTGTTGTTCGCCACTCAACTGTTATAGTAGGATGATTGTTTTGGTCGCCACTCAACTGTTGTAGTAGGATGATTGTGTTTTTCATCACACAACGTATTTTATTGAAGATTTTGTTGTTCGTCACACAACTGATACCATAAATAATTGTGTACTTCGTCACTGATTTATTGCAGTGAGATGATTGTATTGTTTGTCTTTACTGCTGTAGGATGATTATTATTCTACTGCTGTAGGATGATTATGTTGGTCGTCACACAACGGTGGCTGTGGAATGGTTGTATTATTCTTCATTCAGCTTTTACAGTTAATGAATGTAATGTTGGTCACACGTTACTGGTAATTATTGAGTCGTTGATCACGTAACTATTAATGTTTTTGATTGTGTTGTTGGTCACCTAACTGCTGTCTTGACGATTGTATTGAGCTCCTGACGTAGTATGGCGTATGACTGTCTTGTAACTAATACAATCGTTGCCATGACTGTTTGTGGATTTTCTCATACAGATATCATTCTTGCTGCCCTGATAGTGTGGGAGGCACGTCCGCATTTATTACAATGAAGGTTTTTAAGAATTTTGTTTACCATTGTTACATGTTAGGAAATTGCATTCTGTCGTTACTTTCTGGTCTGATTTCTTTTGTTTTCTATATTATATTTTCTTTCTTACTTGAATTTCTTTGCTACTTTTCCCGCTCACCTTTATAGCAATCTTTCTTTCTGTTTTCTACTGTTATCTTATATACTCTTTCTTTTTTCCGCCCCCTCTGTTTTATTTTCACTTACGCTATCTTTCTTTCCTTGTTTCCTTTTTTTTTCTCTAATTCATTCTTCATACCGTCACTTCTTTCTTTTTATTTCTTTCTTTTTCTTTCTTTCTTTTTCTTTCTTTCTTTCCTTTTTATTTCTTTCTTGCTTTCTTTCTTTCCCAATATCGTTCTTTCTTCCTATCATTCTTTCCCTTTATCTCGCTACTGTCTTCCTACTATGGAGGTCGTCCTATTTCTGACATTAACACTGTTCATACATTCTCATCACTACTACATTATCACCCCCAAGCTCTTCAACCAACTACATTCCCGACGTCTGACCAGCATCATCAACCACTCAACCATTAGCACCAACGCCTGCCCCACCCACAACCATCGTGACCACCTTCCATGTCCCAGAGGCATTTGTCATTACTAACACGTATTTTTTTCTTCATTTTTCTAATCTAATTTACAATTTACGAACAAATTAAATCATTCCGGAATGGAGCATCGACAACGCAGTTTACGTGGGGACTAAACTTCACACGGGAGAAAAAAAATAAAAAAGAGAATTTATAATTGGCCATCCTATTGACCGAAATTTTGGTGCTACGGACACTGAATAGAAATAAATGGAATTTCTCCTACCCAAGCTTCAGTTGTCGCCGTCTAATCCGGGTTCGATCAATGTCTTAAGTGGAGTAGACTGAAACAAGTGAGATCTCATTCGTCCCGGCAGCGTGCATGTTCCATTTAACTTAAGGGGAGAAACAGATCTTTCACAGCCCTGGTTTAAGCTTCCCCACAACTCTGGGACTACAAAGATGTCTGTAATTTCCATCACATTATCCTTTGATGTCGGACATACATTTTCCTGTTTTCTTTTTCTATCATGTCTCTGTTTGATATATTCCAGCTATCAAGCATGTCACAAAAGCATTTCTGCGACTGATATTTTGTGTCTTTGTCATGAAGTAAAACTACCATGTAGCAGTCTCGTTGTCATCACCTGTCTCAGTGTTCCTCCAAGTTTACCTGTTGTTGCCTTTTTAGAACACGTAGTTACAAAAGGCAACATTGGCGGAAACAAATATGGAATCGGGTGATAGTCCTGTAGACAAATAAAAATATGACCAACGATACTTGAAGACAATCTGTCTCTGTCAAGTCTTTATCTTCGTCTTTCAACTCCCAGGGGAGCAGAGGCCTTTAATCTGCCATGTATACCTAGCCGTAAATGGGTACTTGATTCTGTTCTTAAGTTAGGGAAGGACAAAGCAGCGAGGAAGGGAACTAGTCACCCTCCAACTCATAAAGTCTCAAACACTTCATTCCCCTACGACAGTATCTGCTGTGCGACCACCTTGACCTTTGAATCTGTCACAGAAATGTGGTTTTACATAGAAAAGATTCCAGTTATAAACATCCAGTACTCGCATATGTACTTTCTAGAAGAAAGAAGGGAGCCGCGGTAGCATAGTGGTTAGTGCACTGGCTTCCTAGCTCAGTGGTCTATGGTTCGATCCCCTGATGCGGTGGGATTTTTTTAGGCCGCAAACGGCTCCTGGGTCGACCCAGCCCCAATTGGGTACCACAGCAACTTCTGGGAACGTTAAGGCGGCCGGCGTGATGCTGACCACATCACCTCTAGTGTGCCGATGGTCAAGAAAATATAGGCCTAACACCATATTCCCAATATGCCTCAATGGGCGTGTAACGGGATCCTTTACTTTACCTACTCGCATATGTGTCATATTGTTAATGATAGGACACTCTATACAGAGCAGTACATTAAAGAGGAAATCTGATCATCAGCGGTTGTTCCCCCGTTTTAAACAAATGTTTCGACTCGTATTTATTAATAGAATATGCAAAGACTTTTCTTTTCTTTAGTAAATATTACAACTGTGAAAACTATACAATAAACAAATTACTTCAAAATTGGGGCGTGAAAAACAAATCAAAATGTAAAGATTACTCAAAATGTGAGGAAAATCCACATGAGTTGAATACTATGAAATATGTAAACAGTAGAAGAGTTCAAAAGACCACATCTTGTTTAAAAATAGAAAATGTACAAAGTGTACAACGTTGCAATAGTTGCAGAACATGAATAACTACACCACTGGGATAACTACACGCTTTGTAATTTTGAAAAGAAAAAAAATGATTATAAATTTCTTAAAGCTAGAAGATTTGACAGGGAGACACTAGAACAGGTTTGATCAATAAACAAAATCTAACTCGAAATATCAATTCACTTGTAACGACGAATTAGAATTGGCCGGGTAGATAAACATAACGATGGAAAAAGAAGAAAATAAAACTATTCCATTTTAGTCTTCACTTTTCTGTTTTTTGTTTTGTCCTGCAGGTACGTCAAGGTAATTAGATTGAACAAGGGTAAAGCTAAAACACGAACATATACTGTAAGCACGCACATACATGTGTTTTACGTGTTTTACAAAAACATTCATGGACACACAGTCATTTTGTCTTCATGTACATACTTGCTGGCGTTGATAATCACATATGTCATGCATGGAAGCATATCTGCAGTCATCCTTATATGACCATCAGCTATGCACAATGCTACAATATACATACGTGGAAGTGAACCTATGTACTCGGATGTGAGGCTTATTACACCTTCATTGACTCTTGAAATCATTCATACACCTCCAGGGATTCCCCCTGTGGTAAAACTTGTTGAGAACCCAACATTGCACGCTAAGCTTGGAGAAGTCACTTGAGCCCCAGGCGTAATTTTTTGGCTTTGACTTGTCGACTGCATGCAGAAACATCTAATTGTGGACCCAGTGGTAGGCAGGGGAAGCTGAGAAGTGGCTCTGTGCAGGACGTGGCAATTCCTTGGGAGAGCCCAGAAACAGAACACAGTATTTTAGCTCTGCATAGTTGGAGAGCCCCTTGTATGGTGGGGAATGCACAGTTTACCACACACTTCTTGGAAGTTCCTAGCTTGGAACCAGATGTGACGATCTTTTAAATGCAAACCAAGCTGGAGAAACTGCAGCTCGTGACTTCAACTTAACACGTTTTGGAATGGCAGAAAAGCTACATGAAAAGCCTAGATCTACAGTGTAGATAATACCAAGGAGTCTTCAATTTGGTATTGGCTGCTAAAGAGCGAGAAGCTCAGCAGCCCTAGTTAAACAACAACAACAACAACAACAACAGCAATCACATCTGTCCACAACTTCTTGTCTGCAATGCTTTTCATCAATTCTGTTGTTGAGTTCATTCCATGTCACTAAGTTAAACTTTCCATTATCAGCTTTCTATGTCGTCCTACATCTTTTTGTCCTGCAGTCTCTACCTTTGTCACAATATATTTCAGCTTTCATCTTCTGATAACAGGCCTAAGGAAAATGGAATGATTCCTTCTAACAAGAGTAATCATCTTTCTTTGAGCAATGGCTTCTTCTTTCTGGGTTTCCTCGTAATCATCTATTAAGCTCTGCATAATATTAATTTTATATCCTCCTGTAAAACTACAACTTTGTAACATTCAGGGATTTTCTTGCGTTTTTCTAAGTTCCGATGATTCTCTTCCATATGACTGGCTTTATTTAACCCTGAAGAGTACTCTTTGCTCGTTATATTGAAACGAGTTTCTTGCGTGAAGGATTTTTCATTCTATGGAACGCTATTTTTGCTGGGGATATTCACCTCTGTGATGCATCTTCCACTTGGTGTTATTAATGTGTAGACTGTCCCATTTATTTTAATACATCATTCTGGAGTCGTGAATTTCTTTGAGGTGACCATAACTCCAGCCTCGGATATTCATTCATTCTTACATCTCATCTCCATGTGGAGCACATGTCTTCAACAATCGTACGCCAAGTCCTCCTGTCGCGTGCCGTCATCTCCAGGTCTGTCCATGTCTCCATCATTTTAACTTGTGTCTCCAGGTCTCGTCTCCATGTGTGTTCGGTGTACCTCTGCTTCTTGTACCATAGGGGTTCCAGAACAAGCACTGCCCTGTCCTGCTATCATCAGGTTTCCACAATTTATGTCCTACCCATTTCCAGCATCCTGTTCGCATCTCTTGTTCCAATGGTATTGTCTGGTTCTTTCGCCAGTTCCCGATTAGTGATCCTGTCAGACCATTTCAATTCTTCTATTTTACACAAGCACCAATTTGTGAAAGTCTAAAATAGATTATAATAAAGATAAATTTCGAAAATATAAAGGACCATATTAAAGTCTTCTCATACCAATAAAGAGACTGAAGCTGACACGATATGACCACAAATCAAAATCACATGAGCTACCAACAATTTTTCATCAGCGAACCAGTACCAGACAGATGACGACACGTCAGACAAATAAGGAAATGGACTAACAACATAAAAGAATAAACACATCTACTTGTCTCAACATTAAACAGATCTACTTGTTTCAAGAATAAACACATCTACTTGTCTCAACATTAAACAGATCTACTTGTCTCAACAATAAACACATCTACTTGTCTCAACATTAAACAGATCTACTTGTCTCAACAATAAACACATCTACTTGTCTCAACATTAAACAGATCTACTTGTCTCAACAATAAACACATCTACTTGTCTCAACATTAAACAGATCTACTTGTCTCAACAATAAACACATCTTCTTGTCTCAACATTAAACAGATCAGCAATCGAGAGAAACAAGTGATTCAGTGACTGATGACAGAAAGACACTTTCCGTAAGGAACCCAGCTTTCAATCAAAGTGTCTCAAAGCACTCTCTCTTCCTAAGTGAAATCTCGAATTAATCGCAACCCGATGGATTTTTCACTGCAACAACTAACGCTACTGTCGATGAATCAAGGACGAGTTGGCTTTTAGATGTCTGTGTTCGGGTTTTATTAGTGCTCACAAATCGCATGCTGCATCTTGTTGTTTTGTTTTGTTTTGTTTTTTAATCCTGAATACAACTTTTTTAGAAAACGTACCAAAGTACACGCTACTGATTTAAAATTTTAATTGCCAAGAAACGTTTCATAACGTACAAGACAGTCCTTGTTCTAGAATAAACAGCTTAAAAGAAAGATAATGAGTCTGAAATATATTAATATTCATCAAGTACCATGTCTGGTGGCGTGTGTGATCATGTCTCTCCATAGCTTCTTGTTCTCAGGTCCTGGTTACTACTTCTGTCGTTGAGCACTTCCCATGCCATGATGTAGTACTGTCCATTTTGTTCTCTCTTTGTTGTCTTCCATTTCTTTTTTCCTTCAATCTTTCCTGTTGTCAATTTTTCTTTTTCTTCTGCGATCAGTCATGCTAAATCTGCCGGCCTCTCGCCTGGACGAGGTCAAGTGTCTTTTCCAGGTGCGCGGCAGCCCCATAGCCTTTGCCGAAGCTCAGCGCCTACTGGCCAGGTATGGTGTCGTGCGTCATCGTGAGTTGGGTAATTTTGAAGAATGTTCCTGTTGTCAAAATATATCACAGCTTTGTTCTTCTCATATCATGACCAAAGAAAAAGTAAATTGATTCCTTCTAATGTGCGTAATAAGCTTCCTTTTCACAATGGCTATTTTTTTATAACATCCTGATTATAATTGTTAGCTGACCCTGGTATTTTTAACATTCTTCTGTAAAATCGCATCTTTGTCTCATCCATGGATTTTCCTGCTTGTTTACTAATTGTCCGTGATCCACTTTCGAGTGACAGAATTAGCTATGCATAACACTGCGATGGTGTTTACTGTTATGGTGTTTACTGTGATGGTGTTTACTGTGATGGTATTTACTGTGATGGTGTTTACTGTGATGGTATTTACTGTGATGGTGTTTACTGTGATGGTGTTTACTGTGATGGTGTATTTAGGAGAGGTCACTATCTCCGAGATGACCATTACGTCTGTCTGATTGTTACTTTGTCTGTCGCTTTTATTGTCATTTTGAGTCACTACTATGACTCATATTCGATTGTTGCTATTATGACTGTAACTGAGACAGGTCCTTCCTAAATAGAAGGTAATGCCTGCGCGAATACATAGCCTCTGTCAACCAACACAACCATACCTGTTCGTAGTGCCCCCAGCTTTTGTAAACACGGCTTTGGCGAATGGCGAATAACTGGCGCAAAAGAACTGCCCTTCCCCCCCTCCCCCCCTCCCAAGTTTATGGGATAAAACAATAGACTAAGTGTGGGGAACCCTACAGAAATCTCTCGGAGGAGCATCCCCCCTCTCCTTAGGTGCAGAAACATTGGGCCTACCGGCCTGTTGACATGTCCCAAATTCCCAGCAAAGGCATGCCCAAGGAACTTACGTAGGTAAACGTCAGGGTGTAAACAGGAGAAGCATGATAGTCTTGGCTGGACATCCACCTGAGAGAAGGAAAACTTCACACAAATCCGGATAGGAAAGACTCGTTAGTCCGGAACGGTAGCTTTTCTAGAAGAGACAACTTTGATGACAAGCAACTCCTGCCTTGTCACAGAAAACCAAAGGCAAGGGAAGCAGTCCAAAATAAATGCATGCTGAAGACGGATGCACATGGCCGCAAGGCGCACAGCACAGTGCAACGCAAACCGCCTTGAAAAGCGAACAAGGAAGAAGAAGAAGGTGCTGTTTTTGATGTTACATTCCACGTGCTCACCTGAGAGATCTTCCACAAGAAATAATTTGAGTCAGCAATCCAGACTGTGTTGAGCTTTCTTCGGATCGCGTTCGACACTTCTTAATAGAAGACCTTCTTTCGTCTTGATTACCTGAAATACTTGTTTTGAATGCCTTGTTCACTTTGAAAAATTTTGCTTAGTTTTAAGTTTCTAAACCATTTGGTAACCGGTCCTATGCCTATCTCTCCGTAGTCTCCTTTAACTAAAGGCCAGGCAGTGTGCATTTTTACCATTTTTTAACACATTAACTACCGCAAGCCGCTGTCAGCGGCTCACAAAATAATCACATTTGGACCGCAAGCCGCTCAGAGCGCCAATCTAATTTTAGTAATAAAACGAATGAAAAATGTACTGAAACACTCTCTGATCTGGTTCGAGATTTTAAGTTGCCACCGGAAAACAAATTCCCAAAGCATGGTTGTTGTAGAACACTGGAAAATTGATATTATGTTCATATTTTTCAACGTTTTGGGTCAGTTACCAAATCGTATAAAACTGTTTACCGTGGCAACTAGTGTTAGGACTACAAAAAATGCGTGTACATCTCGTCTAACGGCTGAATAGGATAGAAACGTGTTTCAACAATTGACTGATAGATCTAGCGACGAGGACAAGAGTGAAAACGGTGTGCACATGGATTGAAATTGTGATTGTAATAGAGATGGGGCGCAAGCAGTTATAATTGTGAAAATATTGCAAGTCCTCTGCCATCGGAGGGCCGTTAAATAGCAACAACCTCTATTAGAGTTACAACCGGTGTTTATTGTAATAGTACATTCATTTATCTGTAAAATGACGTGTAATTCATAAAAATCTGTAAACAATTACGAAAACTACAGCTTACTTTGTGCAAACGCCTACAGGATGAAAATAGGAAAAAAATTTAATTCGGCCACAATGTGTTTTTCAATTCGGTAGTTAATGTGTTAACCTCATTTTCGTGCTACGGTACCATAATTGTGAAATTCATCCTCACGTGGTGTCACAATCAACCCATCCTCAATTTGTCATAAAATATCTTCACTAGTAATGTACATAAGATGACTGATTTTTGATTGGACAAAATATGGGTGCCTCATCAGACACGTCTTTGATTTCAAACCGTAGAAAAAAAAATAATTAATAAATATTAATTGTCTTCTCGGCGGAATGCTGCGTCACTGAAAGATATCTTGATCTCTGGGGCATCATTAAAATTTGTAATCTTGACTTGTTCCGGTCAGAAAAAATAAATGTGGTTTTGTCTAATCATTTTGTTGTTTCTTGTCTTTCTGGACGCTGGCAAGCAAGAATCTCCGCTTCTCGTTGTTCTGTCTTTGTTTTTGTGTGTATATTTTTGTCTTGGTCGTTCATTTATTCCTGTTAACGACGTCTTGCAGCCATCTTGCACGAAATATTTCCTGCCACAAAAAAGTTTCTCTAACTTCTTGTTTATTGAAAGATCCAGAACATTCAGTGGCTCTTTTTTAACTGGCATGATAAATTTTAATGTCGTTACGTACGGTTCTCATTAAAGCTGGCGAGAGGGACAGATCTGTGTACAACATTAACGGGTCTTTGTTCTGAGAGCTACATAATCTTCTACAGGATCTCTACCTTCATCTCAGCTACAACATAACCTTTCTAACCCAGCCTTTCGTAGATTGCAAGTAGTGCAAGAGATGAGAAGACGCTGGCAATGTATTGGAATACTCTGATGAAACTTGTTGATAGCATTACAGGACAGTCCTTGTTCTGGAATCCACATGGTAAAAGAAGTAGAGGATGGTCGGTTAAATAGAGATTTGGAGACAGACGTGAAAGAATAAACAAGACACGAACAGATCTTGGCTGATGGCCGGTGACAGGAAGACTTGGCATAAGTTTGTTAAAGGCATGTGCTTTATGGAAAGGGGGGGGGGGGTTTGAAGGGCGATGTTTATGATGATTTTGCACTGAATGTTTCGTTAGCCTTTGTGCCTACCCTAGCGACCTCGTATGAAACTATACCAGGTGTCGTATGGTGTATATTAGGGAAACTACAACAGTAGTTTTCACCGGAAAAAGTCTATGAAATATTATGGAAAAGGTCTCCAGAAATTGGCTCGTTAAGAAAGAAAAGAGACCTATTCGAGATAAGGACAAGAAGAAGAGAAGGCGAATGCGTTCCACTGGACAGTGTTTCCTAGTGAATTATGGAAAGAGTTCTGTTTCCCCACAACCTTAGCTTCTGCCCTTAGATGCCGTAACAGAAAGAGCCCCCAGCCTCATCTGAATGCAGAAATTAACCTATAAGTAAATATTTAACACCGACGGCATGAGTGATACATTAACGAACTAGATAATGATCAAACGATTATTAGGTTTATTAATTAAATATCTACACATATAGGGTTAGTAGTAATTAGAACGTGATGATGGTGAAAGACGATTCACACAAAAACACACAGATGAGATATTAATATTGTAGTTAAATAGAAGAGTGAACCCATGTGAAGCGAAATGCTGATGTGATATGACACTTGTTACCAAAATGATGAGTAATCTACACAGTCCATGTGTCTCTAAATGCTTGCCGGGTAGGATGATTCACATGTATGCATAGAATGTCCAAGGTAGTTATAAGTTATGTTGAGTGGGTTATCTCTAAGACGAGGACGTTGCTATGAAACTTTTGTTGTACTGAGAACGTTGACGATATACAGTCCTTCAATGTTTGACAATATCTTTGTAGCGTAGACAAACAGTTGGCAGTTGTCGTATGAGACATGTCTGTTGTCTAATCTTCGAAGGGTACTGGCCAGACTAGAGATCGTCACGAAATGATCTTGGCATGTAGACTCATCACCTTGAGTATGTACGCTTGATTTTCAAGATATACTTTGGAGTAAGCTGCACTTGATATCTGTATATACGACTGAACTTGTGACTATGGAGTCTGCTTCACAAACTGCTCTGAAGAGTGCGTTGCACTTGGTATAAATATGAGAATCAACGTTTGAGCTCTTTAGCTTGGCTCAGGTGGTAAGCTTTCGAGGGAACTGAACTTGATATAACAGGTGAATAAAAATGCTGCGACCACCTTGTAAACGTGGACGAGAATTCTTCCTTCTTAACTGAGGAAGTTAAGGATGTCATAAAGGCGAATTCTTCTACCCAGACGTACACTTTGCTAGCTTCTTTCTGGTTAGACGTTCAACACGTAATATGTCGACTCAGACTTCTGTTGTACTGAAGACACACAAAATTCTCCGTAAGTTTTCACACTTAATATCAATAGTTTACTTTCTTTTATACTACTCCTCGCTAATGATGAGTTCAATTTTCTAGTAATTATGTAGGACATAAAATGCATATGACAAGTGTGTAATGATGATCTAGCAATTTAGATGGAGGTAAAGTATGAACTATCAGTTACCTTCTATCTTCTTAGAGGAAAATATTCTGATTTAATTAATCATTTATGAGAAGGATTAATCGAAAAACTGTCTTCCGCACATTTAGCTATGAAGCTAAGTGCAGAAGTGATCTTAACTAAACACTAAGAAAAATTATTAATAGTTTTTAAAAGATTCACTAACCTCCTTTTACCTTTCGCAAATTTCTTTAAGAACACTATAAATTCCACAAATATGAATTTCAATATCCACACAGGAATGAACACGTTTAATAAGGCTAGGCTTCTGGGAAATGTTCTACACCACGCTGTACTGAAACTGTACTGATCTCTGATGAACATTTCGCTACAATATATCTCTAACCCGTCCCAGGTGGGTCCAGTTGGCCTGTGACAAATAACTCCGACCATAAAACCAATAGCTAGGCCTCCATCTTGTGGCTCAGACCTTGGATCTCTCTTGTCCCCTGTCAGTCTAAAAGTCGATGGGCTATTCGTCCCACACTTTCAATTCCGTGGGCATGGCAAACCGGAGTTTGACAATTGGCTAGCCAATGCAAAAAAATCTCCCGCCCTCCAACTGCCACAAAGCCCTCCGTGTCAATTTTGTTTCCCATGCATGCGGCGACCCTTTAATCTCATTGTTTCATGTCTAAGATTCCTATCCTTCTACCGTCTGCTACCATCTGGAAACAAAGGTTGTAGTCCGTGTCACGGGTCTTTGATGTCCCATGCCCAGAGTCTATTGTTTGCGTGCGTCCATTGTGTTTTGCGTGATGACCGTCGTTTGTTTAAACAGCGGCTTAGCCATGAATAGACTACCATGTGGTGTCAGCCGCGAGTCTTCCAAAATATTCAATACTGACCAAGTATCAAAAGAAATCGTTCTTAGCCGGGTGTGTAAATAATTATTGTTTTCTATGTAATTAAAATCCTATAAAGTTGGAGTGAAAAGAAATTTAAAAAAAAATTATTGAAATCACAGTCAGACTGATAAAATATTCAGGCCATATAAAAAGACATAATACTTTGCTCAAAGCCATAAGGGAATGAAGAGGTGAAGGCGTGCATGCAAGAGAAGGAAAGCGATGTAAGTGAGAAGATAATAGTAAGAGATGAACAAGAAAGAGTACATCAGAGGTTACCATCAAGACAAAAGATGTTGATCAATTACAGTCGACCTTAGATGTGAAGAAGGCAATTGATCTAATTCAGAATAACAGATGTTCTTGTACGCGATCACCGTTTCTTCTCAATATACAATATTATAAAACTGATTGGGAGACTTTCATATCCATTGTACGAGCATACCTTTTGTTTGATTTTGTTAAACTGTTCTCTTGTTAACATTGAGCATAGCTATATGATTATTTCGCCAGAGAATTATTATTGTAACGGGATACTGGCACGGGTTATGTGACGTCACAATAATGCGCTATCGACTCCTGGATTTGTGTCAATTTTATCTCATTTTAAACTAATATTTGCTAAATTATTTTTCAGCGATATTTGAATTATCAAATTTTTCTTCTCTGTTTCTTTTACTTCATGTTCGTTCTCACATAACCAAACCTATTTCTGTTATAAGGTTGGGGGTCTGTCTTAGGCTTGTCTCATCGACATATGGCCATGCAGTTTCTCCTTCAAAGGGGTAACTAAAGACCTTGCTGTCTATATGCTCCTCTCATGGATTCTACATTCTTGGCGGGAATACTAACCGTTTGCTTGCCTCCCTAGCATGGACTCCGTGTTTGTCTGCCCTCTGCTGAAGAAGACATCTTTGTAGATACGACTAGCTGCTTGAGTAGTGTTCCCGTTGTGCCTGTTTGAAGCTGTTATTATTTTCAGGACCTGGTAGACTCAGAACACCACCTGGCATGTTCAAGTACTGGAATGATTAACTACAGGACCGCGAAATACATGACCGGAATTTGCAGGAATGAGGACAGATTAAATTTAAGAGCCGATATTATATTTTGGTAATTTCTGAAGTTCTGAAGTTGAAAGTAAACTCACACACACTGAGTGCATTGTAAATGTACCCTGAAGTCATTCCAAATTTTACATTACAGGGCGTGTCAAGTAAATGAGCACATGTGGTCACAATTTAGAAGGTAGACAGGCAAATATGTATTTAATGAACATGTTTGGTTGTAGTTCGCATAGGAAGGTTCAGTGGGGAAGAAAAGATTATTGAACAAGTTAGAGAGGGCAAGACAACAAGTGGAATAAATGAGGATTTCTAGCGAGTTAAAAAACATGTGGAAATACTTGAGGTAGAATTTCAAGAAAGAAGGAGAGATAGAAGAAATATTTCAGAATAGTGTAAAAATAGATAAAAGAAGAAACATTAAAATGAAGATATACCGACGTTAGAATTAAACATTTATTATTATTGTCAATCGTTTGTTTTATTTTTTAAGCATTTCGATTAGTTGTCTCTTTCTTTTCTCTTCTCTTTTTGTTCGTTTTCCCTGGAAGAAGATCATGCTGTCGTAACGGTAATTTATTTATCCTTTGTCCTTGTAAAGCGAGTACTATTTTCATTCATCTCATGGTTTATTGTTACTTTATTTTACCAAAATAAAGTAACTAAACATAAGGATAATTTTTGAAACAATACAAAGTTAAATATTATAAAAATTCCATATATAAAGTCACACATACATCTTTTCACTGAAAGTTTTTTTTTTCGAACTCATGATTGTACAAGAGGCATTGAGCGTCCGATTGACAGAGTGATTAGAGCGCTGGTCTCTCGCGGCGAAGGTGCCAGGTTTGATTCATAGTATCGACACGCTTTAGTCTACCCAGATGTAAATGGGTACCTGGATTTTCACTTGAGTTAGGGAAGGAAAAGACATCGAGGAAGGGAACTGATCACCCCACATGCTGGACCTAGTATAGTGATATCTCTAACACTTATCTCCCCTACGACAGTATCTGCTATGGGATTCCCTTTAATTTGACAAGGTGCGTTACGACGGTGGTTTCCACGTGCCTTCCGTGGAAATTTCCGATAGCCTTTTACTAAAATCACTTCCTTAAATACGAAAATGAGTTCTTGACAATTAGTAATATATAGCACGTTTCACTAGCTTTGCCCAACTTCAAAATGCTATCTCTCGGCGAATATATAACGCATATATGTGAAATTTTGTGTGCTAATTTGAAATGGTATAGACCCTATGAACTAAATTTTCCATTAAAATGCGGCCATTGGTTTAAATTTTCGTTTCTTTGCGATATAATATCAAAATCCTACTTGCCTACACACATCACACACACACATATGGAAATGTCTACAGTAAATTATACGACCTCCTTTGCACATGATTGGTTTATCCAACAATTGGCATGATTTTAGCACGGTTTAAAACGGTTTATATCCGGTGTTACGCACACATTGTCAATCACAGGTGTGTCTACGAAAAGTATTGTGTGGTTAAGTAGGAAAAATGAGTCTGCGAGTACATTTTATGACATTAAAGCAAATCACAAATAGGATTTTTAAGTATTTCTGCAATGAAGCTACTCGAGGAAAACTATATTATTCTATTTCAAACCCATAAAAGAGGACTATTCATGCCTTGGGGATAAGCAAACGATCATTGTTTCTAAAATTTCTAATTCCAGTGTTTTACACACGAAAATTAGGCCAAGAGTGGTGGATAATTTTGACAGAGAATTGATTCGCAGAGAAATTTGCAATATGTTTCACAATAATGAGGCAGTGACTTTAAGGAAATTGAAAATTTGGTTAAGAAAAATAATGACATTGATGTTTCCAAATCTACGCTATGGAGGACTATTAGGAGTTTGGGATTCACTTTTAGAAAATATGTTTGTGGTAGAAACCTTATTTGTGAGAAGCCTCATATAGTTGCAATGAGAAGCAAATATTTACGCGAGGTCAGAGAAATGAGAAGAGATTGTTATGATTTTGTGTATTTAGATGAAACTTGGATCAATGCGCACCACAATAATGAACGAGAATGGCAATCATCTGATGGGACAACTAAGAGACTAGTATCAAGCAGCGAAGGACAGCGCCTAATAATTGCACATGCAGGAAGCAGCCATCATGGGCTTCTAAATAATACTGAACTCATATTTGTTTCAAAATCCACAGATAATAGGGATTATCATACAGAGATGGATGGCAAGATATTTCAAGGTTGGATTGTGAATCATGTACTTCCTTCATTGGATAGACCGTCGTGTTTGATAATGGACAATGCTTCATATCACAACGTTGTGGCACCAGAAGATTCATCAAGTACTAAAGATGTAATAAAGATTTGCCTGACCAAAAACAACATTGCATTCAACGAAATGTCCCTGAAGCCTGAATTATTTGGAATTGTAAAAAGACACAGCATACAAAGATATTTCACATAGACAAGGCAATCCATGAACATGGTCATATATGTTTAAGATTGCCTCCTTACCATTCTCACTTAAACCCAATAGAATTAGTCTGGGCTAAAATTAAGGAACAGGTAGCAACAGAAAATAGAACGTTCAAATTAAAAGATGTTGAAATACTTACAAAAGCCGCCATCTCCAATATAGCCAGGGATTATTGGAAAAAATGTGAGAACCATGTGTTACAAGAGGAAGAGGAATATTGGACGAATGATGGTTTGTCCTTCATTCAGCCGAGAATGATTATCAATTTCTCAGAGACATCTGATTATGATTCGGATGAAGTTTAATTTCTTTAAAGATGACGTTACCGTTATTACAAGCACAGTAGAGGAGCAACGTTCCATTATGATATTTATGAACCGCAAAGTGGTGATACCTATTGAAACAATTAGATCAATGAAGGTTTGGTAGCGCACTAAATGTCAATGACAAACAATGTCACGAGTATCTCGCATGCAGATCATTTAAGAAATCATCTTCAATAGGTATTCATATGCAAACGTGATGGCCACATTATTGTAATAGTAGACACGCCTATGCCTAATCAATTCACATAATCTGTGACTGAAGTGGTAAAATGTCTTCTCGATACACAATAATTAGTATGCCGACAAAGATCAAAGGATTTCATTCGTTTATGGGAACTAGACAAGATGCACAGATATAAAGTATATATTTGTTGGGTCTAACCCAATATAACATCGTATGCAAAAAATGGCATTAATACGTTGGACGGTTAATCAGATAATTACATTTGTTTGAGGGCAAAGCTAGTGAAACGTGCTGTAGCTGGAAAAGCCCTGGAGGCCACGAAAACATGGTTTTACAAAAGAATGATTAGAATACCACGAACGACGAGGTTTTTTTTTAAAAAAAAAAAGGTTAATGGGAATTTCCCGAAAGAAGAGTGCGCAAAATCAGGTTGTTACTCACGTTAGAAGGAAGTAATCTATATTCGTCTTTGAACATATCATGAGCAGAAGTTGAAAGGTGGAGTATACTGTGACAGCATAAAATACTGAAGAATAAAGAGACAGATGATGACAACAAGAACATATACTGTTATTAATAGCATGGCATTGGAAGAAGCCAACAACATAAATGATAACCTATACTGCAAACATCAAGTTGTGGGAAAACATGATCAGCTACGCCACGAGGCGTGTTTGAAGACGATAAAGAACCAGATATTTCTGAAGTTCGATGCTATGTAATATTGTGTTTACTATTTTGTTTTCTTGTTTTGTATGTGCTCGAAAGCTACGCACTGGGACAGATAGAAGAACATAGTTCTGACTTCTGATGTACCTTTCTTCTTGTCCTTTTTTGCACCTTACGAAGCATGGAGTCACCATTCAAGCTGGCACCCTTGCAGCCAGCATGTATCACAGCAATTTATCTGCACCTAGGCATTCAAGTGCTCTTGTAACGGTGGTCTCAGTAACAATGTATTTTACACGATGAGTAGCTAGCCCCATGCACAATGTTATATTATAAGCCACTTACGACACGTCTGAGATAACAGTAATAGTACTCCGCCTTTTCTCTTCAAAGACCCTCGTAAACAACATCGAAAAATAAACATGTTTTTATATTCTTGATATGTGAGATTTTCTTAGTGAGCGTAAATAAGTACATTTATACATCTTATTTACTCACATTTTGCGCTCTATATGCCGCATGGTCACTTGATTCTTTTACATGACTGATGACATTTGCTATTTCAGTGGTTATTTGTCTAGGAATTAGTGCAAAATGATGACATAGCCAATCTAAACACAACATCATAATAGTTGCTTGTTAGGATAGGCCTTCAAGACCTACTGTTCCAGTCTTTCTTTTTCTCATCTCAAACTCCCAGAAACCACATGGAATATAAATAAATTAAGTTAAAAACCCACCATCAGCTTACAAAAGATCTGCAACAAACAACAAAGAATTTGACATTCGAACTTCACCATGTTTGGCAAAAATTTATCAGATGGGGTGACCAGTCCCATTCCTTTGCCTTCTCTATCTCAAGATCAGATTCATGTCACCATTTGCATGTTGGTAGACTGGAATGTGATGCTCTCACGTTTTGATCCCTGAAACTGATAACTGTGCCACGACAGGAAGACGCTCTAACCGCTTAGCCAATAACCGCTTAGCCAACCGGAATACTCTATATTAATACCTGTTATATGAATATATATATATATATATATATATATATATATATATATATATATATATATATATATATATATATATATATAGAGAGAGAGAGAGAGAGAGAGAGCACTATCTCTTTCAGTCTTACTCTCCACCGTTCAGACTCACTCTCATGTATCTTATCACGACAAAATAATGTGTAATCTTCAGGACATGTGTTCTTGACACGCGAACATCTTCTGATTCAACCTCTGACGTAACAGTACATCGTGTCATGTACACCAGGTCAGCCTCATCAATTATCTCTTATTTATACAATGTTTCCATTAAAACCTGACCGTAATGAAGCAGCTTATCCTCATCATTAGATCATTGTTATTACATTTTCCCCTCCGCTCTTAATTCAGGAATAAAATGTGTGTTCTTGCTTCTAAAAATCCCAATAGATATTTTCTATATCAGACGCTAATTTAGGACAAGTTTTTAGGTATTTTTTTATTTATTATAAAATAGACTTTTCTCATCCAAAATTGTGAATATAATTTAGCAGCCTAATTTGAATTTTTTTTTTTTTTTTTTTTGCGTGAAACAGAATAATTATTCTGTCTTCGTTAAATTCAACCTCCGTAATCCTTCCCACTTTAAAATGTTTTTCTTTTTCCTGCTCACTGTTTGTTATGTTTTCTTAACTCTGCTTCATCCAGTCTTTTTTGTATGCTCTTTCCTGTATGTTTTATGTGTTTCCTCTGATTGTTATAGTTTTATCAGCACTGCTTGTTCTTGTTATATAACCAAGTTGTTGCCAGTTTTTTTTTTACTTTTATTTTTAATTTATTTTCAACCTCTTTTATTTAACTTCATTTGAGATTTATATGTTTGTCGAGATTCAAATCTTTGGGCTTTAACTCTTTGACTCCGGAACAATGCTCAGAACGTTGGTCAGATTTAGTCTATCACGAATTAAATTTACGGCACAGGGTGGAAAATAATTGCGGAGTCAAAGAGTTAATCTTGATGTTCCCCTTATAGAGAGAGACCTGACACTTTGTATACAGCTCCCTTTCATGGTAAATTTTTATTCTGTCGATTTTATATAATAGTTATCAGTACTGTAAAATAAAGTAGAAATAACTTTAGTAAAGTACGGGAAATAATTTACTGCTAGAATACCGTGTTTTATTTTAATCGGTGTCGGATGGTGAAAGATGATGTGCTGATTAAATCAAGGTATCTCTATAAACAACTAAGTCATCTGCAAGGCCAAGTAAATAGCGAGCCCTTTGTTTTAAAAATAGCTCCAGTAACAGATGTTACAAATAAAGCATGAGTTTGAAGCTGAGATGCTAATATTGCAAAGCTTCCATGTGCTCTGAAGTTCATCTTAAAAGTACATCAATTACTGAGATGTGGGAATACCTTTTGAAAGGTGAGAAACGTCTTACTTTGAAATTTGCCGTTTACAAATTATCTTCCATGTTTGACTCGATGTGGCTTGGTGAATCAAAAATGTTCCTTAATCACTTCCATCATATTGAAAGACTAGCGGTCATACCCGGCCCAGCCCGGGTCCACGTCGGAATGACTGCAAGTCGGGTTTGGTGCGTATCGTTTTAGGAAGGTTTAACTTTTTTTTTGTTTTTAATTGTACTGTTGCATTGAGGCACATGTGCTTTTAAGGGAAACGATTTAGGTAAGGGCTTCTTTGTAGACGACATTGGTATTACAGTCACGTGACGTGTAAGTGTTCTGACGCAGGCAAATCATCGGGATTCTTGGTATGCAGACTTTCTCCCCGCTACCACAACCACCAATCTGCTTTTTTATTGTTTTTATTCCAAATCGTAAACAAAGCATTTAAAAACAGACATAAATAAGAGAAAAAGGACATGCAGTCTGCGCCTATATACATCTATATATATATATATATATATATATATATATATATATATATATATATATATATATATATATATATATATACATACATACACGCACATACATACATGTGTATGTATGCACGTACACTACTAATGCCCTTTCCTCTATAAAATAATGCTGTAAGGGGATGCATTACATATAAAAGCACACACATGTAGTTTCACATGCATACTTAAAAATAAAAAGGAAGGAGAATAGTAATAAAATTTTTATTTTTTTTAAATTTTTTTTTCTTCTTAACCAGCGGCACTTGGGCTTTCAGCCCTTCGGCCCAATGACATGTCATTGCGAGGCTGGGGAACCTGAGGACTTTCCTTCCAACCCGGTCAGGAGCTTCGCTCCTTCCCATCCACAGAGGGTTTATCACAGGAGCCGTTCAGGTTATTCAGTCAAATTTCCGGTCGTAAACATTCCTTCAAACGCTGACGCCCGGGTTTGAACCATGAACACCTGGTCGCCAGTACAACGCCGAAGCCATTACACCAGCGCGGCTCCCAATAGTAATAAATAAAATAAAGTAATTATTTCATTCAAAAAATGTTTTGCACTTCCCTTCTCATTCTCTTTGCTCTGTTGCTAAGTCTCCCAAGTTGTTGAAGTTCTGTTGGACGATGTGATAGGCGTATAGTAAAGCAGAAATGAAATTAAATTAAAGTACCGAACTAAGAATAAATACACCTATGTGTTGAAAAAACCTAAGAAAAGGAAACCTACTATTTCCGAGAAGTGGCAATTATTATGTCAGAACACACACAAATCTTCTAGAACATACACAAATCTCCTAGCACAAATAATTTACATGAAGGCTTCTGTGGACATGAAATTGGTAGTAAGAACTTTACATAGCTGAGAATTAATCAAACTTTCTTTGTCACGAATCCTGCACAAATAATTTAAATGAAGGCTTCTGTGTAGATGAAATTGGTAGTAACAATTTTTTTATTATTATTAAGGTGTTTGCTACTTTACTTTGTAGCACGCCCTTTCAACCATCTACCAAATACATGGAGCTGTTGGTTATATCAGTTGGTAGCATCAACTCTACATAGCTGAGTATTAATTAAACTTTCCTTGTCAGGAATCCTGATTTAAAAAAATTTGCATAACAGTTGCATCTCACTTGTTTATTTAAGTAAGAACTGTACAAAGCTGAGTATTATTCAAAGTTTCCTTGTCAGGAATCCTGGTTTAGAAAACTTATATATCAGAAAGCAACGCACTTCTTCTACATTTAACAAAAAAGGATAAACATTTATGACTTATATAGTTTGTAAGCTAAGGGCGTTAACCCAAGAAACGGTAAAGTTTTTACGTCCCTTGTCCCTTGAGATAAGAATGAATGGTGTGAAGACAAATTCACTGCTCAGCCTCCTGATGATGTATAGCTTAAAACCTTTCCGGAGAAATGTCCAATACGCTGAAGCAAACCGCATCAAAATTAGTTCAGCTGTTCTCGAGTTATGACAGACAGACGTTCGATTATATATATATGTATAATATAACACGCGGCCGGTACTAGAACAGACATATTCGGTTATTACATTTGTGTAAATGAAATTAATGGTTAAGTGTTTCCATATTGTTTGGGGTTAAGGAAACCTTCAATGATCTTATGTAAATCCGACACGTCGGTTTGAATAATATTTAATTGTGGCACGATTTAGATTGTTATATTTATTAACTACGGTGCTGATGACGAAATAGTTTATTTTAGTGTGGTGAGTGCTGCAATTTATTAATATGTTACAGCTTACTAGAATAAAAGTCATGTGCTTCTTCAGTAATGTTAGACTGATAATGCGGTGTAAGTATTAGTAAGATTACTGCACGAAGCATTTATTTGCTATGTCAGTGGTTTGTTTCTGTAACAATGTGTTTTATATGATGAGTTCCCAGTCTCATCAGTCGGCATATACGACATGCTTCAGAGTGTAGGGACGGATATTGAGATGGATCAGTTGCGAGGTGGTGGTTTATGCTCATTAATGAGAGTATTCGTTGTACATATCGTTTAATATTATTTTATGCATATTTCATTATTATTTAGTTATTGTTATGTGTCGGGTAATTTATGAGAGCATGTGGGTCCACTTGGGAACAAATTATGTCGCTTCTTGCTCCTTATGGAGCATATGGCCACCAGTGGGGCTGGCCTCCGCATGGAGACCGCGCAAAACATTCAGATGCTTTTGCAGTAGTGGTTTCGGTAGCAATCTGTGTTACATGGTGAGATTGCCAGCCTCATGCACAACACCATACTAGTCTGATTAGACGACATGCATGGGCTGAGTGTGTGTGCATGATAGTTGAATGTTTCAGGTAGCGTGGAAGAAGGACACAGGTGAGAGCATGGTGTTTCTCATTATTTAACTATTACGATTTTAACTAGTCGGTGCTTTGTTTGCGTTTCAGATTAGCAATTGAGCACTGGCTGGGTCTTTTGTTTGTTTGCTTACCTGTTTAATGTTTGTTCATTAGTTTGCTTGGTGGGTCCGGGTCACTGAATAAATACAGCCCCTGCCTTAGAATCAGAGTTTTATTGCTGTTCGGGTCGGTTGCGAGTGTACAAGAAAGTGATCACATATCACAACAGCATCATCACCATCTCGCCCACCCTAGTACACACACACACACACACACACACATATATATATATATATATATATATATATATATATATATATATATATATATATATATATATATATATATATATATATATATATATATATGTATATATAACATCTACACCTCACGGTACAAGGGGAACGACTAAGTAAGTAAGTATATATATATATATATATATATATATATATATATATATATATATATATATATATATATATATATATATATATTTATTTATTTATTTATTTATTTATTAAGATAGATTTCGTCTGATGAACATTATTTTGTGAGCAGAGCTGAGAAATGGCAGATATTCAGCCAAATTTAGACCAGTTTCTCAGACAGAAAGACTGCGTGGTTTCATTTATACATTTTAAAAATTGTGTCACTGAGCTTCCTTGACGTGTATTAGACATATAAAAAAGATGGTCCCATAGCACATACTGCCGTAGCGCAGTGAAGTGTTAGAGAGTTCACCATACTAGGTCTAGCATCAAGAGGTGGGGGTCATCTGTTCCCTTTCACGCTGCCCTTTTTTCCTTAACTTAAAGTCAGGTAGCCATTTACAGCTGAGTAGACTGGAGCGTGTCGGGACCGTGATTCGAACTCTAACCACTCTGTCAATCGGACGCTATTAGACATAGAAGCAAGTATGCTTCGTAAGGTGCTAAAAAGGAGTGAATAACGTTATTTAAAGACGTTTGAGAATTCTCCTTTGTAATCAAAGTAGCAAGGAACGTTTTAATTTTATGTGGCAACTGAATCATGAAATACACCACACTTGTAGTTTGGCTAGAAATCCTACAGTCCAGCCAGGTCCTAGCACAATCTAGCACTGTTATGCTTGGCTCTAATACATCTGTATTTGCCTAATACAACTCAATACACGTGTATTATCGGGGCGCCAAAACTGTAGCGAAGAATAGGAACACTGTAGAATACCACGCATGTCGTAAAAATCGACTATGGAGTTCTGAGCATGGGGGCTGGTCACCCCATTGGGAATTATATGGAGATCAAGGGAAATCACATAAACACAAAAATAAGAATCTTCAACTCAAATGTCAAGTCAGTCCTAATCTGTGGCTGTGAAACATGGAGAACAACAAAAACTACAAAAAAAAAACTACATGCTTTATTAAATGGGTGCTTGTGTAGAATAGAAGGATTGTAATGGTGCAACAAGGTCACGAATGTTGAACTGATGACAAGAACCAGACAAGTGCCAGTGGAACAAGAGATGACAAGAACCAGACAAGTGCCAGTGGAACAAGAGATGACAAGAACCAGACAAGTGCCAGTGGAACAAGAGATGACAAAAACCAGACAAGTGCCAGTGGAACAAGAGATGACAAGAACCAGACAAGTGCCAGTGGAACAAGAGATGAGAAGAAGACGCTGACGATAGATAGGACATACTCTGAGTAAACCTGCTGATAACGTTACAAGACTATCCTTATTCTTAAATCGCTAGTGCAAGAGAGGCAGAGGTATACCCAAAAAACGCCATGGAGAAGAGAGCTAGAGGCAGAAAGAAAAATGATGAGAAAGGCGTGGAAAGAACATGAAGGGATGGCACCGCCACTTGATTTCTTAGCATATGTTTGTTGGAGGCCTATGCTCCTTGAAGAGCTGTGGGTTACTGATTGTTCGATTGACAAATACAGCCAAATGCTGCCATCACGCGTGTAAGACTACAAGCACTAACTTTTTTTCGGACGGACAGTGATAAATTCACTACCCTTCCCAGAGTTAGGTTTTAAAATCACAAAAAACGCTTATTAGGAAAGATAACAATAGATGGGTTTACGTTTGAAAACATTACAGTACCCAGACAGCACATCTTCGAAACAGGAGGTAGAAGGAATTGCATATTTTGAACGCAGCATATTAGTTCTATTAAATATTTTATTTGGGTTCCTTAGGGTTTGCTGACAAAGAATATGTACAACGTTATGCAAATAGTCTAGGAATTAACAAGTTATAGCCAAAATAAAATGATGGTGCTGTCAGACAACACCCAAAATCAGAATCGCTCAGTGGTAGATTTTTTTTCACCACCATTGTACGGGAAATGGGCCACAAGTTACATTTGAACTGATTGGCTGGAATGATATGTAAGGCTACACACGATTAGTCGGACTATAAATACTATCTTTGGTTGTTAGGGGAGACGTAGGAAGTTAAAATTTTTTCAAATACTTGTCGAAACGTGGCTCCATTGGCTAGACTCGCTGATTTACTCACTTAGGAGCGTTAGTTCGAGACCACTAGTGCAAATAAGCTTGATAAAGCAACAGTGCGTTGAAGCCAGCTCATATTTGTGTTAAATAAAAGCCTGGAACATAAGCAGATGGGAATTTGTGCCAGTATTTTGTGCCAGAATTCATTGCTAATCAACGTATCTGTGTTTGTTTCCATGAATTGTGGTAAGCTTGAAACATTCAGTATCTTTTAATGAAAATTGAATGTGAATTGTTAATTTATGCCTGTATATATGTGTAGTTCAGTAGCAAACATGATATAAAGCCTATAATGCTCCAGCCTGAACAGAAGGTGTCGGAGGAAAGTAAAACTGCATGGAATGGCCAAACAGTACACTGACACCTAGATTATTGATTAGACAGAATAATGCTGGAAGTGCAGAGGCGTAGTAACCATTAAGGAGGTTAATGCTGGTATAAAGTATTTCAGATGAAGCTGACAGTTGGCCTAACGCTCTGAACTCAATGTTTGTGATGTATTGTGCTCAGTGTAAAAAGAGAGTATAAATTAGTTATGAAGTAGAAGGTACATCCTTCTTGTTTTCAGGGACCGTGGTCTTGATGGTATTGAGCAGCACCTGGTCAGAGCTTTGCTGAATCCAGAGTCGGACAGCATACTCCTTGGTCCATTTAGCTATCAGTGAGGTGTCTCCAGAGCCGAGGGGAGAGTCGAGCAGAGGAGTCTGTTCCTGCCGCCATCACGCCAGATAAGCTGATGTGGCCAGCTGAGCTCAAAATTATGTACCCCCAGCTTAAAATGACCTTGTAAAAATAACATTAAGAGGGGAATTAAATTGTGTTAATATCAGGAACTGAGAACATCTCCAATAATAGTTCCCCTAAAGACAAACTATTGAAGTCATGATGACAAATACCAACAGAGCTTGAACAAAACAAAACCAGTATTACCTCATATTACTACTACACAACTGACACACATAGGATACTTTTAATAATATATGTCACTACTATATTCATATTGATAAATTCTGTACATATAACTTGTAATTTAAATTGATTGTGATTCCTGGTTCCCTTTGTAGTTGAATCAGGACACATATTCATTCATGCCAGCAATGAATACATATTGTTATTTGAAAAGTTATCAGTGACTCCTTTAAGATATCCTTGTAGAGTGTTTTATGTATGTGAGTGTCACAGTGTTGTCAAGTGTGGTGGAATAAATTAAATTGTTTATCCGTCTGTTGTTGTTATGACTTACACTTCATCATACACATACCCTAGACATACAACGTAGTCATCACACTATTCCAGAATAATTCTGACTGAGATATATATATATGTGGCAGCAAGTAAGGTTATCTATAATACACTACACTTATTAGATATAGATACCTTCACAGCTGATCTCAGTCAGTACACTAAGTCCCCGTAAGGTTATCTATAATACACTACACTTATTAGATATAGATACCTTCACAGCTGATCTCAGTCAGTACACTAAGTCCCCTATAAATATTTATAACATCCCACTTCACCACATCAATACAGCGTTCAAAATAATTTTTCTTTTACTCTGTTTACAGAGCTTGAATCCAGCACCTGCGCTTATAATAAACGTGCGTCAACCCACCTGATGAGCCCTTACAGTGGTGGATTCTGTATCAATCTTTTTTACGATGATTAGACTGTCAACTCCGTGCAAGACTTTACAAAAGTCGGCTCTTGCGACATACTTGAGGAAGCGTCTCAGTAGATTTTTTCGTTCCCCGAGAGACTCCCAGACAATAAAGCTACCTAGTTTAACTCGGGCGTTGGCGTAGCTGGCGAGTCCTTTTTAGGGCTTTATGCTAGCAGATAGATAATGTTGGTCCTTTTCAGGACTTAGTATCTATCAACGCTGATCGGGTTAGCAGTCAACAGAGTTGACTTTTTTTTTTTTTAGATGGTAAATGCGCTCTGATATAACCAAATAGGTTGAAAGAGACGCGCCTCGCCAGAAGAAGGCAAAAACCGAACCAAAAAAAAAAAGCTCTCAGAAAAAATATGTCAACAAAGATGTTTAAGATCTGGTAAAACATTGTGCTATTTCCATTGTTGCTTGTTTATTTGTGTTAATTGTTATTATCATAACTACAAGGTGATTGACAAGTTACTATCTATTTTTAAACTGTTATGTCCTGACTTGTATCTGTTGGATATACAGGATACAAATGTCATAATTATGGTTAGAACACTGCCATGTCATAATTATGGTACAGACACTGCCATGTCATAATTATAGTACAAACACTGCCATGTCATAATTATGGTACAGACACTGCCATGTCATAATTATAGTACAAACACTGCCATGTCATAATTATGGTACAAACACTGCCATGTCATAATTATGGTTCGAACACTGTCATGTCATAATTATGGTACAGACACTGCCATGTCATAATTATAGTACAAACACTGCCATGTCATAATTATAGTACAAACACTGCCATGTCATAATTATGGTACAGACACTGCCATGTCATAATTATGGTTCAAACACTGCCATGTCATAATTATAGTACAAAAACTGCCATGTCATAATTATGGTACAAACACTGCCATGTCATAATTATGGTACAAACATTGCCATGTCATAATTATGGTACAAACACTGCCATGTCATAATTATGGTACAAACACTGCCATGTCATAATTATGGTACAAACACTGCCATGTCATAATTATGGTACAAACACTGCCATGTCATAATTATGGTACAAACACTGCCATGTCATAATTATGGTACAAACACTGCCATGTCATAATTATGGTACAAACACTGACATGTCATAATTATGGTACAAACACTGACATGTCATAATTATGGTACAAACACTGCCATATCTTCATCTTCTTCGTACACTCTCAGACGTCTTCCAAAATTTTTTTTTTTTTTTTTTTTTTTTTAAATAAAATTTTGCCTCGTTTTTGCGAGGCGCGTCCCGTTAAACCTAGTCGGTTATGTTAGGGCGCATGTCCAAATATAAAAAAAAACCTTCAGGTTTGATAACTGTCTACTTGAATGTTTTCAAAGAAAGGAGTATTCAGTTTGAGGCTACTTAAATCTCCGTAGAGCTTTTCCACGAATGGAACTGGTGTCCGCCATATGCACCTTCTCTGTTCCGTAGATATTGGGCAACTTTGAAGCTTCAATCTGTCACTTGATAAATAAGTTATTTTTATTTTTAATTCCCGGAAACTAAAATGAAATAAAATACAATCTGAAATGACCAATAATCTGGCTTTACAAGAGACAGCAACAATTACTGCCCTTTATGAACTCATGTGTCTAACAAACCAGATCTCACGCTCAGTTGCGATATTAATGTGACATATCATCTTATGTAATGAAATGTCAGTTAATTCCCTTTAATTTCACGCTTGTTTCTGATCAATGAATTGTGTAGGAGTGAAGAATTGATTTAAAAATAGCAGGTGAATTTTCAGTCCCCCTGTATATTGATTCGTTTCTAACTCTGAGAAAGTAAGAGAGAGAGAGAGAGAGAGGCGGACAGACTGACAGACAGACAGAGACAGAGAATATGTGAGTGTGTGTATGCATCAAAGTGATGCGCGATCGAATTCCTTTTGGTCTAAGGTTACACTAATTTAGTCCTGGCAACCAAAAAGTAGTCCACCCTTGTTACGTGATGACACACGACGGGAAAATGGCACGTTTTGTCTATCTTTAGAAAGTTACTAAGTCGATCTTTGTCGCTCTTGTTCCCTGCCAAGCCTAGGGTATTATACTGTTGTTAGCAGGAGTCTCCTGACTTCTAACCCCACGTCACGTGGTAGGGGGTGATGTCAGGTCAGTAGAGGATTGCTGGGCTCGAATAAAGTATGGTGTGGGTTATCTATCTATCTATCTATCTATCTATCTATCTATCTATCTATCTATCTATCTATCTATCTATCTATCTATCTATCTATCTATCTATCTTTCTATCTATCTATCTATCTATCTATCTATCTATCTATCTATCTTTCTATCTGCCTGTCTATCTATCTATCTATCTATCTATCTATCTATCTATCTATCTATCTATCTATCTGTATATCTGTGTATCTGTCTGTCCGTCTGTCCCTTCGTCTTTCGCCCTGCCTGCATGTCTGTCTGTATGTCTTGTCTCTCTGTGTCTGCCTGTCTTGTCTCTCTGTCTGTCCGTAGGTCTATCTATCTATATTTATCAGTATCTTTATCTGTACGATCATCCCTCAGCTTTCTACCTTTGTACTTATCTGTCTGCTCAATCATCCAGCAATCTTTTAATATGGTATAATGTGTATCTGTCTGTTCAATCATCCAACAATATTTTAATATGGCATAATGTGTATCTGTCTGTCTATTTATTGACATGTATCAATGTTTGTCTGCCTATTATCTCTTTGGTTTTGCACGCCTTTTATTCCTATCTGTTCATCTCACTCTGTCTACTCCAACCTAAATTTATCCAGTCTCTGCTCTTCTCTACAAGACCTCCAAACTCCCACATAGGGGCACTCTCAATAACCAACACAAAACAATTAATCACGTGACACTTTCTATTAAACTCGCTTTTCTCTCACTCTCCAATCACATTTTTTGTGTGTGTGGACACAATGGATCTGACCTTGAAGAAGCATTTTTTTTCTTTTTCCATTTCATCCAATCACAATTCTTAATGCCCCCTTTCGTGTGCCCAGGCAAAATCTGCAGGTGCCTATTCCGCCATTGCTGTGATTTGCTAATGTTGGGGGGGGGGTGTTTAATTTTAAATACTTGACGTTGTTTGTTGGAACTAGAGGTAAAATAATCTATTTTCTTGCTGCGATATCTTTTCTTCTATTTTCATTTTCTTTCGTTATCAATTTTAATTCCGCGGATTTTTTGTGTCTGTTTGTTTGTTTGTTTGTTTGTTTGTTAATCTCTAGAGTGCTAACATATTCTTTTATTCTATTTTCTGTACGTTAATTAGACAAACACAAACACAAACACATACTCGTCCACATTTTATGTCACGTCATTTTGTCCATTTTAACCCCTCTTCCTTTTTGTTTTCTACCCTTGGGTCGGAGTGGCTAAGAGGAATGGCGACCGCCTCATGTTCTAGAGGTACCGGGTTCGATTCCCAGTTGAGGGAATATAATTTATGAAAAAAAAATTGTCAGAACCAGTGGTCCTAATGATGTCATACTCCCCCCTGGTCTCCTGGGAAGTGAGATCGGATGCCCAGCCTTCTCGGATAAGGGCGAAAAAATATAGGAAAAAAAAGTTGCGCACAGTAAAAATTCCACGGCAGTTGGAAGTCGTAAAGAGTAGGCCTATCAGGCCGCAGCCCTGGCAAAATTTAAAAATTAGAAACCTACCCACCGCAATAATATTTATAGAATGTGTGATTCCTATATACACACATTGGGATTCTCGCCGGTGATACGGAGTTCGTGCACTGTGCTGAGATCCTCCGTGTGTGATCTAAGGGAGGAGATCGTAGCACTGATGGAGTAGTCCGTGTGCAATGAAGATGGTCATGAAAACAAACCAAACTATCCTTGTCACATTTCTTAACGAAACATCGGACACCCCTCTAAGGTGACGTCACACATCACTTAATCCACACATTCTCCATTTTTTTCTAATACTGAAAAGAAAGAATTTAGTAAATGTAAATGAGTTAATTAATGCACACTAAATAACAATCAAAGACTGCTTTGTTGGTTAAGTGTTGCTAAACGTATTAACAACATCGCTCAATTTCGCTTTATTTAATTTCAAACAATAAAAATTAAATGTAAAATAAACACATTAACAACTCCAGTTCGTACTCATATTAAACTTTCATAAAAGAATGATAAACATGAGAGCATATCCACAAAAATGCAGGGATTTAACAACTGAAGTCGTGGCCTACTTGTAGTATGCCCACACTGAAGCATTTCATAATGCTCCAGCAGTAGCGGTTTATGTAGCAGCTTGCTTTACAAGTTGAGATTGGTATCCCTTGCACAAAGCGCTGTAAACATATGCACATAAACATATACATAATCACATATCAGGAACACGCGTACGTACACATACAAGCACACATAAACGTACGTACAACACATCACTTTATACATATTATTATTATTATTCATATGTACGGTGGTCCATGGTTCGATCCCCGGTTGAGGTGGGATTATTTAGACCGCAAACGGCCCCTGGGTCGACCCAGCCACCAATTGGGTACCTGAGAAACTCTAGAAAGGTTAAGGCGGCCGACGTGATGCTGACCACATCACCCCTAGTGTGCCGATGGTCGAGAAAATATGGGCCTAACACCATATTCCCAATATGCCCAATGGGCGTGTAACGGGATCCTTTACCTTTTACATAGTAATAACTTATAAACACATAAGCACACAGTAATAACACATAAACACATAAGCATATAGTAATAACACATAAACTCATAAGCACACAGTAATAACACATAAACACATAAGCACATAGTAATAACGTATAAACACATAAGCACATAGTAATAACTTATAAACGCATAAACACACAGTAGTAACAATAAAACACATAAGCACACAGTAATAACTTATAAACACATAAGAACATAGTAATAACTTATAAACACATAAGCACACAGTAATAACTTATAAACACATAAGCACATAGTAATAACTTATAAACACATAAGCACATAGTAAAAATTTATAAACACATAAACGCACCGTAATAACACATAAACACATAGTAATAACATATAAACACACAAACACGAAGTAATAACACATAAACACATAAGCACATAGTAATAACATATAACCACATAAGCACATAGTAATAACTTATAAACACATAACCACACAGTAAAAAAAAAACACTTAAACACATGAGCAAACAGTAATAAAACATAAACACATAAACACACAGTAATAAAACATAAACACATAAGCACACAGTAATAACACATAAACACATAAGCACATAGTAATAACTATTCAACACATTAGCACACAGTATTAACTTATAAACACATAAGCACATAGTAATAATAATAATAGTAATAAATTCTTTAAGCGCCAAACACGGCGCATAAGGCAGAAACCAGTGCTCTCCAGGTTGTTCGTTGTGACGCCACTCCTCTTAGCTCTTGCACATTATTTAGGCCCAACGTTCTTCCTTCTCTTATTATTGTTCTTCTGAGTGTTTCTTTTGGTCTTCCTTTTTTCCTCTTACCCTCAGGAACCCAAGTGAGCGCCTGTAGTGGTATTCTGTTGTTTTGCATTCGTAGGACATGACCGATATATGACCATCGTCTTTTCCTTATATAGTTGGAGACATATTTCTGCCTAGAGTCTTCTCTTATTTGTCGATTAGTCTTGAATTCTTTCCAACTGATGTTCATGAGTTTTCTAAGACATTTGTTCTCGAATGTATTCAGCTTGTTCTCCAATGATTTGTTATTTTCCAACTCTCACAGCCGTATGTTAACACTGAGATAACATTTGAATTAAACAGACGAAGCTTGGTATGTATATTCAATGATCGTAATTTCCAAATGTTAGATAATCTATTGAAGGCGCTAGCTGCCAAAGCAATTCTAGTATGGATTTCTCTTAGTAATAACACATAAAGAGATACGCACATAGTAATAACTTATAAACACATAAGCACACAAAAATAACACGTAAACACATAAGCATGCAGTAATAACTTATAAACACATACCAACATAGTAATAATGCATAAACACTTAAGCACATAGTAATAACTTATAAACACATAAGCACATAGTAATAACACATAAAAATATAAACATATAGGCACATAGTAATAACTAATCAACACATAAGAACACAGTTATAACACACAAACACATAGTAATAATTTATAAACTCATAAGCATACAGTAATAACACATAAACACATCAGCACACAGTAACAACTTATAAACACAAGTAATAACTTATAAACACATAAGCACATAGTAATAACACATAAACACATAGCACACAGTAATAACTTATAAACACATAAGCACACAGTAATAACACATAAACACATAAGCAAATAGTAACAACACATAAAAACATAAACACTTAGTAATAACACATAAACACATACGCATATAGTAATAATTTATAAACAGATAAGAAAAAACACACGGTAATAATACATAAGCACATAGTAATAACACATAATCCCATAGCACACAGTAATAAATTATAAACACATAAGCACATGTAATAACACATAAACACATAAGCAAATAGTAATAACACATAAACACAAAGGCGCATAGTCATAACACATAAAGACATAAGCACATAGTAATAACATGCAAACACATAAGCACACATTAATAACTTATAAATGCATACCAACAAAGTAATAATGTATAAACACTTAAGCACATAGTAATAACTTATAGGCGCATATTAATAATACATAAACATATAAGCACATAGTAATAACTTATAAACACATAAGCACACAGTAATAACTTATAAACACATAAGCACATAGTAATAACACATCAACACATAGTATTAACACATAAACACACACATACAGTATTAACATAGAAACCTACATGCACATAGCACTAACATATAAACACACAAGCACACAGTAATAATATATAACATTTAAGTACATAGTAATAACATAAACACACATACACATAGTAATAATATATAAACACACAAGCACGTAGTATTAACAAAAACTCTCACACGCGTAATATTAACATAAACAATTAAGCAATATACACACAGTAAAACACACAAGTCACCACACTGTTCCCAATAGCTACGACAAAACGTAACACTTTTCTATCACTCCCTCAGAAGACAAGGGCACATTTCTAAAGATTGTGAGAAAGGGAAATTGGGGATTAGCCCGCTATGACGATTAACGACATCTTAAAAGAAATTTTTGTTTTACAGGAAGATTGTTTCGATTTTCTTCAAACAATCCACAATTTTAAATAGTTGCGTAATTGTCAGGCCACTAATTATTTGGGCATGTCCAGAAAAAGAACGATGAAGTGTACACGAAGAAGAAAGTGAGAAAATAAAGAATTATTACGTTTAGGGCTTTAGCAAATGTACGCAATTTCTTTCTGTCCTGTGTTATTAGGTAAAGGTCTTTTTATGCTTTATTAATCTCCTTTATTTCTTTGTCTAATTCTCTCTCTCTCTCTCTCTCTCTCTCTCTCTCTCTCTCTATATATATATATATATATATATATATATATATATATATATATATATATATATATATATATAATAACACTCACAAAATCTATGACACTGACAATCCTAAGATCTATCACACTGACACTTCTAATATCTATGACACTGACATTTCTAAGATCTATGACACTGACACTTCTAAAATCTATGACACTGGCACTACTAAGATCTATCACATGACACTTCTAAAATCTATGACATGGACACCCCTAAGATCTATCATACTGACACTCATAAGATCTATCACACGGACACTTCTAATATCTATAACACTGACACCCCTAAAATCTATGGCACTGACACCCTTCAAATCTATGACACTGACACTTCTAAGATCTATGACACCGACACCCCTAAAATCTATGACACTGACACTTCTAAACTCAATGACACTGACACTTCTCAAATCTATGACACTGACGCCCCTAAAATCTATGACACTAACATTTCTAAAGTCAATGACACGGAAACTTCTAAAATCTATGACACTAACACGCCTTAAATATATGACACTGACACTCCTAAGATCTATGACAATGACACCCCTATGATTTATGGCACTGACACCCCTAAAATCTATGACACTGACACCCCTAAAATCTATGACACTGACACCCCTAAAATCTATGACACTGACACTCCTGAGATCTGTCACACTTATACTTCTAAAATCTATGACACTGACACTCTTAAAATCTATGACTGACACTCATAAGATCTATGACACTGACACTATTAAGATCCGATCATCGTCCATGACATTGGCAACACCACATGGCAATAAAAAGACACATTTGTTGCTTGTTTGTCCATTTCTCTCTCTCTCTCTCTCTCTTTCTCTCTATCACTCTCTCTCTCTCTCTTTCTTTCTCTCGCTCTCTCTATTTATGAAAGTAATTTTTTTAGAATGTACAGTCTTGTGTGAGATTATGAACCTAGCTGTTAATATTGCTGGTGCGTGTGAAAAGGTACACATTAATTGTTGACGCTTTAAATGACTTGCCAGTGCCACATTATTTTTATGACAACCGTATGCTTCGCTGGAGCAAGGCTGATGTGTTGTTATTAACAGCTCAGAGCTTTAGTCAGAGCTGTTCAGTTATCGTGAACACGTGGTCAGGTGGTCATGAGCTGACAGAAAGGGAGTTAGTCTGGAGAAGTCCGCCGGGAAGGCGAATGACATAGCCGGGAGATAGACTCGTAAGCCATTTTCGTATTTGGCGGTATATTTTCTATCAGCAGATATTTGGTTGATGTATTACTGCTATATTCTGGGCAACTTAGAGCTATTTCGCCAGGCTGGTTTTTCTTGAGTGAAACCTAGCTAACGATAGCACGTAGTTATGGAGCTTTTCCAGTTATAGGTTTTTGAGGTCAGGTTTGACCTTTCCTTGTTTTCGCAGTTACTGTAGCTTGTTGTTAAAGCCTTTTGGTGTTGGTAGACAGGTTTCAGTAATTTCCACTCACGCCGTATTTCAGCTTTGCCGTTACGATGAATAAACAGGGATTGAAATGTACTATGTTCTTCCTTTGCTCGGCGTGACAGCAGTTGTGTTTGCCACTAAGTTATAACCAGCCACTATCAGTATGTCTGTCTCCTCTCATTTACACACACACACATACACACATTTAGTATCACCACAGCGAGGATACAGAATGAAAGCAGTGAGAAAGTGCTGGATTTTAGAAGAGCATGTATGCATAATTCTCAACCCTTTTAAAACAAAATTCATTCGTTCCTTCTTTAGCTTAATTTCTCTTATCTCAATTCCTTCCGACTCTAGCACAGCTGTATTACTAAGTCGTTCCTCTTCTAACCTCGGTTGTAGAGATTTGCAAAGGAGAGCGCCTTGCTATCTTATCGGCTGTTATCTTCCAGGCCAGGTTCAAATCTAGTCCTCGGTCCTTCAGGGAGTGCCTAATGTTGTCCTCCCAGCGAACTCTGGGTCGTCCTGAAGGTCTTGATCCATGGCTCCTAGTTTCTCATATCTGTTGTGGTAGCCGGTTTTCTCCTATTCTTCTGACGTGCCAAACCATCATAGCTCGCTCTGTGTATCTTCTGTAGGGTAAATGCAAATATGAATGCGTCTATACTAGGACAAATGACAAAGAAAATGCCAAAGTTATGGCCAGAAGGCCTTCTTTCCGGGCAAACTAACTAACATATAAGATAAAGAATGTGAAAACTAAGATAATACATAACAATGAACAAATGTAAACGACCCGTATATTGAAATCTTCAATGTGGCTTCACCAGTTCCAGTGTGGACAAAATGGCCACTCGAAATCATATGGACATTATAATTTATCACTTTCCCTTGAGCTCCTTGTGAAGCATGAGGCGACTATTGCCTCTTGTTCTTTTGCAAGAAGTCTGCATTAAGCATCCACATTCTCTTGTAGTGGTGGTTTCTGTAGTAATCTTTTTACATGATGAGTTTGCCAGCCTTATGCACAACCTCAAATTAGTGGCCTTGTACGACACGCAATAGTCGTCATGTGTAGTAGTTTTAGTCTGTCTTTGCCATGTCAGTGACCCTCCAGGCGAACATGGACATGATCGGAACTCTATAATAGTTGTGTCAAATGTGTCCATATATTTGTATTACACTGAAACCTAGTGGCCTATCATTCAGTTTTACTAACAGCACGTGATCTGATATTACCCAAAATCCCTTTACTGTTCCTGCCCTTGCTGCATCTAAAATTATGCCTACTTCTCTTTCTTGTTCATTTTCTCCAGAATAGATTATTTTGTAGTTGTCAGAATATATTTCACTTGTTTCGGTTTATCGCATGTCATATGGTCCTCATACATTTACATTCATTTTTCTCATTTGATCAAATTTACCATTCTGAACTAGTGTCCTAACGATTCATATCGTTAAGTTATCCTTAATTCTTGTTTTGCTGACAGTAGCTTGATGACGGTCGGGTATCATCTGTAACACATTATGTCGTTGTCTTTTGCAAGAAGGTTGCTTTGATTGATGGTTGTACAACTGATAATACGATGGTAGTACGCTAGAGCATGGAAAGAAGCCAACAATAGAATTTATCAACGGTCCTGTAGACGGGAAGTTGTGGGGAGATTTGAACACCTACGCCACCAGGCATGGTACTTGAAAAAAGAATAATAGTTCTGCGTAAATTTTTATTCATCCCCCCTCCACCCACTCATCTTTTCAAAAGCTGAAATCTTCCTGGTTTATGCACTTTTATAAAAACTATTTTATTATGAGGGTTTATTATAAATATGTTTCCTATTTACAGACAAAAATCACTGTCACGTGATTTCTAGTTGTTTGACATCAGAGCATTTGAGTTAGTTGAACTGGTAAAGTAGTAGTGGAAAATCTGGAATAGACAGAAAAACTTTGGCGATCAGGACACAGTTACGCCGACCTTATACTATATTAGGAAAGTCATGACGTGCTTTAAATACACAACAACAACAAATTCCAAGATAATTAAAAACATTCAATGAAACAAAACCTTATCGATGAAAGAAACCCTTATCGATGAAAAAAACCCTCCTCGATGACATAAATCCTTATTGATGAAAGAAACCCTTATTGATGAAAGAAACCCTTATTGATGACAGAAACCTTTATTGATGAAAGAAACCCTTATTGATGACAGAAACCCTTATTGATGACAAAAACCCTTATTGATGACAGAAACCCTTTGTCACGGATTGCCTCCCCTGCTTTGCCGTAGTGGTCCAACAGTGGCCAAAACTCAAAAGTATCTAAATGGGTCGTCAAAGGTTTCTACCTTCGCACAAGATTACTCTTGGCAGAGATGTAGATAGAAGGTTAATGACGCTTCTACCTTACGGGAGTGTCACAACATATTTTCAGAAGTCAAGAACAACGTTGCGTTGGGCTGAACAATTGTTAACGTATATCTGATCCGTCGCCTTTTGTGAAGGATTTAAGCAATGGTTTTAGCCAGTTCAAGCCCCCAGCTGAATTTCCTCTTATAATGGTATAGCTCAGTTTAGAGGTAAATATACGTCTAGATGTGTATATATATATATATATATATATATATATATATATATATATATATATATATATATATATATACATATATATATATATATATATATATATATATATATATATATATGAAATATTCTGGCTCATGCGTTTGCTTTCATACATGTAATAACTGAATCAACTATGTATGTTTAGTTTTAAAATAACATGTAACAAATTTAATAATCAATTAGTATTAACAGTTTAAAATAAATAAAATGCTGGTGACTTTTATATTGGAATCAAATTTTCTCTTCACAGAGATTTAGGGTGAGGGTATAGTCAGAAACTTATTACGTCCTTTTTGCTTGTGCCTTTTTATAAGCACTAAACTTATATAAGGGAGTCCTGCATCTGTTTTCGTCCTTTCTTGGGGATGAGTGTACTTCTCTTACACGCGCGGTGTAGTAATTTCAGTACTTCGAACCGTCTGATTGCTTGTAACCACGAACTTTTTAGACAAAATAGAAAACAAATGTCTCTGCTAAAGTACATTTGTGGGCTGTCAATTAACAGGCGAATTCTCGCTGTCCACCCACCAATCTTAATCTCTCAGAAAAATTAAACTCCGGAGTACACAGTGTAGCTCAGGGAAGATGAATAAAATTCACCATATTCCTTTGGGTATTAATTGGGAAAATGTGTCTGGACGGCGCGAATAATGAGTTGCCTGAGTTACAATTAACAAAGTGCATATATCTCACAAAATATTATGCAATTTAGGCACATGTGATGTAATCATCAGTCATCACTGCTCCATTCGGAGTCTGGGGTCACCTCTGCTGTCGGTTTTCCGCACGAATAGTCAGAAGAAATCACCAGTGCTTGCTGTAGTGGTTTGTGAATATACTCGTTTCATATGTTGAGGTTGCCAGCCTAATTTATAACCACTTAGCAAGAAATAATGTCAAGTTTACATTTGTAAAATAATTGTTACACTTACCCCAAAGCTTTGGGAATACACAATCTCTTCGAGCAGGTTTAAATGGACACGAGCAATTTAGGTTATATTCTCTAGAACAATTTGGTCTGGAAACTTTGAATCCCTTTTATGACGGGTGAATCTGCGAAACATTTGGTCTGTGAAAGTTTCTCTTATGACGGGTGATCCAATTCCTATGTTTCCAGTCTTCGTATTTTAAGTCCTGGTCCCTTAAGTTTTTCAGTCTCTGTATTTATAAAGGCGGGCTTACTTTTTAAGGTTTTACGTTTCCCTAATACTTCGATCTTTCATTTATAATATAGGAATTCTAAGTCCGATGGGTCACTAGCTTCTGGGAGTCGCTCATTTTACGTGCGCTGCAGTCTCTCTGTTCTGTGTCTCTGATTTCAGTGCATTATATATTACCACTTTTCAGTTCACATCACAGATGGTGCTTCCGTCGGATGGTCCAATAGGATCCATAGTTTATTCCATCTTCTTACTTTAATCCAATCGTAAGCTCTTTAGCAGTGGGTTTGGGTGCTAAATTCAAAAAATCCTCCACGTGTTTAAAATATTAAATTTAATATTCCAACGCGTGACCTCTTTCAAACCATGCGGTAATATTTCCGGTGGCATCTTGTGAAACCTCACAAAGCAAATCTATGTACTGATTACCTGTCCATGTGCTTTCCTGCGAATATTGACTCGCCAGACAGATTTGTCTGTCATAAAGATACGGACATGGGTCAGCGGATGCGATAAGCTAATTATCACCTGTGCGTGTGACTTCCCCAGACTGATTTCTAAGACGGACACTATTGGCTTACTTAGAACCGATCGTGCATGACCAGCCTGTGTCAATAGAGAATCGTCGCCATCAAAGGTTGGCGAGGCAACTCACAGAGATAAACGTATTTCCGCTGACCGGTGATAATCACTGGGTATTGTTATGATAATACTCCAGTTCAACTGGCGGAACGTAAATAAGTCTGAGGAGTGGTCTCAGTACAAGATTGTAAGGGCGATAAATACGTCAAATAATAGGATGGTGAGAAAATGAAGAAAAATAAATGATACTACCGTAGGGCTGAATGTGTGAGAGATCACACAAAAGAGCATGTTCAGGCGTTCTATGACACCCTTATTGATGAAATAAACCCTTATCGGTGAAAAAAAACCTTATCGATGAAAGAAAACCTTATTGATGAGATAAACCCTTAATGATGATCGAAGGTCTTATTGATGAAAAAAAACCTTATTGATGAAAGAAACCCTTATCGATGAAAGAAAACCTTATTGATGAGATACTCATATCGATGAAATAAACCCTTATCGATGAAATAAACCCTTATCGATGAAAGAAACTCTTATCGATGAAAGAAAACCTTGTCATACCATTTTAATCATTCTATTCTACGCAAGCACCCATTTTAAAAAGTCTGTAGATTTTTGGTTGTTGTCTTTGTTGTTCTCCATGTTTCATAGCCATAAAATAGTATTGACTTCACATTTGAGTTGAAGATTTTTGTTTTCGTGTTGGATCCGATTTCTCTTGATCTCCATATATTTCCCAATGCTAAATATAGTTGAAAAGACTTCCAAAATTGGTTCTAAAGTAGAATAAATGGATTGGAAAACTATGACAAGATCACTAATGTAGAACTGATGACAAGAGCAGGAAAAGTAGTATTGTAACCGCACAAAAAAATGAGATGAAACCGCTAAAAATGGAAAGAAAACACGTAAATAAACCTGATAAAAGCATAACAATGCAGTCGTTGTTCTGGAATCACCAGGATAACATAAGTAGAGGGAGATGGAATTAAAAAACAAAACACACGGAGAAGGGAACTGAAGAGAGATAATGAAAGGGAGAGAGAAGACAACTGAAAAACGTGATCGGATGGCACATACCAAGATGGCACATACCAAGATAGCGCATACTAAGATGGCACATACCAAGATGGCACATACCAAGATGGCTGTGCATGAATTTTCTGAATGCCTTTCCTCTGTAGGTAATCACGAGATTGAATGAATGAATGAAATTTTCTGCTTATTTGATGTGAAATTAAGTGATGTTTCCACATTGTATTCAATCAATCAAACAAACAGTCAATCAATCAAATAATCAATCAAACATTCAATCAATCAAACAATTAATCAAACAATCAATCAATCAAACAGTCAAACAATCAATAAAGCAAACAATCAATCAATCAAACAATCAAACAAACAATCAATCAAACAATCAATCAATCAAACAATCAATCAATGCAACAATAAATCAAACAAACAAACAATCAATCAATCAAGCAGTCAATCAATTAAACAATCAAACTGTCAATCAATCAATCAAACAATCAATCAATCAAACAGTCAATCAAACAATCAATTAATCAAACAGTCAATCAATCAAACAGTCAATCAAACAGTCAGTCAAACAAACAGTCAATCAATCAAACAATCAATCAAACAATCAATCAATCAAACAGTCAATCAATCAAACAATCAATCAAACAGTCAATCAATCAAACAAACAATCAATCGATCAAACAGTCAATCCATCAAACAATCAATCAATATCTTTTTGCTCCACAAAGAGCTCAGGCCTTAAAAAAACGCATGCCAAATCCTCCTGTCACATGCCACTTTTTCCTCATCCATTTAATTTCTGCCTCCACTTGTCCTCTCCACGAATACTTTTGATCTACCTCTGCCTCATTTACCCTGGGCATTCCAGAACCATGGCTGCCATGTTATGCTATCACCTGGTGTCTTCAGTTTGAGCCCTATCCAACTCCAGCGTTTTCTTGTCATCTTTAGTCCCACTGGCACTTGTCTGGTTATTGTCATCTCTAGTCCCACTGGCACTTGTCTGGTTATTGTCATCTCTAGTCCCACTGGCCCTTGTCTGGTTATTGTCATCTCTAGTCCCACTGGCCCTTGTCTGGTTATTGTCATCTCTAGTCCGACTGGCACTTGTCTGGTTATTGTCATCTCTAGTTCTACTGGCACTTTTCTGGTTATTGTCATCTCTAGTCCCACTGGCACTTGTCTGGTTATTGTCATCTCTAGTCCCACTGGCACTTGTCTGGTTATTGTCATCTCTAGTCCCACCGGCACTTGTCTGGTTATTGTCATCTCTAGTCACACCGGCACTTGTCTGGTTATTGTCATCTCTAGTCACACCGGCACTTGTCTGGTTATTGTCATCTCTAGTCACACTGGCACTTGTCTGGTTATTGTCATCTATAGTTTCACTGGCACTTGTCTGGTTATTGTCATCTCTAGTCCCACTGGCACTTGTCTGGTTATTGTCATCTCTAGTCCCACTGGCACTTGTCTGGTTATTGTCATCTCTAGTCCCACTGGCACTTGTCTGGTTATTGTCATCTCTAGTCCCACCGGCACTTGTCTGGTTATTGTCATCTCTAGTCCCAGTGGCACTTGTCTAGTTTTTGTCATCTCTAGTCCCACTGGCACTTGTCTGGTTATTGTCATCTCTAGTCCCACTGGCACTTGTCTGGTTATTGTCATCTATAGTTTCACTGGCACTTGTCTGGTTATTGTCATCTCTAGTCCCACTGGCACTTGTCTGGTTATTGTCATCTCTAGTCCCACTGGCTCTTGTCTGGTTATTGTTATCTCTAGTCACACTGGTACGTGTCTGTTATTGTCATCTCTAATCCCACTGGCACTTGTCTGGTTATTGTCATCTCTAGTCCCACTGGCACTTGTCTGGTTATTGTCATCTCTAATCCCACTGGCACTTGTCTGGTTAATGTCATCTCTAGTCCCACTGGCACTTATCTGGTTATTGTCATCTCTAGTCCCACTGGCACTTGTCTAGTTAATGTCATCTCTAGTCCCACTGGTACTTGTCTGGTTATTGTCATCTGTAGTTCCACTGGCACTTGTCTGGTTATTGTCATCTCTAGTCCCACTGGCACTTGTCTGGTTATTGTCATCTCTAGTCCCATTGACACTTGTCTGATTATTGTCATCTCTAGTCCCACTGGCACTTGCCTGGTTATTGTCATCTCTAGTCCCACTGGAACTTGTCTGGTTATTTTCATCTCTAGTCCCACTGGCACTTGTCTGGTTATTGTCAACTCTGGTCCCACTGGCACTTGTCTGGTTCTTGTCATCTCTAGTCACACTGGCACTTGTCTGGTTATTGTCATCTCTAGTCCCACTGGCACTTGTCTGGTTATTGTCATCTCTGGTCCCACTGCCACTTGTCTGGTTATTGTCATGTGTAGTCCCACCGGCACTTGTCTGGTTATTGTCATCTCTAGTCCCACCGGCACTTGTCTGGTTATTGTCATCTCTAGTCCCACTGGCATTTGTCTGGTTATTGTCATCTCTAGTCCCACTGGCACTTGTCTGGTTATTGTCATCTCTAGTCCCACTGGCACTTGTCTGGTTATTGTCATCTCTAGTCACACTGGCACTTGTCTGGTTATTGTCATCTCTAGTCCCACTGGAACTTGTCTGGTTATTATCATCTCTAGTCCCACTGGCACTTGCCTGGTTATTGTCATCTCTAGTCCCACTAGCACTTATCTGGTTATTGTCATTATTTCCACATTGGTGACTTTGAAGCTCCATTTCAACCCTTCTATTCTACGCAACCATCTATTTATGAATGTCTGTAGCTTTTTGGTTGTTGTTTTTATTGTTCTCCATGTTTCAGGGCCACACAATAGGACTGACCACATGTGATTTGAAGATTTGGACTTCATTTTTCCTAATCTCCTTATATTTTGCATCGCAACAAAAATTCTCCTTGTCCCTCCAACGTAGTCCAAATAACTGCCACGATATGTACAGATCTATATCTTGTAGAGTCAAAAATAATCGGAGATGATAAAAGTATAGTTAGGTCCATAGGACATACTGCAATAAGGTTCTTGTCATCAGGTCCATATTGGTGACCTTCTACATTGGTTACCTTCCACATTGGCGACCTTTCACATTGGCGACCTTCCACATTAATGACCATCCACATTGGCTTCCTTCCACATTGGCGGCCTTCCACATTAATGATCTTCCACATTGGCGACCTTCCACATTGGTGACCTTCCACATTGATGACCTTCCACATTGTATTCGTATCTGTTAAACGTATGGGGAACAGTCATCAGATTTCTGTTTACATCGCGTGCCAGCTATTTTTAAATTCCTGACACTGCCATTGGCTAGACGGATAGAAAAGTGAGATATGGCTGCAGAGAAGGAAGAAACGATGTATACGGCACTTAGGAAAGACAGTATTACACTTCAAAAGCCCTTAATGTCTATCTGCGACCGTCTTCCAATATGTCCGCCATTTTTCTTCCTCCAACTAGAAGTACGTCTGCCGTTTTTTTCTTTACATCTTTCACGCTGTCAAAGTGCCTGTCTTTATCCATTACAATCACTTTATTTCTTCCCTTGGAACTCTGTTTTCTTGTACTTCTACGTAAGATTGTATTTTTTTTTTTAATTCATTTATTCTTATATTCCTCATACCTTTATTTTTCCTCCCTTCTTTCTCGTCTATTTTTAGAACAGAGGTTGGGAAGTTATACTTAGTTCTTAGATTATCTTTGTTGTCTCGATGTTTTTGTCAGTTCTGTTTTTGTCATTTTTACCATTATGTCATTATTACTCTTAGGAATAGTGCACCGTCAGGCGTGTCGTATAGTGCGACTAGTATAAGGTTGTGCATGAGGCTGGCAACGTCATCATGTCAAACACATTACCACAGAAAACACTGCTGGAGGAGCATGTGAATGTATGGTGCAGGCTTCCTGCAAGTTGACCAGCTACAGTGGTGGAGCCATGCTTTGTAAGGAGCACAAATGATGATGATACCTATCAGTCTACCACTCTTTCTATGTGTCCAAGCGCTCACCCGCTCCTCTGCCTCCCCTCCCCCCCACACACACGCACAGCTTTGATATGTTTTCTAGCGTTCACTACAATTATCAGACTCTTGTTACTTCGTTGTTACACTTACTGTAATTATCTACTACCCGCACGATTTACCGTAGATTTATAAACCAGCACAACTGCTCTTGAATAGACCATCACTACCACACTACTGCTCTTATATAGACTTTCACTACCACATTACTGCTCTTATATAGACCATCACTACCACAATATAATCTTTATAGAGGACCTCAACCACAACACCATTTTTTTTTATAGATAATCATGTACAGACCTAAACTACCAATCCTGGTACAAAATTTCTATCTGACGCTCAGTGACACAATCTCTTTCACTCCATTGTAAACAAATGCTCTCTGTCTCTCTCTCTTAATCTCTATCTATCTCTTACTCTCTCTGTATCTTATGTATGTGGTAACCAGCATCGATTTATAAATTTACTTGAATCCTTCCTACCTCTGCCAGTTGTTCATTGTAGCTGCTTTCTTATCATTTTCTCCTACATAGAGAAATAGTGCGCGTGCGCGCGCGCGCGCGATATATATATATATATATATATATATATATATATATATATATATATATATATAGGATATATAATATATATATATATATATATATATATATATATATATATATATATATATATATATATATATATATATATATATATATATATATATATATATATATATATAAAACGAAATAAGAATTCCTTTAGAGTGTGTCTGTCACTATCTTCCTCTCTCTATCTCTCTATCTTTCTCTATCTCTCTCTCTCTCTCTCTCTCTCTCTATCTATCTATCTCTTTCTCTCTCTCTCTATTTCTCCAATTTTTCTGTTCATCCTAAGCCTATTGGAGTCAAATATTTCAATATTCTCATGGCTTATATTATTGCTATTATTGTTATATGTATTATCATCGTCTAACGCCACAGCAGGTAACATGTTCAATAAATTATCACTGAAAATAACAAGTAGCTTAATAATTTGTTAAAGACAATAACTAATAATCGTGTATCCACAATTGACATCATCATCATCATCATCATCATCAATACTTTACAGTGCAGCACACGACCTCAAAAAAAAAAAAAATCCAATCTCGCCTCACCTGGGCTACCTGTTCAAAGAGCTTTCCATGTATTCTTTATCCATTTTATCCTGGGCTGTGGAGTCGAAGCCGATTGTCGGAGTCGTGGAGTCAGTCGCTTTTACTGGCGTCAGTCGCTTTTAGTGGAGTCAGATTCGGAAAAAGTGTCCGGACTACGACTCCCAATTGTATGCTAATATGACCAGTAAAAACCTAAAGTGGGAGTCGGAAGTGGGATTTGGACTTCTAAAATTTCAGAATTCGAAATCAGAGTCGGGTAATTTTTTTGGCTGACTCCATAATCCTGCTTTTATGACTATCTCGTTCTCTTCTCTGTGTGTGTTCTTGAGCTTCATGATCATAAACATTCCAAGTACGAAATTTGGAGATTCTTCTAGAAGAAAAAAAGAGTGAGCGAACAATTCAAACTCCTTTCGGTTTTCTCTGAATTGCGTCATACGGCTCTTTTACTAACGTGACTTATTCTGCCTTGGATGGCTGAGATGTTTAACTAGGGCTGCTGAGATTTTCGCTCTGTTGCAGCTAATACCATATTCAAGAGTCCTTGCTATTGTCTACACTGTAGATTTGGGCTTTTCCTGTGGATTTTTTGCCAGTCCAATATGTGCTGAGTTGAAGTCATGAACAACAGTTTGTCCAGTTTGGCATGCATTTAAAGGATCATCACATCTGGTCCCAAGCTAGGAGGAAGAATTGTGGGCATACCCAGGCATCCAAGATGGTTCTCTAAATATGCAGAGCTAAAACACTGTGCTCTGGTTCTGGGATCTCCCAAGGAATCGTCACATACTTCACAGAGCCATTTCTCAGCACTTCCTGACTATCTTAAGGTTCATAGTGGATCCACCTGCATGCAAGCCAACCAGGTAAAAGCTAGAGTTATTTCTGTGGCTCAGGTGACTTCTCCAAGCTTAGTGTGCAATGCTAGGTTCTCAACATGTTTCACCACAAGGGGAATCCCTGGAAGTGTGTGGATGATTTCAAGAGTCAATGAGGGTGTAATTAGCCTCCGAGACAGAGGTTCACTTTTGTATACTTTAGTATTGTGCTTAGCTGGTGGTCATATAAAGATGACTCCAGATATTCCTCCATGTATTGGATGGCTGAGTAAAATTACTTTCTTTATCTGGCTTAATCTTGAGTAATATTACAGAAATAAAAACGACATCCAAATATGCATTACACAATTTAAAAAAAGGAAGAAATAACCAGACAGGCGGTAAACAAACAGAAAAACTGTCAAATCAACACAGTTCCCATATCTCATTAACCACAGTCTTTGCTGAAGTCCCGGGCAAAAATATTTCACCGACTTAAATAGTGAACGCTCTTAATTGTTGGTGGGCAATCCGTGCGCAGCATTGGGCCGCCCCAGTTATTAGAATTCTGTGCTGATAATTGAATGTGTATTTAAACAGCTGATCGTATATTCAAAACGGGAAAAATGTTGACAGAAGAAAAGATTAAATAAGCGCTAGTTATTTGTTGTTCTTCTGCGTTCTGTCTTTTCAACTCACTTTCCTTGTGTCCTTTTATTCTTTCAGTGTAGGTCTGAGAAAATTTCCCTTCAGGATTCAGATTGTTATGTCCTTGTTGGTTTCTGTTTGTTTTGTTTCTGTGATTTTTGTTGTCTACTTTTTATTCTACAATCTTTTCCTGGCCGACTTCCTATCTTTTGTGAGACATTCTTGATGTATTTCTTGCTACAGACGTACGGACATGTAGTAGTAGTAGTAGTAGTAGAAGTAGTAGTAGTAGTAGTAGTTGTTGTTGTTGTTTTTGTTGTAGTAGTGGTCCCCTTCAGTCATAACTGGCTGTGGGAATGCGCCTGTCATGGATTGCCTCCCCTGCTTTGCAGTAGTGGTCCAACAGTGACCAAAACTCAAGAGTATCTAATATTGGCTTCCAAGGTATCTACCTGCGCGCAAGATTACTCTTGGCAGAGATGTAGATAGAAGATTAATGACACTTCTACCATAACGGAGCATTCACAAGATATTTTCAGAAGTCACGAACAATGTTGCATTGGGATGAACAATTGTTAACGCATTATATCTGGTCCGTCGCCTTTTGTGAAGGATTTAAGCAATGTTTTAGCCCGTTCAAGCCCCTCCTTCCCCCCCCCCCCAGTTGGTGTAATGAAACGAAATCCCTCTTATAAGATATAGCTCTGTTTAGTGTAAATATATGTCTAGGTATATATATATATATATATATAATTTATTCTGGCTCATACGTTAGCTTTCATACATATAACTGAATCAACTATTATTGTTGAGTTTTAAAATAACAGGTAACAAATTTAATAGTGAAATAGTCTTTAACAGGTTAAAATAAATATGGAAAGATTAGTGGAATTTTGATAGTTATAAAGTTATCGTAATTGAGACGAGGGTGAAAATTTAACTTTATACTTTATAACTGAAATGTCCTTTTGCTGGTGCCTTTTAGTTAACACTAAGCTTGTAGGAGCGAGTCCTGCAGCTGTGGTTCATCAATTCTGTGATGACGAAAACCTTCTTCACACTCTCTTCCACTGTAGGCGGTTATGGTGGATGCTTTTCTCTCACACTAGCTGCGTTAGTACCACAAATCGTCTGACGGCTTGTAACTACGAACTTAAGACAAATAGAAAGAAACACATGCCTGCTTAGTACATGTGTTTGCCGCAAACTAACAGGCCCATTGTCATGCGCTCCACCCACCAATGTTAACTTTTCAGAAGAATTAAATTCCCGAGCACACAGGGTAACTCAGGGAATATGATGAAAATTCACCTATATCCTTCTGGGTGTTAACTAGAAAATTGCGTCTGGAGTGCGTGAATAATGATTTGCCTGAATAACAATTAAAAAAGGTACATAAATCTCACAAGATAATATATTACACTGGAGGCACATATGATGTAGTCATCACTCATCATTGCTCCAGTCGGAGTCTGGGGTCGCTCTGCTGTCGGGTTTACCGCACGACTAGTCAGAAACAATCACCAGCTCTTGCTGTAGTGGTTCATGAATATACTATTTTCATATGTTGAGGTTGCCAGCCTCATATATCCACTAGCAAGAAAAGATGTTAAATTCACGTTTGTAATAGAAATGTTCACAACTTACCCCAAATTTTGGGAATACACAATCTCCTTGCACAGGTTTTCAGATGGACGCGTGCAATTTCGGTGCATGTGCTCTCGAATCAATTCCGACTGAGAAATTCCTCTTATGACGGTGTTCGATGAATCACTTGGCCTGGGAAACTAGTAATTCCTCTTCAACGGGTGTTCTGCGATACACTTGGTATGAGATATTATTTCTCTTATGACTGATGACCCAATTCCTAGGTTTCCAGTCATGAATTTATAAAGTACTGGTCCTGAAGTTTTACAGTCTGTGTATTGAAATATGCGGGTTTACTCTTAAGGTTTCCGAGTTGCCCAAATACTGTCAATCTGTCACTTTTGATATAGGAATTCTAGGTCCGGTCCTTCTCTTCTTGGCTGCTTGAGAGTTGCTCGGTTGAAGTTGCGAAGCTGTCTGTTCTGTGTTTCTGAGTTCACTAGATTATATCTCCCATTCTCAGTTCAATCACAGATGGTGTTTCCACCGAATGTTCCAATAGAATGCATTGTTTATTCCGGCATCTCAAATCAAACCAATCAAATCTCTCTACCACTGTTTGGGTGGGGAAGTTTTAAATATCCCCTCGCGTGTGTAAAATATTAATTTTAATATCCAAGCGTGACCTCTTTATAATAAGACGTAATATTGTTCCGGCTACACCTATCTGCTTCCCACAATATTGTGACCATGTTTTCCTGGCGTAATGTCTTCCGCCAAGATGTCTACCCCGACAGGTTATCCAATTATCGCGTTTATCTGCGTGCCTCCGCCAGACAGATGTCTGGTCAGACAATGTTGTCTTCTTTCATCGTACGCACAAAACAAGCTTGTGTCAACACGATCAGCAGCTGTTCACTGGGGTCAAATGTTGGACTGACACGTTTCCACAGGTGGTCAGACGGATTCACAGAGATAAGCGGGTGACCGGTCTGATGACTGGGAATTGTTACGATAATACTACAGTTCACCTGGCGGAACGTAAATACGTCTGAGTGGTAAACAAGATAAAGACAGTCCTATAGCAAATACTTCCATAGGGGAGTGGAGTGTTAGAGACTTTCCCCTACTAGATTCAGCATAGAGAGAAAAACATTGTGCATAAAATATGCCACATAATAATGAATGAAAGGGCAAAATTATGCCAAATAAAAGCGATGGGTGAGAGGAAGAGAAAAATGAAGAAATAAGTGATACTGACGGAGTGAACGTGAGATCGCACAACCGTATCGTCACAGCGCCCGTGGAGTGATAGTTCTCAGCTGTGTTTTTTTTTTTTTGGGGGGGGGGGGGGGGCGGATATTGCTTTTGGCGTGTTCTATTCTCTTTTGCTTGTTGTGAGAGCTTCTTTTCGCCCAGTCTGAGATGGCGCCGCAGGAAGGATTGCCACTTGGTGCGATCGGCAGCTTCATTCTTCCAGGTTGCTGGATTTATGTGCAACGCCTTCATGTCTCTTACACACATCTTTGAACCTCAGTTACGGTCGCCAGACTGTTCTTTTGCCATGTGCCAACTGCCCGTAGACAATATCTTTGGGGATGGAACCATCTTCCATAGCAGACCAACGTAATCTGCTCTGTCTAAGAAGTGTATTTGTGCTTTGAAGGCTAGCACGTGTCACTTTGTCCGTCCACGAAATACCAAGGGTGTAGATACATAAGATGGAAGGTACTGAGCCTTTTTTCTTGCTTAGCTTATGTTGTCTATGCCTCGCTGCCATATAGAAATTAGCTGGTGACGCAGGCGTTATATACCGCAGCCTTGGTCGTCATTGTGAGTTTGAAGTTTCTCCAAACACGCGTTATGAGGCGGGCAAAGATGACTGCAGCTTTGGCAATGCCGCTGTAGATTTCTGTGTCCAGAGAGTTTGTCGTTGATGGTAGACCCCAGGTATGTGAAGTGGTGCGTCACTGCCAATTCATAGTTATCGATAATAATAATTGGTGCAAGATCCACGGATATGTAAAGTAACCTAAATAGCGCTTTTTGCTATCGGAAATACGGACGCGCTTAAAATAATAGGGCACAATTAGCCTCACATCATCCCCATATACATGATGTGTTTTAGTGAAAATACTGAAACGGCGCGCATTGCACTGTGAAAGCTAAATTGAACATCCATTAACAAAAGAAAGTGAATGCCTTACAATTGTGTTATAGTGTGTTTTCGGAAGAATACTGAAACGAGACGCATTGCATCGTGAAAGCTAAATTTAACATCCAGTGAAAGAGCACACAAGCCTTTCATTGTATTTTATCATGGCGCATTGACCATTGCCCGTAAGTCATAAAAAGGTTTTGACTTAAAATATCCAATAAAGTTGAATTAGAATGAAAACGGACGAAATGAGCACAGAAGAATTAGTACCGTCATTCGGACAATCAGCAGAAAGAGCACTTCATAATTAATCTCCGTCTTGTTTTGACGGGTTACTTGATCTTGAAGCTAAGATTTTGGTTGTCATTTAATGAAACAAGTAAAGTACATCCGGGTCTTCAGTCCCAGTGTAGCAACACGGACATTAATTCTATACTGACATAGACATGCCTTCATCAGTCGAGGTGAATATCACGAAGTTATATTGTGAAATGAGTCCCAGGGGTATAAAGTATAGGCTCATTGTACTCAACACGGGGTATGACAGGTGTTGTATGCTCCATAAAACAGTTTCACTTGTGACAGATGAACTTTGACAGACGTAATGTGACAGACGTAATGTGACAGACGTAATGTGACAGACGTAATGTGACAGACGTAATGTGACAGTGCGAAGACGATGTGTGGAGAAGAATAAGAATTCATGTGTAATGTTGTCGTCACTCTCTCTGACCTACTTTCACACACGTTCCGCAGTCACAGAAAAACTCTCTTGATGACAGGGGTCCCACTTTTATTAATGAAACCCTATCAGGTAGCATATGAATCATACAGAAAACAATGTTGTCCACAAGTTTACTTTCAGGTAATTCCTATACACCACCATTTAACCAAGCTATTTAGGCTTTCACTACGTAACACCATATAACCCAGCACAGACTGCCGGACTCTGAAACAAAATGAAACAAAATAAACTAGCATCGTACTAATGGACAAACATCATCTACGTAATAATACATACATATGTGGGAAAATATGCAAGTACATGCACTTAAATGACCATGTGTGTGTGTGTGTGTTCATGCAGGTCTGCGTACATGTGTAATCATACAATAAACATATCTCAGTCAACAATAATGCCTTCATAAAAAAAAGGTAAAGGATCCCGTTACACGCCCATTGAGGCATATTGTGAATATGGTGTTAGGCCCATATTTTCTCGACCATCGGCACGCTAGGGGTGATGTGGTCAGCATCACGCCGGCCGCCTTAACCTTCCCAGAGTTGCTCTGGTACCCATTTGAGGCTGGGTCGACCCAGGAGCCGTTTGCGGCCTAAAAAAATCCCACCTCATCTGGGGATCGAACCATAGACCACTGAGCTAGGAAGCCAGTGCACTAACCACTATGCTACCGCGGCTCCCAATACACAACTCACTGGTCTAAATGACCACATGTGATCAGTATCTTAGAGGCCTAGCTGCTCTAAAGAACAAGCAGATATATATATATATTCTATTCTATTCTTACAGCTCTATACTAAACGAAATAGGCATAGGCTACTCACGGAGCTAGAGGGTACCCTAATCTTTCTCTCACAAAAATCACTGATGTAAAATTAACCACACTTACGGCTCACAAGAATGCAATATAACTACCACTTAACACTACACAAATAATAATAATGGTGTCACGAGAGGGTTGATATTTATTGAAATTATAAGTATCCTGGACACAAAGTTGTATCAGGTGATACCAGGATAGTGCCGGATAAGAGTCTGGCCTTATAAGTAATACCCCCTTCTCTGAAAAGAGTAAGGGTCTATAGACATCAAAAGTAGGATCAAGCTGTAATAAGTTACCAAGCGAACTAGTAAATTCTATAGTTTTTTAACCTTGTATCAATTGCTATCATTTTTGGGCTGTATAGAAATGAATGAATGTTGAATCTGATGATGTAAATTTTGTTTGTGTACATGTTAGATGAGATAGGAAGAGAGGAAAGGAAAGATGAAAAAAAAAAACGAAAAAAAAAATTAAAAAAATAAATAAATTTTTTTTTTAATTTTAAAATTAAAAAAACATTTTAAAAAAATATCCAACAAACGAAGAGTCCATATCCCTTGCATCTCAATGAAAGTCATTTGACAAATAGACCAGTACAAATCAAATGACGATCTTTTCGTTACACCCATCATCAGTAGCAAAGCAACAAACGCCCTCGTCAGCAGTGACATTCGGCCGTAATCCTAAACCTTTCCGATATTCCTAATCCTACCCCCTAAAATTATACATACTAGCAATGCCATTCTACTTTCGTTTCCATCTCGGCCATCAAACATATTCTGAGAACAGATATCAGCGCTTATAAAGACAAAAATCTCATCCCCACCGCATGGCGTCAGAATCCAATAAAATTAGAGCGAAAATGGCCGCGTGTTCGATGCCGATTCATTTGGATTTAAAAAATTCACAGAAAATAAACGTGAATACTAAAAAAAATCGGAAACGGAAGCTAACTCTCTCCCAGATAAGTTTAAAACTTAACATCCGGGGGTGAGATCACGTGTACACACATCCTATAGCTTGAAAACGAAGATATCCGCAGGCGACATATGTCGACAACAGCAGAGAGAGCATGGGTTTCCGCGGGCGACACATGTCGCCCGCAGAGTATTATTATTATTATTATTATTATTATTAGCTCTGCTAGGGGTATTAACTAAATTATCTACCAACAAGAACTGTAACTTAACTTAAAGAATTTATGTAAGTCTGCTGGTAAATATTTACAATTTATTTTTACAAATCTTATTTTATGCTTGAAAATCTTTCAAGAAACTCAAAATTCAGTTACAACATTAAATACCTAAAACATTTGAAAATTGTTCCAAAGAATTAAAAAGTCTCAAAATTTATAGAAAGTTCTCTCTCTTGGTTGAACTCACTCTAGTTGTAGAATATTTATATCTTAAGACACATCTTATTACACAGTTCTGGAATGATTGTCTATACTGACTTTAACCATGCCCACAAAGATGTCATCCTTTTATTACTGGTTTTAATATAGTGGTGTCCCTGGAATACTCTGAACAGTAGCCTTGTTTGGCCACTTATCTGTTATATATAAGCCGGTTCCACTCTTGTCATGGAAGGAAAGATTAACTGAACTTCCTCCAGGCGGTAGGTATTTGGAGACTGGCCATCAGAACTCAAAAGGCGCTTGCACCAGTAGTTCCTTCGGTAGTGGCTGACTCTTTTATGTGTAGTTGGGTTGACAGGATATAACCTGAAACACTTGTTCTCCAAAATGTACCCGGATTGTTATTTTCCTAAACCACTGGACCCGCGTAAAGGGGAGCAAAGAATAGTAACACTGCACCCTACCACGCATGTCGTAAAAAGCGACTAAGGAGGGTATGGGCATGGGGCTGTTTACCCCATCCCGCAAAAACTTCGCACAGTGGGCTGATCACCTGCTTGCCAACCAATCTGATTACGGAAATGGGTAATTGATAGATTGTTCACTTTCTGTCTGTTTTTGTTCCACCGTTCAAGACGCCACCAGGCGTTGGTGGAAACAGCGATAGATTGATCATTTGTTGTTGCCCTAAGACGCCACTAGGCGTACTGGCCACATACTGCTTTTATCCTTTGATGCTAATGGATCCCAGGAAACACGGTTAAATAGGAAGAAGAAGATATTGGATTTAAGAATGCCACTTTATTTCTATCACCCAGATCCCCTTTATTATTTCATTTTATGTAGGGGATGTGAGACAGTTTTCAGTGGAAGTGACAATTGACTGCAAGCATAACGCACAGGGCAAATAGCAGTAATTAACACAAATATTTGGTCCAGTTCACCGTGAATATATCTTACTCTAATTCCTTGGTTATAGCCATTTGTCCATGATTCGCCTCTATAAAGTTATTAGGTTTTGTGAAAAAATACTATGTGATATTTTAAACAATGCAGTAAAGTAATTCCTTTCATCCTTTCCTTTGTTCCTGGTGTGTGTCCCATTCCATCAAGAAATAATTCTTTAAATACTCTTCTAAAACTATAGACACACTTTTGCTACCATTCTCAATTTATTTGAATATACCCAGGCTTGCGCTTGCCTCCAGAAATTTACACGGTAGTTCAAACACATCTACACACTTTCTAACAAACAGTGTAATTTATCAATAGAAATACATATAATTATATATATATTTCGTATATGAATATTTATATATATATATATATATATGCAATATATATATATATATATACATTCTTTCTTACCCTCAGTTAATGGTTATAATGGTCTGCTCGCAGATACAGAAGGCAAAGGCACTCTTCATTAACACTTTTAGCACTCGGTGTGATTTTCAAATATTATGGCCTCGATTTGCATAATGCAGGGTCTTATATAGGTCACATCTGGCGACACAGAGAACAATTGCCGAAATGTGCTTGAGTTCCCAAAATGTATGCATAATTTGTTTCGATGTGCAAATGTGAAAAACTAAGATTTTAATTATGTTCTTTATTCCTGGAACGATTTTATTCATCTAAGACCGTAAATACGCCCTGAATTAATCTTCATCTATCTAAATAATTGACGTTATATCACATTCTTTAGTTTTATCCTATGCGTAGCCTAAACAGCAAAATGTTAGTCTTGCCTGATGTCTCGATGCATTCCACTCGAGATTTCTCCATTACTATAGCATTTCCAATGGAAATCTTTGCACAGACCTATAGATGAACATTCCTATGTGTGATTTCTTGACCTCTGCCATACTGTACTTCGCTCATAAGTCTGTAGTTAAATTCCATATCCAACGGGTTTGCACAGATTTGAGACGCCATGCTGAATGCCTAATCGTTATTTGTAAACAACCGAATAAAGACGGCGTTTCATTGGTTCTGCTATCCTATAGTATTTATAAAGTATGGCGTTCCATTTGGGTAAAGATTGACGGGTTTTGAATCAGACTTCATGACAAATGGTAATACGTACACACTTGTATACAGCGCAATGCGGCACTAGAATTCCTCTAATAAAATCACTTAGTACTTTACAAGACGCAACATGTGAGATATCATCCTCTACCTCGGGACCCAAAGACGCAGCAATAAAGAATGCAGTCAGTGACCCATAGCTTGACTGCTTGCGTCAGGGTCAGCGAACCAGAGCAGACCAAGACCCTACTCCACCTCCACGGGGTGGTACTGGAAACAGGCTGCATCACTGCAGTCTGGCTGAGAGAGTAGGGATCGAAGAGGGAAGGCAAACCCGGTGCCAAAAATGCCGTGCTGAAGTTGGATATGCCGGCCGAAAGGCACAGATATCGCAGCTCCGCTGTAAACAGACACAACGCAACCAACGTCCTTTTCAGGACGAACTAGGAAGAAGAAGATCCTCTACCTCACTGGTGTATCGTACCGAGGATGCGTACCGCACAAGACGACGTCTGGCTTCTTTTCAACTCTCTGACTCGACTCTCTCAATGTTTCAGTTTACATCTACATAGCTACTCCTGTACCACATGATAGCCCCGTCAAAATGTCGGACAAAACTCCGCCCATTCCTCTAGGGAGCAAATCAGGAGTCCTATGCTATATTTGGATGACACAAGATCACATCATAGTAAAGATGTCCACAATTCAAGTTCCGCCCACTGGTGGTTACATTCCCACGATATCTCTTGCCTGGAGTCACACCTCTCGATTTTGTGCAGACCCAAGGTGTGTTCCTATGGTGTCAGACAGTGCCGAGATGTCTAAAACCAAAGGCCGTCTCTCATTACATCTTCTGCGTCTCACACGTTTGTCTTCTTCACGGATGGCAAAGATGTGTTTCGTTTAAAACGCCCATTCCCGTGTGAGAATGCCAACATGAGCACAAATATACACTGCAGACAAGATCGACAACTATTACTCAGTCAAAAATTACACCTTTCTGGCCACACGGTCACATATTCCGCCCCTAAATTTTTGTGTGGTCCCCACAAACCTACTCTGCTCCATTGTCAGTTCTAAGTTTATGTCTTTTTGCTTGTCGAGGTCTGGGAGAATTGTCCGCTCGTACAGCGTCGCTACTTGGTTGAGAGTTCAGTGAGTTAGTGCCTGCAGTTGTCGGCCTTGGCGGGGGATTGCTTCCAACTGGTTTTACATTTGTTTTCCGTCGATGTTGGCGTGCATTCCCCCCAATCTGATTTAGATTGTTGTCCTCTCCGGAGCGTCGGCGTGTATTCCCTTCTATCTGTTTCAGATAAGTTTCCTCTTCTGAACGTTGACCGCTTTTCTTGGCGCCCTTAGGGTAACAGTAGTCACGGCCATCTTTGGCCTGCACCCTGATGGCAACCTAGATGCGTCGGTACGTTTAGAGAGGGAGCTCTTTGAGGGACAAACCGATATCAAATACTCTGGGGACTTACACTGAAAACATCGCTTCGGAAGCGGGCCCTGAGGGCACTTGGCTGCCATGTGGTCTTAAAAGTCTCCACCATTGTAGCATCTTATTTTTCTAGGCTTCCTCTGTGCCGTGGGTCCCCTCCTGCTACCCTTACATTCCTGGCCGCCAATGCCGCATTCAAAGACCGCTTCAGTGCCCTGAACAGATGGTTTGCTGTCAAATTCTACTCGCTCATTTCTCGCCAGACTAAGGAATCTAGTTTTGGTTCCAGTTGATCCAAACCTTGGTTCTGCTCTAAGTTTTCACGCGGTTGGCAATGTTAACTTCTTCTTCGCGTCTCCTTTTGTGCTGGCGCCATACTCTGTGATAGCTGTGCTAGCTGGGACTTTAGACTAGCTACTTCTGATTTGAGTGCCTCCTCTTCATTGTGAGCTTCTGCACTGGCTATCTGCACTAGCGTATCAGGCTCTTTCCCTTCCCAGAAAACAGCATAGTCCCTAACTTCCCTAAATGAGACACCCGGATTTTCTAGGACGTATTTCTTCACAAATGACTTACTCAGATCATCTCTCAGCTGGGCAACAAAATGATCCCTGAGCATGTATGGGTCCGCAGGAGCCAAGCTTGTCTTCACCCGCGTTGCATTCAATCTCAGAAATAATTCATGCAACAGGTGAGAGAATTCCGTTTCTGATAAGCTAGGCCCCTGTCTCATGACATAGAAACCCCTAGTCATCTCATTGACTAGTTATCGCTCACTGTAGGGCTTCTTCCACTATTTCGAGTAATTTCTCAGGGCTGGCCTTGGCTCCGCCACGTATCCGTAATTCCCTAGAGACCACTGGTGTAACATTATTCCACACAATGTCTAACCTATTTTCTACAGTTAAGGGCCCTACCTTCCATGCTGCTTTTACCTCCTTCACAAACTCTTGCCAAGTGGGGCCTGGCTTTTCGCCAAATCGTCTTACCTCCGGCACTGTTATGTAAATCACCTTCACGTGCGCATTGCTCTGGCTCTTTCCTGGTGTGAGGATCTCTTCACGGGAGCCGCCTCCAGCTGTCGAGGTGCTCCTAGGCTCTGACCGGCATGTTGCGTCTGCGCATTGAGTTGACATCACTGCTCTAGCCCTAACCTAGCAAAATACAACGCAAAAACAGATGGAAAGAAAACACTTATTATAATATTGCAATAAATAACAGAAAATGTCTCTTATTTTTTTGCTTGCTTTTGTCTTCTCTTCACTGTTGTGGCCTGTAGTAGTTTCAGGTGCTGCCTGGGGATGCGATTGAGTCCCTGGCTGAATGTCAATCGTGGTAGATCGGCCACTGGTTTGGCATAAGACTGGCGTTGCAATAGTGTTCCTGTTTGCTGTGATGAAGTATCATTAGCAAGGATACTATTGCAGGAAAATTGATACAACTGCAAACGGCTGGTCCCTGGCTTGATAAGATATTCAATGGATGTACGGTGGTATGATTCTTCTCTGGGCCTGCGTTGGTGCGACTCTTCAATGGGCCTATGGTGCTTCGAATCTTCATGCGGTGGTGCGATTCTTTGCTGGGCCTAAGGTGGCGCGAATCTTCACTGGGGAGATGTACTGGGCAGATGTGCTGCTCCGTCTGTGCAGGGTGTTGTAATACTATTGCAAGATTTAGCTGAAGTATCCTTGGTGCTCACTAGTTGCAGTGCTCTGTTGCAGCATTCAACATTCCGCGTATGACTCTATACTACACTGTCTGTCAGTATCCTGTCGACGACGCCATTTGTGACAGTGCGAAGACGATGTGTGACGAAGAATAAGAATTCATGTGTAATGTTGTCGTCACTCTCTCTGACCTACTTTCACACACGTTCCGCAGTCACAGAAAAACTCTCTTGATGACAGGGGTCCCACTTTTATTAATGAAACCCTATCAGGTAGCATATGAATCATACAGAAAACAATGTTGTCCACAAGCTTACTTTTAGGTAATTCCTATACAACACCATTTAACCAAGCTATTTAGGCATTCACTACGTAACACCATATAACCCAGAACAGACTGCCGGACTCTCTGAAACAAAATGAAACAAAATAAACTAGCATCGTACTAATGGACTAACATCATCTACGTAATAATACATACATGTTAGTTGCTTATCCTTTACAGGACGTGGCAATCAACCCCAGCTTTAATTGGCTGTTTGTGATTTTTCTAGGCAATTCTTTCATTCAGTAGTTTGCCATTGCTTTCTGAGCGGTACGGCGCTTATACCATTGTTAAAAATCCACACAAAGCGATCTGCTACCAAACCGCCTGCAGCAGGTTTCGAACCTGGTATATCTGGATTATGAAACTGCGTTCATATCCATTAGGCCACAGACGCCGACAATATATATATGTGTGAAAATATGCAAGTACATGTACTTAAATGACCATGTGTGTGTGTGTGTGTATGTGTGTGTGTGTGTGTGTGTTCATGCAGGTCTGCGTATATGTGTAATCATACAATAAACATATCTCAATCAACAATAATGCCTTCATACTCCTACTAAATACTAACTACATCATCACGCGAGAGAAAAATTAATTGAAGCACTTCTATCTATGATGAAATATTATACACAACTCACTGGACTAAATGACCTCATTTGATCAATCTTAGAGGCCTAGCTGCTCTAAAGAACAAGCAGATATCTATATATATATATATATATATATATATATATATATATATATATATATATATATATATATATATATATATATATATATATATATATATATATATATATATATATACTCTATTCTTACAGCTCTATACTAAACGTAAATGGCATAGGTTACTCACGGAGCTAGAGGGTACCCTAATCTTTCTCTCACAAAAATCACTGATATAAAATTAACCACACTTACGGCTCACAAGAATGCAATATAACTACCACTTAACACTACACAAATAATAATACTGGTAATACGTACACACTTGTATACAGCGCATTGCGGCACTAGAATTCCTCTAATAAAATCACTTAGTACTTTACATATTTTACACACAGTCTCACGGTTGAAAATAGCTATGAGATATACGTGAAATTACACTTAAAAACACATAAATCGCCAATCAGCTTCTACCAAACTGTTATAGATAGACAAACTCTAAAAAGCAATAAATCCTAAACCTGAAACGTCTAATATTACTAAATCTAAAGTATTATAAAAATGTACTCAAATTCAAGCATACCTCTATGTCGTTAGTTCTCTAAGCACAGACGCAACATGCGCGATATCATCCTCTACCTCACTGGTGTATCGTACCGAGGATGCATGCCGCACAAGACGACGATCTGGCTTCTTTTCAACTGTCTGACTCGACTCTCTCACTGTTTCAGTTAAATCTACATATCTACTCCTGTACCACATGATAGCCCCGTCAAAATGTCGGACAAAACTCCGCCCATCTTTCACATAGGTTTTATGATCATTTATTGCCTGTATCCTCTTCTTTTTCTTTCACCCGTATCCTCTATTTTTATTATCACTCTTTACCTTTTTCCTGTATTTTTTACATCCATTCGTTTGCGAGAAATAATATTTTTTCCCATTCTCACTTTCGCCAGTTTCGTTTCTCATTTAGAAACGCATTTCATGGCTGATTAAACGAGTAACTTGTTATGTAACGTGTCAGTATCTCACCAGACGAGTTGGCGTGAGATTGCATTCGGTCAATCGCAGCAGATTGACGAAATAACTGTGAATATTTGGCTATTCTCAGACGTAGGGACCAACCCAAGTCTTAAATTCCCCTATCAAAAATCTACGACAAATGGGGGCTCGTCCGGGATGTTCTGTCACATAGGTTTTATGATAATTTAATTGCCTATATCCTTTTCTTTTTCTTTCACCCGTATCCTCCATTTTTATTATCACTCTTTACCTTTTTCCTGTATTTTTCGCATCCATTCGTTTGTGAGAAATAATATTTTTTTTCCCATTCTCACTTTCGCCAGTTTCGTTTCTCATTTAGAAACGCATTTCATGGCTGATTAAACGAGTAACTTGTTACGTAACATGTCAGTATCTCACCAGACGAGTTGGCGTGAGAATGCATTCGGTCAATCGCAGCAGATTGACGAAATAACTGTGAATATTTGGCTATTCTCAGACGTAGGGACCAACCCAAGTCTTAATTCCCCTATCAAAAATCTACGACAAATGGGGTCTCGTCTATCGGGATTTTGTACTTTGAATAGGAAAACGAGACGACAAATATCAGCTCGTCTTTAAGATTCTTTATTCTGATATAGAGTAAGAGTGTGATGTCTTGTGAGTTTTGTATCTTTTAAAAATAACTATCCCCTAGACATATCGATCTGTTTTATGGGCGTGCTGACCACATGGCTAATAATTGTTTTTCCACAGTATTATTGAGCATTATACATTTGGTTTACAGGTTGATTTTGTCGGAATATATGTTAATTACTGATTTTGTAATACTAAACGCAGGTAAAGTTTTGTGAGTGTATAACATTCACAGGGTTCTGAAGAAGTAGGTGTTTGAGCAAAGCTAAGGAGTGCGTTCAGACAATTAAGTCTCAGCCACTGATTTATTATGGCAGAAAGGGCAAAGTTTAGACAACTCCTCAGAGACAAAGCGAGACAAGAGGGTTTGGACGGAGACGAAGCAAAATCTTTTGTCAGGGACGAACTTGAGAGATATGACGCGGAGAAGAAAGAAGAAGAATTAAGGAGGAAAGAAGAAGCAGTGGAGAGGAAAGAAGCGGAAGACCGTCTATTACAGCAGAAGAAGATGGACGAGGAAATGGAAATTCCCAGGATGCAGCATGAGGAAAGAGAGAAGGAGAAGGAGAGACAGCATGAGGAAAGAGAGAAGGAAAGACAGCATGAGGAAAGAGAGAAGGAGAGACAGCATTTGGAAAGAGAAAATGAGCAACGACGACAGCATGAGTTGGCTGTGAAGGCTCTAGAAGTCTAAAGTCTCGGTGCTGCCTCTACCTCCAGCAATGGAGAGTCTTCTCCTCATTCTTCTTTAACTGATCCTTCTAATGCACAATCTACTCACCTCACTGCTATGTCTTTTCCGCTAGAATCTTTCCCTTGTCCTAATGAGAAGATTGACACGTATCTAGAAAATTTTGAGAAAATTGCAACTCTGTACGGTTTAGAGAGGTCGCGTTGGTGTATGAAACTTTCCCAGGCCCTCAAAGGTTTTGCTTATGATGTTTATTCTAAACTGGAAAGTGGCCAACAAGACAACTATGACTTGTTGAAGAAAGCTTTGCTTGAGCGCTTTGAAATGAATGCGCGAAAGTTTTTGCAACTGTTTCGCAACAGCAGGAAAGAGAGCTCTGAAACTTTCCAGCAGTTTTCATCTCGTTTGAAGGGATACTTGACGAAGTGCCTTGAGCATTCACAGCTCCCCTCTACCTATGAAGGTCTGGTGGAATTTGTTTTAACAGAACAAATAAAGAACACTTTGTCTGCTGATACCCGGAGATTTCTAGCTGAGCAGGGGGCAGAAAAGCTTGAAGACATCTTAGAAAAGTCTGAGCGTTATCACAATGCGCTGGCTGAACTACTGGCCTCAAAACGTAAACCGACAGAAGAGCATTTTCGGAAAAATAATCTAGACCAATCTTCTCATGCTTCTCATGCTTCTCATGCTTCTAATCAGAATAACCACGGAGAAACTGGACCTCAAAACCCCCCTCCTGAAAAATCTAAGTTCTACAACACCAAGTACCCCAGCAACCACAGTAAACAGTCTGATCAACCCGACAGTCCTTCATGGCAGCGTGGCCAGAAAGGTCAAGGTGACAAAGGGAAAACCCCTGAGCACGGGACTAATGATCAGAGTGAGCACACCGAGCCGAAACGCATCGGATGCTTACTAACAGTCTCGCAAGGCGGAATTATTGACAGTGATTCCCAACCTGTTGGGGATACACCCTCAACACGAGGTACTGTTACATTGAACGGTTCTCAAACTTCTTGTTTATTTGACACGGGGCTTTCGTATGATTGCATTGTTGCCAGAAACCTGGTTAAACCCGGTCAAGAGACAGGAGAGACCGTCCAACTTTGTGGAGTTCGTAAGAGTGATGCACCTACAGCGCTTCCCATTGCATTGGTGGAGATCCACTCTGATTTTGTCAGAGGTGTGATCAAAGCGGCTGTTATGGATGATCCCATCTACATAGTCATACTTGGCGATAGATACGTGTGTATTGGGAAACCGGAAGAGCCGATTGTGGCAGCATTAACTAAAAGAGGCAAACCAAGAAGGAACGGGAGCCTGCGCCTAATTTGTTACCTATGGAACTTAAAGAAGCACATTACAAGGACCCTACTTTGGCACCCTGCTTTAGGAAACTGCCCATGGCTAAGGAACCCAGACAGCACGGGGACATTTTTTCTAAGGATGGCGTACTTTATCGCAGAACGGGCAAGCCTGACCAAGGTTACAACCAGCTCCTAGTACCGAAACAGTACAGAAGCCAAATCCTAGAAATGGGGCACTCTCTTCCATTCAGCGGACATATGGGACAGAACGCCACAAACCAACGGATAACCACTCATTATTGGTGGCCAGGAGTAAATACTGATATTATCAGGTATGTCAAATCCTGTGCCCAGTGCCAACGTGTACCACCCAAGCAACGGACACCCCCAGTCTCTTTGGGTGAAATGCCAATAGTGGGAACACCATTCGAACGGGTTGTGATCGACATTTTAGGACCCTTAGAAAGGACTAAAAGAAGGAACAGGTTTATCGTGACCTTAGTCGATACATGCACTTTATGGGCAGAAGCTATCCCGCTAACATGCGCAGATGCCAAGCATGTCGCAGAAGCCCTCGTGCAGATTTTCACTCGGTTGGGATTCCCTCAGCAAGTGTTGACGGATAACGGATCCCCATACCGAAACCTGTTGATGGATGAGATCGTTAAGATCTTGAGGGACCAGCACATCTACACTAAGCCTTACACTCTGGCCAGAAGTGGGTTAGTAGAACGTGTTAACGGAAACCTCAACATGATGCTAAGTAAACTGGCACAAGTGAAACCTGAAGATTGGGATCTTTGTATTCCTGCAGCTTTATTTGGCTACAGAGAATCTCCTCATACTTCCACAGGATTTCTGCCAGCTACGCTTTTATTCGGCAGACCCATTAAGGGCCCGCTTGAAGCCTTACTTTGGTCGCTGACAGACCAGAAGGCTGATGAGACAGTGGTCTCAGCAAGTAAATATGTGTCGGATTTAAAGGTTAGGTTGAAACTAGGATGGGACCTAGCAACGACTAACTTTAAACGAGCACGCACAAAGCACGCTAACCGATACAGGAAAGTCGCGAAAGAAAGAGAATTGAAAGCAGGAGAGAAAGTTTTGGTGTTACTCCCTACCGGAAACAACCAACTGAGGATCGGATGGCAAGGGCCGTTTACTGTCCTGAAAAAGATTTCTAAGACTAACTACCAGATCTCTATTCAAGGAAAGGAAAAGGTTTTCCATTTAAATCTCTTAAAGAGATACTTGGAAAGATCAGTGCCAACCTCTGACCATCTCCTGACTATCGCCAAAACTGACGAAGATGACGATAGTGGCAGGGATATTCCACTGCAATCACAGAAAATCTTTCAAAAATGTCAGAAGCGGCGACGCTCTTTCAAGCGCGCATGGGAGACATTCCAGAGAAGGGAAACTTTGGGAGGAGACGTGAGTAGGAATTGGAGAGAGATGGAAGGGGAGATGAGAGGGAAGAAGACAGACACCCTGAAGCTACGGATATAGGAAATTTAATTCCATAACGTAGACATGGAGTGCTTCCATATCTTAAAGGGGGGACGTTCTGTCACATAGGTTTTATGATCATTTAATTGCCTATATCCTCTTCTTTTTCTTTCACCCGCATCCTCTATTTTTATTATCACTCTTTACCTTTTTCCTGTATTTTTCGCATCCATTCGTTTGCGAGAAATAATATTTTTTCCCATTCTCACTTTCGCCAGTTTCGTTTCTCATTTAGAAACGCATTTCATGGCTGATTAAACGAGTAACTTGTTACGTAACGTGTCAGTCCCTCACCAGACGAGTTGGCGTGAGAATGCATTCGGTCAATCGCAGCAGATTGACGAAATAACTGTGAATATTTGGCTATTCTCAGACGTAGGGACCAACCCAAGTCTTAATTCCCCTATCAAAAATCTACGACACCATCCCTCTAGGGAGCAAATCAAGAGTCTTATGCTCAGTTTGGATGAAACAAAATCACATCTTAGTGAAAATGTCCACAATTCAAGTTCCGCCTACTGGTGGTTACATTCCCACGATATCTCTTGCCTGGAGTCACTCATCACGATTTTGTGCAGACCCAAGGTGTGTTCGTCTGGTGTCAGACAGCGCCGTCTCTCATTATAACTTCTGCGTCTCACACGTTTGTCTTCTTCACGGATGGCAAAGATGTGTTTCGTTTAAATCGCCCATTCCCGTGTGAGAATTCCAACATGAGCACAAATATACACCGTAGACAAGATCGACAACTATTACTCAATAAAAAATTACACCTTTCTGGCCACACGGTCACAGTAACAACTTGACAGAACGCTGACTCACAGTACAGTACATGTATATTTAAATAATTCAATAACAGTTCTATACATCAGCAACACATAAGCAGTACAAATCTGCACTGGTAATATTTACAGGCACCAACCAAATCTCTGGTACAGTCTTACTCACTAAGATACAGACTACTACGAAACTACTACACTGGCACACGCCCATCCAGAACACTATATAAATATTAGTGTGGCATTCACTTGGCACATCGATACATTCTTATAGATTCACTGAAGACGTGGCATTACCGCCTCACGTCTAAATACTCAATAAATAGCACTCAGCTACTTAGTTCTGGATAACATCGCTTCCACGTACGCGTCATCACTGCCACATTACAAATAGTGACAGTATTAATGCAAACTGTCTAAATGACATCCAGTCACAAGCTATATTCCAGGATGTTCACACATCAACCGTCCTGTAAGACTTCCAGTCACAAGCTATAGTCGAGGATGCTGACACATAAACCGTTTTGTAAGACTTCCCGTCACAATGTTCTCGTAGTGTAATAGTTAATAGTGAGGTTGAGGTATAAATAAAAGTCTAAGGTCGAGTAGGAAAATCTGGTTTAGAAAATGTGCGTACTGTAGTAACGCACTTTTAGGTTTGACTATATGGGAGATAAGATTAAAAGGATTTGATTTTAGGACTAAGGGAGATAAGTCTTTGGTGGCGCGCCATAAGAAAAGATTGTGGATTTATCTAGTAGATTGTCGAGATGTCGGTGGTTATGGTTTTACAAATTTGCATACACTATTAAAAGTACTTCGAATAGAGTGGGAGACAGGGTTTTTGACTTAGTAAAGGGAGAGAAACTATTACGTCCCTTTGAAATTTTTGTGAGTCCGAACAAGGGGAACGAAACAAGTTGCACGAGACATTTGTAGTAGTGAGTTAGCGATGTTAATCGAGAAGCTTCCAAGAAAATTGTAATAATAAATCGGTGAAAAGAATATAAGTAGTCAGATTTTGAACGCGCTTAGTGTAGGTTGCAGAGAATTGCAAGTATTAAAGTTGTGAAGTGGCAAGCGCTATTTGAGGGTTCATTCTGGCGAACAAGCCACTGAAGGTGGTTGGTACTGGGGTTACAGTATTATACCAAGTTGTTTGCCGAACCAGCAAGTCGCTCGTACGCCACCATTCTAGAAGTTAGACACGTCTGTGTATATAAAGTAAAGACATACAATGTTGCCAGTTCAAGATTTCGTTATCAAATTTCAAGACTACAAGTCTAACAGGTATGTAAAGTAAGCAACAACGTTAACCTGTATATTCCAAAATGCAGCTTGTAGACAGTTAACAACGTGTCAGTAGGGAACATAGATATAGGCGGAAATCTCCACCCCTGGTGGTTTAGGCCAGTCTTTCCAAGATGCGCCATAATAGAACCTACTATCAGATTGAGAACAAGACCGAGTAGCAAAAGAAATGTCCACTATTGAACACAGCAATTATAGATGAGAAGAAGAGTTTTGCAAGGACAGAATAACGGTTATCGACAACCATGGTTCTGCAGCTATGACCAACCTAGGCATGTTAGAGACAGCACTTAGATGCAGATAGACAGCGACGAGACATAGAATGAAAGGAGGGAGATGAGTCGCAATCCCACAGATGTTTGGAAACTGTAAATAAACGTTTTGAATGTTCGTAGTCATTGCTGTAAAAAATGTGAAGTCACTCGCCGACTTGAGTGTTTGTTGAGCTGTTGTGAGCTTAGATCAACATAACCTGTCTGCTGAAGGGCAGTGATACGAAGTTCCACTAATACGATCAACATAACTATCAGCACGCACGGTCAAACATATGCGTACTGTTGCCTAGTGACCAGCCACATCACTTCATGAGTATATGCCAACGGCCACACGAGGATGTTCACACATAAACCATCATGTAAGACTTCCAGTCACAAGCTATAGACCAGCATGTTCACACATGAATCAACCTGTAAGACTTTAAGTCACAAGCTATAGACGAGGATGTTCACACATGAACCATCCTGTAAGACTTCCAGTCACAATCTATATTTGAGGATGTTCACACACAGTTCAGACGTGACAATGCAAACTCGCGAAAGTGGCCATAACAAACACTTCATCGCTCACCAAAACACACATATACAAGCCATGTGTATCATGACAATATACATATGAAAAATTAATAACAATACCTAACTAATGTGTTACTAAGGGCGTAGTCTGGAAGCTAGTAACTGACAAACAGTCAGCAACAGAGCAAACGTACAAGTGATTCCTGACCAACGTAGGGTACGTGTGGTAATGAGTAGGCAGACAGACTTACAAAAGAAGGGGCACGATACATTTCACTTGAAATCTAATTAACCTAAAGGTAGTCGCATAACAGATACTGCCGTATGGGAGTGAAGTGTTAGAGACTTTACTATACTAGATCCATTCCTTGCTGCCTTTTCCTTCCCTAACTCAAGAACAAAATCATGTATCCATTTACAGCTGGGTAGACTCGAGCGTGACGATACTGGGAATTGAATCTGACACTTTTGCCGCGAGAGACCAGTACTATAACCACTCTGTCAATCAGATGCTCAATAAAAGCAATAATTAAAAAAATAGTTCGGAAGAAACAACGGCATGGAGAAAACCTAAAGTCAGGTAGAGCAGAGGTATACAACACCTTGCCTAGAAGAGATCAGGTGATCAGTTTTAGTCCGAGGTCCGACCAATCCAGACTCAAACATCGTCTGCTCTACAAATTAAATATCTAAAAGACAGACACGTGACCGTGCCGAGAGGGCGAACAAACAGTAGAACATATACTCCCAGACTTTTGGCTTCATGACACCAATAATAATAATAATAAATAATAATAGTTTTAATATTCTTTAGCAATTTTATTTCGTTCATGGTTTCTTCTTGTTTTATTTTTTCTTTGCTGTCGTTTGTGTTTTGTTTCGTATCCGATTTTCGCATTTTGATTGCTCTGCGTTGCTAAATGATTGTGTCACTTCCAATTCCTCTAATTGTGGAGCCTTTTGAACTGCGATTTTACATTTGTTATCTCAAACCAGGCCATTTCTTCCATTGTTTTCTTATTTCATTTCTCATCTTTTGTTTTTTTATGTTAGATTATTTGCGTTAATATTTTGCCCCTGGTCCTGTATTTTTACTTGTTTATTTTAAGTTATCCAGCATTATTTGTCTTATTTTTATTTCATCTTTTTGTAAAGCTCATTGTTTTAACAACTATTTCTCCACGGTGTTTGCAGTGTCCTTGGAGTTGTTTCCTCTTTACCAATCTATATTTTTGTGTTTATCTTTGACTCCGGTTTGTGACTGGCTGATAAACGGTAAACTCCGTCTTTGTGGTGTATCGTTTATTTATTTATTTATTTTAAATATATACAATTTTGCCTCGTTTGGCGAGGCGCGTCCCGTTCAGCCTGCTCGGTTATATTAGGGCGCATGTCCAAATATAAAAGACCTTTAGGTTTGATAACTGTGACGTATAATGGAAACGAAGCCTGCTGTATCCGACAGTCTTCTGCGACCACGCGCTTAGTTCTATGATTCGTTCGCAAGGTCAAACATTTGACCGACTGCATTACTCATACTTTTATCCACGCCTCTTTTTCTTGAGATGTAAACAACAGACATATTACCAACTTCCGTGACCTGCCAGCATAACAGGCAGCGAGCTCTGATTTGTTTACCTAAGTTTCTCACGCGAGCGGGTCTGCCAATCATCAAGATATGAGAAATGTAAAACAAACCCAACTTTAACTCAATGAAAATTGAATTAACAAGACTGGGGTTAAAGTTAGAATATTATATTACAATTTTAATTTCCTGTACCTCAAATCTTTTGGGACAGGAATGTTTAAAACTTAAAATGAAGTGTGTTTATATACAGCATTAAATAAATATGAAGGACATCTTGTCCATAAATGTCACTACTACAATGTTTATAGAATTTTATTCCCTGCTGAAACAATACTGTCTTATGAAGTGTCACTACTTGGAAGGACTGGGTGTCTCATCATTTCACAAAACAGTTTATAGTAGCATGTGGAGAATACAACGTGATGAACTGACATAAGCCCGCAATGTTATGGCTTATCTTGCGGGTCCTTTGAAGATATATGACTTGCTGGAAAATACACACTCGTTCACTACAGTGTTCTCTGGAGGCAGATACGACTTCAACATTCAACAACCAGCATGTTGCCTCGAATTTCTGCAGCTCCAGGTTATGGCCCACTGGGTAATATATGACTCAACCCGCAATCAATGAAATATTTCACAAGTATAAGGTTAACTAGCAATCATTGGCACAAGTTCAGATCGCCGACTTCCAGACCGCAAAGGCAATTGGTCATTAATTGCTCTATGCGTCTGCTCTTAACCCTTCTTGGAGGAAATATTTTTTTAAGTGGCACTTAGGCTTAGCAAAGCGTTCGTTTATCCCCTCTCTTCTTAGACTAACTTAACTAATCAAATCAAGTCAAGCCAATTTGACTTTCTTTCAAAAAACGCGTTTAGAAAATGTAACATCCGAAGATTTTCAAAGTTGAGCGGTTACCACTGTGTATGTCTGTCTGTCTTCAATTTTTATTTTCTACGATATCTCTGTTGTTATTGAAGCGATTTTAAAATTTGAAAGTGATTATTAACCGGACAATTGTCCTTTATCTAGCCAGTATGTTTTCATTTACTTCTTTATCCTAGTTTTCATCTTGGTACTTTTCTTTCTTTATTTATTCAGAACAACTTACTTTTACTCTAAGGCAAGCTAACATATTCTAAGGATCAATAAGGTATTCCAATAAACAATATTATCGGTTCTGTCCTTTCCTTTTATTTATCCTTCTATTAGAATACAATACATTATCTACATTTTTCTTGCCCCCTTTCTCTGCCCTGCACACATTTGGTTTGCTAGTTTCAGTTTCACAATGCACAAGTTAGGTTAGATTTTGTCCATGCTAATCCCCCCCCCCCTTTTTTTTTCTCTCTCGCCCGTTCTTTGAAAACGAACCAACGCGTTGGCCAGCTGCCAAACTGTCTAACGGTTGTTTTAAATATTAGGACGGGTAACGAAAAAGCTTGTGGTTTTTGGGGGTGGGTATCATACGCTTGGCATTAGTTAATTCAAATCTTGGACAAGCGATGGCCTTGGGCCAAAAAAATTTCAAACATGTTGTAGTTATTTATAGTTACAACCTGTCTCTAAATAATAGGGCGGGTGTCTATGCGGTTTCTGGGGATAGGTACCCTCTTCCAACTTATGGTAAAAAAAAAATCAAGGAATGTCCAATTCTAAGCTGAAAGTTAGGAGCCGCGCTGGTGTAATGGCTACGACGTTGTACTGGCGACCAGGTGTTCATGGTTCAAACCCGGCCGTCGGCGTTTGAAGAAATGTTTACGACCGGAAATTTGACTGAATAACCTGAACGGCTCCTGCACATAAATCCCGTGTGGATAGGAAGGAGCGAAGCTCCTGACCGGGTTGGAAGGAAAGTCCACTGACCCCCCTGCCCCCCCCCCCCCCTCCCTCCCCCCCCCCCCCCCTCGCAATGTCATTGGGCCTCAGAGAAATTAAGTGGTGATGTGTACTGTGTAACCCCAGCCTCGCAATGTCATTGGGCCGAAAGAGCTGGAAAGCTCGAGTGCCGCTGGTTATAGAAAAAAAAAAAAAAAAAAAAAAAGCTGAAAGTTTGACCTTTGTCCTTAACATTTTCAAATATACTAGTGGGGTTAACAGTTGTAAAACTACGTTACTAGATTTCGAATAGGGAAATTATTTGAGCGTGGGGTACACAGATCCATTTTATCACACCGATTAACATTTCATCTCGAGACGCGAGCGATTTTGAAAGAAACCCCGTTATCGGCGCGAGAGCTTTTGATGTCGGGCAAGCAGCGTTCGACGAGAGAAAACGGTGGCTGGCTCAGAGGACTTTTATCTGGTCCACCGTTTCTCAGTTCTTTAGTTCGCACGTCCATGCGAAATTAACACCATTAGGGATCTGAGAGCAAATGAATATATATAAACAACGGTTCCTTAAACTCACTGATCAGTTGTCGCTCAGAATTTTGGATAATCTAAGCTCGTTATTCTAGAACCATTGTGGAGGTGTGTTATTAGCATTTCGTGGGGATTGGTTCATTTCTGATCTGTGGTAATAGAAATTAGCATTTACGTGATTTAATGTGTTAAGTTTACCATTATAATTCACTGTGATTGATTTCTAGCGTTAAAACTAGCGAAATAAATAACTATTTTTCTTTGCCAGAAGATACGGTAGTTGACTGATTAAGTGTTAAGCTTGACTATATAGGATTCACGCTTATTTCATTTTGTGTTTTATAGTAAGTGACTATTGTTATACCTTATGACTAAGCTAACAGGCGCCGACAATAAAATAACTATTAACGACAGACGATATTTGTAAGTGCACGTAGGGGTAATTAACACAATAGTTGACAGTGTGAGCTGATCGTTAACGCGCAGATGGGGCAGGTAGGTGCATGCCTTGGTCCAAACCTGAAAGCGCAGCGCGGGCGAAAAGCTGACCGTATAGTTTTAAATAAAGTCATCGTGTGCCTTCAAACTTTAAGCAGGACTACCGGAGAGGGAAGGAGATCGTCCCGTCCCCGTCCGTGCACATATAGAATAGTTGCATTTCTTTTTCATAATGTTTTGTTCATTTCTCGCAGACCTGACAGAGCGGCCTTTTTTTTCTTTATTATTGTCTCCAGTTACTGATGTGATTTATGTTGTCTTCTTCGTGGCTTACGAGTCTCAAATCCATGTTTTGAACAGGACTGGCTAAAAGACAAAGACACATTTAACTATTAAGTTTAACTGAACTATCAATTCCCAGATATAATTTTCCAATTTATCAGCCCACGGGAGTGGTATATGCAATAATAGCAACATCTAACTTTTGACAGACGCAGCACTAGATTTATTCAGAAAATTGTGCTGTTTCAAAATCGGCACTCACCACAGAGCCAGCCGATAAGATTTACCAATCAATTACTTACCATCATCAGTAACACTTTTTAGCAACTAGCTGGGTCCAAATACCAGATGTATTCGTTTTTTCCTATTCTTTGCTGTGAACACTAGATGTCGATTTTTTCTACCATTAACTATTCGATGTGACACTATCGATCCAGGATTACCTCACCAAACTTGGCGTCCACCTTATAAAGTTATTGTCATGGTTGGACTGGGGCCAAATTTGGTACTGAACCCCGACATTATCAAGATCGATAAATATATTCAAGATAACTGCATATTCCAGGAAATATCACCAAGATTAGGTAAGGAGAGAGAGAGAGCGTGGCCACGTATGTCAGAGAGATAGATTGAATATTTTCTTGTTACGGTAACTTGTACCAAACTATGTATTTTGCTTTAACAATTGTTTACTTTACGGAGTAGCACGTATTATGAACTTTGTTTTCTTACTGTCTATACTGTAACCTAGTGCTAAACCTGTAACCTTTGGGGTTATTAACTTATTGGGTTCTTATCTTCTCGAAGGAGGGGAGGTTACGGGTATTCTGTTAATTCTCTATATAAGTAATTTTGATTTATGTGACCTTTTTTAGATATTCGATGTTGTAAAGTTTAGTGATAATAAACAACAAAAGAACTACCTTTGTGTGTGTTGGTCAGACCCATTCCCAAATTTACCCATAGTTTTTTCACGTTTGTGTGTCTTGATGTCACATAGATGTGTGTGTGTGTGTGCGTGCATAGTAAACTTATATTTCTCAATATAAGGGGGTGCAAGATTGTCTTATACTAAGTTATAGTCGTATAGATAGGCTGGACTAGAGAAACTATTCAGTCCAGAGACAGATCTTCTCCTTAACTATTCACTCGTGAAAATCTATTTCTTACACCTTACTTCTCACGTATTATCACCATCTCCTTTACTCAGGCGGGACCTTAATTAACTTTAAACCTATCTACGCACGACAATAACTATATTGCAAAATATCGTTTACTTGTAAAACTGGCTATATACCTTGTTTTTAATGTTGTTTATCTTCGGCTTCACGAGAGAAGTAGATTGACAGAACGACCTAGAATAACCCAACGTATTTCCACTGAGAAGTTGAAAAACGAAAGGGTTGACTGAAGATACAGTTGTGAACATTTCATGCTTGAATAATTAATAGCCTCAAGAAACTGTACAAACAGTTATCTTTATAGCTTTGGGTTGCGTTTCTTTTCGAACAACCTGATGCCTTTAGTTACTTGTTTCAACTATACTGTTCAAAAAAAGAAACGCATGGCTATCCGAGGGTGCGTTTTTATGAGTTTGTAAGTAAAATTTGGTGCTAGAGTATATAAAAACCAGCCTCAAATGTTCTTTACAGTGTCAAATGCACGTGTTGACCTGAATTGCGTTTGTTTTTGTAATCGTTACAACGCAGTGGTCAATAGTGTTTATGAAGCAATTTTTGACCACAGCTCATGTTGCGCGCACGTGAAAGCAACAAAATTTGGGGTGAAAACTATTCACTGACTACGCAACTGAAACTCTATAAAAGGATAACGCTACACACAAAAAATTCAGTTCATTTTCAAGCAGACATTTATGGCGTCTCTATCGATAAATTTAAGGAACATTGCTACTGGCCGACTGCATGCAGGCGAAAGTCAAAGTCAGGTTGCCAGGCATCTAAACGTGCATCAGAGTACCATCAGTCGACTTTGGCACCGGTTCCAAGCCGCTGGCTCAGTTGAAGACCGGCATCGCAGTGGACGACCCAGAGTGACAACAGCAGCGGAGGATCGCTTTATTCGGCTTCGTCACCTCAGAGACAGGTTTACAACAGCTTCCTCAACTGCCCAGTCATTGCCTGCAGGACGTCATGTGTCTGATCAAACTGTCCGGAATAGACTGCATGACGCTGGACTTTGGGCACGACGACCTCACCGAGGACCTGTCGTTACGCGCCTCCATCGCCAAAATCGACTTCTTTGGGCCAACCAGCATCGTCCCTGGGCAGCTGACAATCAATGGAGACGTGTCTGGTTTAGTGACGAATCTTTCTTTTTGTTGTAGCGTCATAATAGACGGAGTAGGGTCTACCGTAGGCGAAATGAACGTTTTGCCCAAAATTGCGTTGATGAAGCTCCGCCGCACGGGGGTGGAGGTGCAATGGTGTGGGGAATGATCAGTTACAACGGAAGGAATCAATTTGTGCTCATTGAAGGAGGCTTGAATGCGCAAGGATACGTCAATGAAATTCTTCGACCCCATGTCCTTCCACTTTTGGCTGCCCAAAGGTCTGTGTTTCAACAGGACAACGCCATACCCCATTGTGCACGGTTGACCACGCAGTTCCTGACTGCCAACAACATTCTCACCCTTCCCTAGCCATCCCTGTCTCCAGACATGAGTCCGATTGAGCACCTGTGGGATGAGCTGCATAGACGTGTTTGTCGCCGAGACGTTGCTCCAGCCAATCGTCGTGATCTGTTCCAGGCACTCCAGGAAGAGTGGGCAGCCATCCCACAGGCCCACATCAGACGTCTGATCGCATCCATGCCCAGGAGATGCCAGTCGCTGATCTATGCAAGAGGAGGCCACACACCATACTAACGGGAAAGCCCGTACGCCAAAAAACTCTCGTGACACAGATGCAAAACAACTGTCAATTAATTGGTTGAACTCTAAGTTTTTCTTGTGTGCAATTTGAACAATTAACTCATTAAATTAAAAAAGTTATTGAATTTCAAAATTATGGCTATGTGTGTGCCTTCAGTAGCTATGCGTTTCTTTTTTTGAACAGTATAGATATGTCAATGACCTTGTTAGCTAAGCTAATGCTTGTTGCTGTGCACACACACAAACACGCTGTCTTACTTTCAATCTCTCTCTCTCTCTCTCTCTCTCTCTCTCTCTCTCTCTCTCTCTCTCTCTCTCTCTCTCTCTCTCTCTCTCTTTCTCTGACATGTTGATATTACAGAATTTCTTTTTCTCTGTTCGGTTGGTTCGTTGTCTGTCATCACCGTCATCATCAACATCTTTCATTTACCGTGAAGCCTAGTCTCTAAACAAATACATGCTAAACCATCCTGCCCTGTGTCATTCGTTCAAGGTCGTTACATTTCTTCTTTATCCTTTATTGGTCTCCCTTTCTTTTTTCCGAGTGTTTTTGTCTGTCTCTATTTCAATTACACTGGGGATTCGAGAACCGCGACTACCTTATAACTTGTAATGCGATATATTGGTTGACTTAATGTTGATTTAATGTTGACTTAATGTGTTTCCTACCCATGACCGTGTTCCTGACCTTCTGTTCCACGGCTACTTGGCTGACTCTGCATCAGTCCCACATTTGTGATCATTTCATACCAATCCAATCTAGGCGCTCAATTTGTAGACTCGCCAATTTTTCTAACTCTACCCTTCGATCATGTCACTCTTGTGACACTCTTATGTCACTCTTGTGTCACACTTGTGTCACAGTGAGTGGTTACAACTCTTATTATGTCTTAATCACATTCTGGTCAGCGACCATTTTACGTACTAATCCCTAAATACTCTGGGAATGTCCTATGTTCTTTTACCGTATCTCTCATTGGCTGTTAGAGCAGACCAGTTACTTCTTTCTATACGTGTCTAATTTTAACCCATTTTGGTGGCGCTATTCTGTTATAGGACAATTAACAGCACCTTTTGGAAACAGGCGTGTGACGAGGATGACTCTTGTCACCATCTCCCTTTCTATTGGCTACAGAGATTGGGTTATGAAAACATCGACTTCAGCCAACAGACATAGAATCCAGTGGACTGGAGGAACAGCTTGATGATCTAGATGTTGCCAACCACCAAGCTCTTATGTCCCATGACCCATGACCGTAATCAGATGCAGGACAAAATGAAAATACTAGATGAGAGGTTCCTAGCAAGAGGCTCTGAAAATACGTAGGAAAAAACAAAGATACTAAGAATAAATGCAGGAAACAATAACAAAATTGCTCTTGAAGAAACACCACTACAAGATTTAGAATCAGATACCTTATCAGCAATATAGACACAGTTGAAGAACCACCACTACAAGATTTAGAATCAGATACCTTATCAGCAATATAGACACAGTTGAAGAACCACCACTACAAGATTTAGAATCAGATACCTTATCAGCAATATAGACACAGTTGAAGAGACAGACAATGATGTCAAAATAAGAATTAAAAAAAAGGCTTGAAGAGCTTTCTTTGCAATAGTAAACACTTGGAGATCCAAAGAAATCAAGTCCAGCACAAAAATCAAAAATCTTCAATTCAAATCTCAAGTCAGTCCTATTGTACGGCTCTGAAACACGGATAGCGACAAAAACGACAACCGAAAAACTACAGACTTTCATGAATGGGTATTTTCGTAGAATAGAAGAAAATATGTGGAATTGGTGACAAGATCACTAATGTGGAATTGGTGACAAGATCACTAATGTGGAATTGGTGACAAGATCACTAATGTGGAATTGGTGACAAGATCACTAATGTGGAATTGGTGACAAGATCACTAATGTGGAATTGGTGACAAGATCACTAATGTGGCTTTGGTGACAAGATCACTAATGTGGAATTGGTGACAAGATCACTAATGTGGAAATGATGACAAGATCACTAATGTGGCATTGGTGACAAGATAACTACTGTGGAATTGGTGACAAGATCACTACTGTGGAATTGGTGACAAGATCACTAATGTGGAATTGGTGACAAGATCACTAATGTGGAATTGGTGACAAGATCACTAATGTAGAACTGGTGACCAGATCACTAATGTGGAATAGGTGACAAGATCACAAATTTGGAACTGGTGACAAGATCACTAATGTGGAATTGGTGACAAGAACCTGACAACAGAGAAGAAGCTGGAGATGGATAGTACACACATTAAGGAAACTTTGGTGAAAGTATTTTACGGGCACGCTCGTCTGTTCGCGGCCAGCACAAGTTTTAGGACTTCGATGCCTTTAGGGAAGTACGTAGTTTTTTTTATATATTTATTTAAATTCTTATGTGTCCTATCTAGCCTTCACTTTCTTTCCTTTCCCGGACAAAGGTTATGTAGCCGTAACGTTGGCTATTTTCTTTGTCTTTTGTCCTCGTAAGACAAATCACCTTTTTCGATTTTTTTGTTCACAGCCATCCATGATAGTATTACAAGGCAGTCCTTATTCTAGCATCATGGGCAATAATGAGGAGAGTAAAGAACAATGGAGACGAAAGCTGGAGATAGCCATGAAGATGATTAAGAAGATATGGAAATACCTTGAGCTGATGGCACGTGACAGGAAGACTTGGCATACCTTGGGGAGCTGAAGGGTGAGAGGATGATTCAGTTATTGTGCACAAATTTATGTTCAACCTAATGGCTTTTATGGCGCGTTTTCCACCTCGTATTTCAAAAATTTTCAGACAAAATGGCAGTGATCTTCAACATCTGTATAGTGCTTCTCTTTGTGTTCTTCCAGATTCACTTATTATTCATTTAGGCTTACTGTGAAGTTAAGAATCAATGAAATCACGACCCAATTAGTTGTTATACCTGTGTGCAAGCATTCACCAGTAGTAATTACCTGGGGTCTCTGAGGAAACGAAGAAAGAATGCCACTACTACACCCAAAAGACAACTAATAGGAGGTACGCATAGGACAGGCAACATCATCATTTAAATCAAAATGCCTCAGAAACTTGCACTGCACGTGCATGTGAACGCTTGATGCAGGCTTCCTGTACAGATACCAGCAAAAGTCCATTGAGGCATATTGGGAATATGGTGTTAGGCCAATATTTTCTTGACCATCGGCACACTAGGGGTGATGTGGTCAGCATCACGCCGGCAGCCTTAACCTTCCCAGAAGTTGCTGTGGTACCCAATTGGGGCTGGGTCGACCCAGGAGCCGTTTGCGGCCTAAAAAATCCCACCTCATCTGGGGATTGAACCATGGACCACTGAGCTAGGAAGCCAGTGCACTAACCACTCTGCTACCCAGTGGTGACTCAATTCTACGGAAGGAGCGCATAAGAAAATATTCAATATGCAGGACCTTACTGGGCTCAAGTGGGGCCCGGGGCATTTCCGATTGTGAGGCCCTCTCATTGTGTGAAAAGAGGGATAACAAATATATTAATGTAAAGTAAAGCATAACAAGGCTGAAGTGAGTCCCCCCTCCACCGTGTGATGAAGCCTGGGCATAATGTTGCTGTTCTCCCCCCCCCCCCTCTTGTAGTGCTTGCCCCTAGGTAGCAGTTGACAGTCTATAAGCGAATTCAAGACGTCACATGGCTTTTCTTGATATGTCACCATCGTCTCTCCTTTTCCACTCACAATTTTGTATAGAGCCGCCACTGCTAAGGGTCTCTTTTGAGAAAGTATACGCCAACGTGCAAACTGTTGCAGCGGTGGTTCATGTAGCACTTTGTGTTATATGATGAGGTTGCCAGCCTCATGGACAACGTTGCCAGCCTCATGGACAACGTCGCCAGCCTCATGGACAACGTTGCCAGCCTCATGGACAACGACGTATTAGTAACCTTTAACGACGCTACTGAGGGATCATCAGGCTTATTCTGTCTTCACAGATACCAGGACCTATACGGAACTTTCTATATACTATATACTTACATTGTGTTGATTATTTCAATAAGGAATACTTTTCTTAAAGCTAGTCATCAAAAAGGGAAAGATAAAAGATAAGATCGACAAAATAACAAACCCGGCCGGAAATCCATCTCACGTGGAGACATCGCACCAATAGACAGTCCACCGTACACGGCCATAAAGTGCGGTCCAGGAGTTGGCTTGATCCGTCCAACAGTACAGAATTTACGACTCCATTTACTACTGCTCGGCCGATCTACACGAAAGTACAGACTGTATTTTGTCGGGAGCTCAGTGGTTTAGTGACATTACAATGATCTAGTTCGACTAAATAAAGTTAGAGATGCTGATTCATTCTATTTTAGACTTTGTTATTCTTATCTTCAGTCTCTTTTTTCTCTCTTTTCACTAAAATACAAAGCAAGTCCCACAGCAGATACTAGCAATGGAGAGTAAAGTATTAGAGATTTAACGATACAAGATCTAGCTTCGAGAGAGGTGTGACCAGTTCCCTTCTTCGCTGCCTTTGCCTTCCTTAACTTCAGAGTCAGATACCAATTTACACCTGGGTAGACTGGAGCCTGACCCCTCCAGTGTTTCGAACCTGGTACTTCGAGAGGCCAGAGCTCTCACCACTCTGCCAATCGGTGCAGTTCTTTTCATTACTTATTGTATTTAAATTCTGCCTGAAGCTGACAGTTTGTTGACTACGTCCTACTTAGCTCATTCTGCTTCCGAACCCGGTGGTATTTCAATTATATCCTGCTTGTCCTTGAGTGCCATATGGAACACAGACCTTCAACTGTTGTATGCCAGTTGCTCCGGTCTTGTACCATTTAGTTCTGCGTGCGTGGTGTTATATCTGGAGCCATCATTGTATGACCACCAGCTAAGCACACTGCTATAGTATACAGATGTGGAAGTGAACCTCTGTCTCTAAGGCTAATTACACTCTCATTGACTATTGAATTCACCCACACACTTCCAGGGATTGTCCCTGTGGTGAAACATGTCGAGAACCCAGTATTGCACACTAAGCCGAGGAGTCACTTGAGCCCACGACGTAACTCTTCTGGCTTTTACCTGGTTGACTGCATGCAGGAGAATCACACTATCGACCCTATATAGACAGAGAGAGCTGAGAAGTGGCTCTGTGTATGACATGACTAGTCCTTGGGAGTGCCCAGAACTGTAGCTCTGCCTATTTTGAGAGCCCTCTTGGATGGCGGGGAATGCACAGTATGCCACGTTCTTCTTCCTCCTAGCGCGGGACAAAATGTGATGGCCCTTTAAATGCAAGCCAAGCTGGAGAAACTGGAACTCATGACCTAAACTCAACATTTTTCGGAATTGTAGAAAAACTACATGAACAAAATAAATCTACGGTGTAGATAATACCTAGCACTCTTTAACTTACCTCTACATCTCACGATAGAAGGGGAACGACTAAGTAAGTAAGTAAGTAAGCAGTCTTTAACTTTGCATTGGCTGCCAAAGAGCAAGATGTTCAGCAGCCCTAGGTAAACAACAACAACCCTCTAGTTCTTATATGGCCAACCTTTTTAATTACATCCATCCTCTTCTTCCAGTCCTCTTTTTTTTGTCAACCATGTATATAGGCTGAGTAACCTATAATTATTAAGTTATTGATTTTTAAAAAAAATTCTTACATGCTTCTTTTGATTACTTTCACTTGTCCTATTTTATCTGTTCCTCGTGCAGTTGTCGGGAGTCATAGAAATAATACTACTGCACCTTCAGACATATAGTTTGAGACGACACATATGAGGTTGTATATGTGTGACGTGTAATGGAAAAAGAGCCTACAGTAATCTGACATCTTATTGTAACCTTATAGCTGCTCTCTGATTTGCTAGCTAAAAACATGCATTATACCAACTGTCTTTTATTTCTACAGCTCACCCTTTTGTCCCTGCCCTCTATTCTGTAAACATGGGCTAACGCAGTGTTTACAATCTTCGTTGACCTGCTAGTCATAACAGGAAACAAACCACGCTTTGCTTTTACTGCGTTCCCCTCACGCGAGCTCATCTGTCAATCATATAATACTTGACAGACAGACAGCACGTGAGAAGAGAGAGAACGGACCCCTTTGAAGTTTGCTCAGGGAAAATCTCGAAATCCCTAATATCCTATGATCTAGGAACACGAACATTCTATAGGGAAACCTCTAGGAGAAAAGAAAGTCTTTTGATGTCGGTCACCGCTCCAGACGAGAACCTCTGGAAGAACGAACCGTAAGCCTTTTATCTTGAATCACTAGCTTCTCAATTTTTGTCCCACACAGGAGTGCGAAATAACGCCATTAGAGATGAAAAGCCATTTAATGATATAAATATACGGTTGTTTCTATAACCCAACCATCAGTCGTCAGTCAGAATTTTGAGAAGTCTAGCGCGTAGTCATAAACCATTTCTTCTGGATTATTGTTTACAAATGTGATTCGGGGAGATTTTCATTCTGGATTTCTGGTAGTGTTAGAAGTATTTTACGGTAATAGTGGACGAGCCAGCGGTCTTTTTCTTTTTCCATTTCATGCTATCAGTGTGTACTAGCCGATGATACTGTATGACTATAAAGTATACTACTGGACTTACCAAAATCCAGGATATTATTTTTATCAGCCAACAGTGGCGTATACCTGAAACATTATTATTATTTTCCCCAACACCTGACAGTTGTAGTCCAAGGGGAGTACAAATCTATACACTGTGCAGGACTGGCGATCTGGCAAAGAGTCGGCCTATAGAAAATCTATCATCATCATTTTTAACATTTGTAGCAACCGGATTTTTCCAGATTTTCTAGAAGTATTCCCCTCTCCTAAACGGTAAACACCAAGGATTCTCACACTATTCAATATTTGTAGTAACCCTGTATCCAGATAACATGAGCGAGAGAGCGTGTGATGATTTTATTGTTGCTGGAAACTACTTATTAATTTGGTTGTTCGATTTTGTTTACTTTACTTGGTCTTACATTGTACCAATACTGTTATTCTATAACCTAGTGCTGACCTTCAACCTTTGGGCTAATATTCTTTGGGTTTGTTTTCCGTTACACGGTGACGGCGCACCATGCTTCTTTATTTCCTTTACGTAAATGATTTTCTTGATATCTTTTGTGTATTTTGATGTTGTAAACAGTTTAGTGATAATAAACAATAAGAAAACTTAACTTTGTGTGTTGGTCAGACCCATTTCCATTTATCATTAGTTTTTTTTCACGTTTGTGTGTCTTGTTGTCACATATTGTTGTGTGTGTGTAGAGTAACCTGTTCTTATTTTAGATAGGGAGGCAAAGACTGTCTTGTAACAAAGCCCAGTTGTACGGATAGGTTGGATGAGAGAAACCTACTCACTCCAGAGACATATCTTTCCTTCAACCTACCACCTGTGAAATCTATTTTTTCTGTACATTCTCGTGTATCATTCAACATTTACTCTTTACTTAGACGGGCCCAATAAAACACTTTTACCTACCGTACGGCAATATGAGAATGGCAACCTCATCATGTTAACTAGTTGCTGCAGAAATAACTGTTGCAAGTACACATTTGTGCTCTACTGTAGGCGTCCTGCTATGGGGCCAAATGTAGTACTGACTACATACTCCGTAAGAAGCATCAAGGGAAATTGTGATGATGATGGTTCCTGTATGTGTACCTAGTTTCTACTGGCACAATTAATGCAAGAATAGAAATATATAATTAAGAGAGAGACAGACAGAAAAAAGAGAGACAGACAGACAGACAGACAGAAAAAAAGAGAGAGACAATGGTATTGAGTCCGTTTTACAAAAGAACGATTCACCAAAAAACAAAGGGACGTGTCGAGATTCACCATTCACCATTCACCATTCGCCATTCACAGTCACATTATTTTTGTCACACGCGACCAAAAAAAAAAAAAAAAAGAAATATAGATAGGTTTATTTACTTTATTATTATTTACTTTTGATGTAAGCAACGTGTTTTGCTCTTGTGTGTACGTAAAATGACCAATAATAAACATTGGTAAAGAGACAGAAACAGTGGGAAAAGATTAACAATATAGATAATCTCAGACAACAGGTTTTTCTTTTATATTTCTTATCTTTATCAGCTGTTTGTGATTGTGGCTGACGGAGGGATAAAGACAGAAAAATCACGTGGTTTGAATGTATCGTTGAGTTGTAGAAATTACTCATAATACAAACTTTTTTATTTTCATTTCACCTTCGAGTTTTACATCAACCCTCTTTTATTTGTTTCACACATATTCTTCTTCTTCTTCCGTCCTTAGCCAACGACCGGCAAAGCAGTCAGTAGCCATTACGCCTAGTGGCGTCTTAAGGGCAACAGCGAATAGATTTTCTTTGCCGTTGTTCCCATCACGCCTAATGGCGTCTTTAGGGCAACGACAAATCAATCCGTTTGCTGTTGTTTCCGTAATCAAAGTGACTGGCAAACGGGTGATCAGCCCGTGTTTCACACATATGTGAAACAAAAATACCATACCGTTAAAAAAATGTCGTGAAGATTTCATAACAAGAACTACCGGGGCTACTATTCTCTGTGATTTTTTTAGGGCTTGATATTTTTACTTTTAACGGTATCTTAACGATGAGAGAGACCGTATTAGTTCCCAGGTATGTACTCTGTTGCATCCAGAGAGTCATTAACATGAATAAAAGAAAAAAAAAACCACTTATGTTCCAGCCATGAAAACGATAGCAGTGCAATCTGCAAGATTCAAATTCCGGTACAGATCAATTTGTTTCGGTATTAAATGTTCCTCACTTTTATTGTTGCTTGCATCTTATTGCTCTCTCTCTCTCTCTCTCTCTCTCTCTCTCTCTCTCTCTCTCTTATTTTTCTTTACGTCTTTTCTTTTGGTTACTGTTTTTTATTTGTTTTTATTGTAGCTGCTGTTGTAATTATGCACGTGAAAGCTTTACTATCTATAATTTTTTGCTTTTCTTATCTCCTTGCGAGAAAGTTTATTAATAAGATTCTGTTTTCTTTTTGCCGTGACAAGAATCCATTAAAATATCTGTAACCGGCTAGAACAAACATAAGTTCGCAACACCAGATCAGTTCTAATGGTTCACTATGACATTGGGAAGCTACTGTTTTTTTTATTTATTTTTAATTTCATGCTAAGATGCAGACATAGATAAAAGAAGAACTTTCTATGATCAGTCAAAGTCAGTAATTAATGTTGGCTGATTAATTTAATGAATTGAAAGTGAAGTGGGTGAAAAACCTGGCTGTCATCGTTATAGCAGTGAACTTTAAATACAGAGTTCGTTCTCTTTGAAGTTCACAGAGCTTAAGTGGAAACCTTGATCTGTGAGAGAGAATGAGAAATTGAGAGAAGACAAAACCTGGAGAACTTGTTAGATAGACAGACGACAGGTCATAAAGTACACACATGGAGCATAAATGTAAAGTTTTATTAAATTACCAGCACTCATAGCGGTCAAAACAATGACATGACTTAAAGCCAGTACTGTATTTAAACTTTCAGTACATGCGGCAGATTTAGAAGATTGAGAAGTTGGAATATGTAAATAGAGGGTAATTGGAGTAATGACATTACAGCTCTTTGATTACATCATTTTTTAATAAATGCATAGTTATCATTAAAATTGTTGCGTTGGTAGCCTTGTCCTGAATGTATACTTTAAGTTAGTGGTTCTAGTAAATTATTCTGAAGAATTATCATTTGAAAGTCCTGTTGTATGGCTTAGAAACATGGAGAACAACAAATAGTCAAGTAGAAGAGGAAGTAGAAGTACAAGTAGAAGAAGTAGAAGTACAAGTAGAAGAAGTAGAAGTACAAGTAGAAGAAGTAGAAGTACAAGTAGAAGAAGTAGAAGTACAAGTACAAGTAGAAGAAGAAGTACAAGAAGTACAAGTACAAGTAGAAGAAGTAGAAGTACAAGTAGAAGAAGTAGAAGTACAAGTAGAAGAAGTACAAGTACAAGTAGAAGAAGTAGAAGTACAAGTAGAAGAAGTAGAAGTACAAGTAGAAGAAGAAGTACAAGTAGAAGAAGTAGAAGTACAAGTAGAAGAAGAAGTACAAGTAGAAGAAGTAGAAGTACAAGTAGAAGAAGTAGAAGTACAAGTAGAAGAAGTAGAAGTACAAGTAGAAGAAGTAGAAGTACAAGTAGAAGAAGTAGAAGAAGTAGAAGTACAAGTAGAAGAAGTAGAAGTACAAGTAGTAGAAGTACAAGTACAAGTAGAAGAAGTAGAAGTACAAGTAGAAGAAGTAGAAGTACAAGTAGTAGAAGTACAAGTACAAGTAGAAGAAGTAGAAGTACAAGTAGAAGAAGTAGAAGTACAAGTAGAAGAAGTAGAAGTACAAGTAGAAGAAGTAGAAGTACAAGTAGAAGAAGTAGAAGTACAAGTAGAAGAAGTACAAGTAGAAGAAGTACAAGTACAAGTACAAGTAGAAGAAGTAGAAGTACAAGTAGAAGAAGTACAAGTACAAGTAGAAGAAGTAGAAGTACAAGTAGAAGAAGAAGTAGAAGTACAAGTAGAAGAAGTAGAAGTACAAGTAGAAGAAGAAGTACAAGTAGAAGAAGTAGAAGAAGTAGAAGAAGTACAAGTAGAAGAAGAAGTACAAGAAGTACAAGTACAAGAAGAAGAAGTAGAAGTACAAGTAGAAGAAGAAGTACAAGAAGTACAAGTACAAGTAGAAGAAGTAGAAGTACAAGTAGAAGAAGAAGTACAAGAAGTACAAGTACAAGTAGAAGAAGTAGAAGTACAAGTAGAAGAAGAAGTACAAGTAGAAGAAGTAGAAGTACAAGTAGAAGAAGTACAAGTAGAAGAAGTAGAAGTACAAGTAGAAGAAGAAGTAGAAGTACAAGTAGAAGAAGAAGTAGAAGTACAAGTAGAAGAAGTAGAAGTACAAGTAGAAGAAGTACAAGTAGAAGAAGTAGAAGTACAAGTAGAAGAAGTACAAGTAGAAGAAGTAGAAGTACAAGTAGAAGAAGTAGAAGTACAAGTAGAAGAAGTAGAAGTACAAGTAGAAGAAGAAGTAGAAGTACAAGTAGAAGAAGAAGTAGAAGTACAAGTAGAAGAAGTAGAAGTACAAGTAGAAGAAGAAGTAGAAGTACAAGTAGAAGAAGTAGAAGTACAAGTAGAAGAAGAAGTAGAAGTACAAGTAGAAGAAGTAGAAGTACAAGTAGAAGAAGTAGAAGTACAAGTAGAAGAAGTAGAAGTACAAGTAGAAGAAGTAGAAGTACAAGTAGAAGAAGTAGAAGTACAAGTACAAGTAGAAGAAGTAGAAGTACAAGTAGAAGAAGTAGAAGTACAAGTAGAAGAAGTAGAAGTACAAGTAGAAGAAGTAGAAGTACAAGTAGAAGAAGTAGAAGTACAAGTAGTAGAAGTAGAAGTACAAGTAGAAGAAGTACAAGTAGAAGAAGTACAAGTAGAAGAAGTACAAGTAGAAGAAGTACAAGTAGAAGAAGTAGAAGTACAAGTAGAAGAAGTAGAAGTACAAGTAGAAGAAGTAGAAGTACAAGTAGAAGAAGTAGAAGTACAAGTAGAAGAAGTAGAAGTACAAGTAGAAGAAGTACAAGTAGAAGAAGTAGAAGTACAAGTAGAAGAAGTAGAAGTACAAGTAGAAGAAGTACAAGTAGAAGAAGTACAAGTACAAGTACAAGTAGAAGAAGTAGAAGTACAAGTAGAAGAAGTAGAAGTACAAGTAGAAGAAGTAGAAGTACAAGTAGAAGAAGAAGTACAAGTAGAAGAAGTAGAAGTACAAGTAGAAGAAGTAGAAGTACAAGTAGAAGAAGTAGAAGTACAAGTAGTAGAAGTACAAGTACAAGTAGAAGAAGAAGTACAAGTAGAAGAAGTAGAAGTACAAGTAGAAGTACAAGTAGAAGAAGTAGAAGTACAAGTAGAAGAAGAAGTACAAGTAGAAGAAGTAGAAGTACAAGTAGAAGAAGTAGAAGTACAAGTAGAAGAAGTAGAAGTACAAGTAGTAGAAGTACAAGTACAAGTAGAAGAAGAAGTACAAGTAGAAGAAGTAGAAGTACAAGTAGAAGAAGTAGAAGTACAAGTAGAAGAAGTAGAAGTACAAGTAGAAGAAGTAGAAGTACAAGTAGAAGAAGAAGTACAAGTAGAAGAAGTAGAAGTACAAGTAGAAGAAGTAGAAGTACAAGTAGAAGAAGAAGTAGAAGTACAAGTAGAAGTACAAGTAGTAGAAGTAGAAGTACAAGTAGAAGAAGTACAAGTAGAAGAAGTACAAGTAGTAGAAGTAGAAGTACAAGTAGAAGAAGTACAAGTAGAAGAAGTACAAGTAGAAGAAGTAGAAGTACAAGTAGAAGAAGTACAAGTAGAAGAAGTAGAAGTACAAGTAGAAGAAGTAGAAGTACAAGTAGAAGAAGTACAAGTAGAAGAAGTAGAAGTACAAGTAGAAGAAGTACAAGTAGAAGAAGTACAAGTACAAGTACAAGTAGAAGAAGTAGAAGTACAAGTAGAAGAAGTAGAAGTACAAGTAGAAGAAGTAGAAGTACAAGTAGAAGAAGTAGAAGTACAAGTAGAAGAAGTAGAAGTACAAGTACAAGTAGAAGAAGTAGAAGTACAAGTAGAAGAAGTAGAAGTACAAGTAGAAGAAGTAGAAGTACAAGTAGAAGAAGTAGAAGTACAAGTAGAAGAAGAAGTACAAGTAGAAGAAGTAGAAGTACAAGTAGTAGAAGTACAAGTAGAAGAAGAAGTAGAAGAAGTAGAAGTACAAGTAGTAGAAGTACAAGTACAAGTAGAAGAAGAAGTACAAGTAGAAGAAGTAGAAGTACAAGTAGAAGAAGTAGAAGTACAAGTAGAAGAAGAAGTACAAGTAGAAGAAGTAGAAGTACAAGTAGAAGAAGAAGTAGAAGTACAAGTAGAAGAAGTAGAAGTACAAGTAGAAGAAGTAGAAGTACAAGTAGAAGAAGTAGAAGTACAAGTAGAAGAAGTAGAAGTACAAGTAGTAGAAGTACAAGTAGAAGAAGTAGAAGTACAAGTAGAAGAAGTAGAAGTACAAGTAGAAGAAGAAGTAGAAGTACAAGTAGAAGAAGTAGAAGTACAAGTAGAAGAAGTAGAAGTACAAGTAGAAGAAGAAGAAGTACAAGTAGAAGAAGAAGTACAAGTAGAAGTACAAGTAGAAGAAGTAGAAGTACAAGTACAAGTAGAAGAAGTAGAAGTACAAGTAGAAGAAGTACAAGTAGAAGAAGTAGAAGTACAAGTAGAAGAAGTAGAAGTACAAGTAGAAGAAGAAGTACAAGTAGAAGAAGTAGAAGTACAAGTAGAAGAAGTAGAAGTACAAGTAGAAGAAGTAGAAGTACAAGTACAAGTAGAAGAAGTACAAGTACAAGTAGAAGAAGTAGAAGTACAAGTAGAAGAAGTAGAAGTACAAGTAGAAGAAGAAGTACAAGTAGAAGAAGTAGAAGTACAAGTAGAAGAAGTAGAAGTACAAGTAGAAGAAGTAGAAGTACAAGTAGAAGAAGTAGAAGTACAAGTAGAAGAAGTAGAAGTACAAGTAGAAGAAGTAGAAGTACAAGTAGAAGAAGAAGTACAAGTAGAAGAAGTAGAAGTACAAGTAGTAGAAGTAGAAGTACAAGTAGAAGAAGTACAAGTAGAAGAAGTACAAGTAGAAGAAGTAGAAGTACAAGTAGAAGAAGTAGAAGTACAAGTAGAAGAAGTAGAAGTACAAGTAGAAGAAGTACAAGTAGAAGAAGTAGAAGTACAAGTAGAAGAAGTAGAAGTACAAGTAGAAGAAGTAGAAGTACAAGTAGAAGAAGAAGTACAAGTAGAAGAAGTAGAAGTACAAGTAGAAGAAGTAGAAGTACAAGTAGAAGAAGTAGAAGTACAAGTAGTAGAAGTACAAGTACAAGTAGAAGAAGTAGAAGTACAAGTAGAAGAAGTAGAAGTACAAGTAGAAGAAGTAGAAGTACAAGTAGAAGAAGTAGAAGTACAAGTAGAAGAAGTACAAGTAGAAGAAGTAGAAGTACAAGTAGAAGAAGAAGTACAAGAAGTACAAGTACAAGTAGAAGAAGTACAAGTAGAAGAAGTACAAGTAGAAGAAGTAGAAGTACAAGTAGAAGAAGTACAAGTAGAAGAAGAAGTACAAGTAGAAGAAGTAGAAGTACAAGTAGTAGAAGTACAAGTAGAAGAAGTAGAAGTACAAGTAGAAGAAGAAGTAGAAGTACAAGTAGAAGAAGAAGTAGAAGTACAAGTAGAAGAAGAAGTAGAAGTACAAGTAGAAGAAGAAGTACAAGTAGAAGAAGTAGAAGTACAAGTAGAAGAAGTAGAAGTACAAGTACAAGTAGAAGAAGTAGAAGAACAAGTAGAAGAAGTAGAAGTACAAGTACAAGTAGAAGAAGTAGAAGTACAAGTACAAGAAGAAGAAGTACAAGTACAAGTAGAAGAAGTAGAAGTACAAGTAGAAGAAGAAGTAGAAGTACAAGTAGAAGAAGTAGAAGTACAAGTAGAAGAAGAAGTACAAGTAGAAGAAGTACAAGTAGAAGAAGAAGTAGAAAAGTAGAAAAGTAAAGTACAAGTAGTGAAGTACAAGTAGAAGAAGTCTAAGTAGTGTACAAGTACAAGTAGTAGAAGAAACCTAGAAGTACAAGTAGAAAGAATAATTTACAAGTTAACCTGCAAGAAGTAACAAGTAGAAGAACAAGTACAAGTACAAGTAGAACTAGAAGTTTATCCGAAGAAGTAGAAGTACATCCAATAGAAGAAGTACACTTTTACCAGTAAAGAAGTAAAAAAAAAGTAGAAGAAGTAACAAGTCGCCACAAGTAGAAGAAGTTAGAAGAAGTACAAGTAGTGAATAGAAGTACAAGTAGAAGAAGCAAGCTTCAAAAGTGTAGAAGCGAACAATTTGTAGTAGGAAGAAGTAGAAGTACAAGTAGTCGGTCGCTTACGTACAGGAAGTCAGTTAGATAAAGAAGTCAGTTAATATCTGGTTTACCAATCCAGTGTACGTATGCGTTTCTAGGCAGAACACTAGCTAAACAGACAGTTCAACTTAAAAATAATTGTGTCTGCTACTACAGCAGAATAATTTTGGTGTACAAGTATTTCTACAAGTGCGATATGGCATCTTCAAGTAGGCCTAAAGCATATAAAAGGAACCGCAATGTTTTGTCAATTGAAACGAAAACAGAAATTATCAAGAGACTAGGAAAAGGTGAAAACTGTGTCTTCACTTGCGAGGAATTTTCAATGTTGGGAAAGCTACCGTCTACAAGTACAAGAAAAGTAACAAGGATAAAATTATGAGTTTTGCATCGAAATTTGATAGTGAAAATGGGTCGAAGAAACGTAAAACCATGAGAAATGCGAAAGATGTGAAATTGGAAGAGGCTTTGTATATATGGTTTGTGCAAAGAAGAAGCAAAGGGGAACCTATCTCTGTTTCTCTGTTGTGTGAAAAGGCACTTCAGTTCAACAATCAACTTCACGGTCCTCCTGACTTTAAATCTCGTCATGGCATACGAGAACTGGAGATTCAAAGGGGAATCTTTAAGTAGCGATGAAGAACTGCCGCTGAAAAAGTTTTAAAGAAACATTACTTGGCTTTTTTTGGAAGAAGAAGGTTATTCACTCGATGATGTGTAATAATGCCGATGAGACTGGCTTATACTGGAAAATCATTGCCTCAAAAATCACTTGCATCTCAGCGCGACGCAGCTGCACCTGGGTTTAAAAAGTGCAAAGAGAGAGTAACAATTTTGGTAGCCGCGAATGCCAGTGGAAGTCATCGTTTACCGGTGCTAATGATCGGCAAAGCCAAAAAAAGTACAAGTAGTAATTAGTCACGTTGTTTAAAGAATGTGACATGTCTCCCATTGTGCTACAAAGCACAGAAGAGTGCAAGTGGAAGTGAATAGTGAAATATTTTTGATTGGTATACAAATCAGTTCATCCCAAATGTGAAGAGGTTGAGAGAACAAGAAAAGAAAAACTGGAAAAGTAATTCTTCTACTGGACAATGCACCATTTCATCCAGAGACGGATACATTGAATGCAGTTTATGCAAATTTTAAAGTAATTTTTCTGCCTCCCAATGTAACAGCACTGATTCAACCAATGAATCAGGGAGTTATAGCAAAGCTTAAAAAGATGTACAAGAAGGAAGTCCTGCGTCGTTTATTGTTGGCTGAAGATGAAGAAAGTGTGGTGGCGTTTTCCAAAAAGCTTAATCTCAAAGACTGCTGCTATATGTTAGCTGATGGATGGACCACCCTGTCACAAGATAATCTTAACAAGGCTTGGAATAGATTGCTTGGGAAGAAAAGGAGGAAATGAAACTACTGCAGTGGACACAAATGATGATTGTATAAAATGAAGTTGTGGAACTGTTTCAATGCCCGGATTTTCGGACTGTGACAAAGATGATGCACACATGTGGCGAGAAGATGATAATGATTCTGGTTTTCAGTTTTTGAATGACGAAGAAATTTTGTCTTTTGTGCAAAAAGAAAACCAAATACATGTAGTGACCGATGACTCCTCAGAAGTACATGATGTACTTGTAGATTATGAAGAAAACCCAACACGTCGACCAAGTCCTGAAGAGGCCTTTATAGCACTAGAATCAGCGATGGCTTGGTACGAGCAAGAAGATGACAGCTGTCCTACACAGCTTCTGCTGTTGAAGAGAATGCGGGACTTAGCAGCCAAAAGGAGACTATCCAGTTTGGTGCAAAAGAGGATTCCTCATTATTTTAAATAGTGGGCTACATCTGTGCAAGTACATTTATATGTAAGTTGCGCCTGGTTTTGAATCGTTTGTAATGTTATTTTGAAAACATTTCTCTTTCTTAAAAAAAAAAAATTAATAGAAGTAGTACATGCACTGCAGTGTAATGACAGATTTTGGTGATACAGTAACCTAATACAGTGTGGGTATTATTATTACAGTACAAGTAAATATGTTTTATAGTGTATTTTCCTTGTGATGGTTAATTATTTTTAGAAATATGTGTACATGTACTCGATACATTATGTAATCCAATTATCCGAACATTTGATTATCCGAACGATGCTCGGTCCCATGGGGTTCGGATAAATGGAGTTCTACTGTAGCTACACAAACTAAGAGTGTATCAAACAAATTAGTCATCACAGATGGACATTTAATATCCCAATATCTGTATATTGCTAATAGCCCTAACTATCTGAGCGGAGAGAGCTGGCAATTAATGAGTTATGCGGCAATACAGACAGTGAAGGTTCAGAAAGTGTGTCTGAAAACTCACAAGTGAGGCTCAGAGGAGTGTTTGCAGTAAAGAAAATTCCATTCGCAATAAGTCGAACTCCTGCAGGAATTCGACTCATACATATATTTTGGCGCAAAAAAAAAGATACACTGCTGGCACAGCAGAAGACGTCATATTAATAATCCAGCAGGCAACAATAGTATATAGCCTTGTGAGAATTATATATAATTATATTGAACGATATCCGCTTGCGAATACAAAATATCATTTTTTTAAATGTAAGTGTAAAATCGATCTTTTACGTGGTTTAAAAAGCATAACACATTAGCAATGATAAAAATGAAGTCTAATTTCGCATTTCGGTAAGTGTTTTATTTTTAGCATGTATCTAATTTCACATTGTTCTGTGGTTTGTGTTTTATTTGCTACACTTATCCGATATCACATTTATTATTCCATTCTTAATATTGCATTCTTACGTATCTAATTTCAAATGTTTTATTCTTTGGTTATTATGTTTTTAATTTGCGGCTTTCTTTCATATCTCAATTCACATGTTTTTTTCCAATTAGTTTAATCTTTGCTGCTTTTATCTCTAATCGCACTTCAAATTATTCTTTTTTTATCCTTTGTGACTACTTTTCACACATATCTCATTTCACGTTATTCTTTAGTTAATGTTTTTATTGTTGCCTTTCTGACACTTCTCATTTCACTTTTATCCTTCTTTGGGTATTTCTCATACATTTGTTCATATTTGTTATTCTTGCGTTATTTGCCGTTTTTCACAGATTTCGTATTTCCCATTTATTATTTTTTGGCGAAGACACTCTGAAGAAACTTGTTTAATCGCTACAAGACCTTCCTTGTTATAGAATGCACGGATTATGAGAGATAGGGGAAGACGTAAAAACACATGGAAAAACTAACTAGACAAAAATGAAAGTAATAAAGACAACATAGAAAGGCCGTGATAGGATGGCACAGGCCAGGAGGACGCGGCATGACTTAGTTGAAGGAGCTGAAGCAGCTTGATGATGATATGTTTACTTAGAGTCAAGCTCCAGCATTACTAGCACAAAGCCCACATCAGTACTACATGTACCACTTGTCTCTCTGTCTTTATTTGAATCTTTTGATAAGTTGATAGATCACTTTTTTTACCTTGTTGTATTGTTATTTCAATATAGGTCAATTTATTGCCTTGTTGAATTGTTATTTGAATCTTTATTTGTGTGCAATCTTTCAGCGGTTTTCTCGTTGTATATCTTATCCAACTGCTAGGATGACTGGTTCACACCTGCAGAGATTTTTTAGTGGCTTTAAGCTTCTGCAGGATGAGGTAGTCTCCCCCATATCCAACTCTCCTTACTGATCTTATACGACATAGTTTGTAGGTTACATGTTATTGTTCTTCGCTCCTCTTTCGGTCCACTTCTATCGATCAATCAATCAATCAATCAATCAATCGATAAGTGTCCTTTAGTTCCCTAAGCAGCCAAGGCCTTCAACAAACACATCCGAACCTTCCTGTCGCGTGCCATCTGCTCAAGTTCTTTCCATGCCTTTCACTTCCGTTGCCAGTTCTCTACTCTAAATGTTTTTGGTCTAACTCTGCCTCTCTAACCCTAGGAATTTCAGATCAATGAATGCATTGTAATGCCTATCCATCGCCAGCGTCTTCTTCTCATCTCTTGAGCCGCGCTAGCGTAGTGGTTACCACACTGCGCTGGCGACCGGGTGACCCAGGATCAAACCCGGTCGAGGACATTTGAAGATTTTTCGTCGACCGGGATTTGGACTGGAATTAACTCTAGCCCTGGCGAGTACATTTCAAGAAGTATCGTCGACCAGGGACTGGCGGCTCCTGAGCCGACCCAGCTCTAATGGGTACCTCCGAAATCGGCGAGTATCTGCCTGAATGGCGAGGGTCACCGGTCTCTGTGCAAGAAAAAAGGGATACTCACGTAAAAATCAGTCTCAGGTTAGACATAATAACCTGAGATTTCGCCTCGAGTAATAGCGGCCATTTGTGATCTTATTACACCACTTCAGTCAGTCTGTTCTAAGCAAGCCCTTATTCATGAAAGTCTGTAGCTATTTGATTGTTATTGTTGTTGTTCTCAAAATTTCAGTTTCATACAATAGGACTTTTTGAGTTGAAGATTCATATTTTTGTATTGGTATCTACATAGTAATTTATTTTTGCAAGTTAACCCACAACGGTTCTGTGAACGATCTGAAGTAAGCTCTACATTTTACTGCAGCAGATAGCATATACCACTCCCTTCTTTCATCCCCATTTCAGATTTTCCCTTGCAGAAATCGTGACCAGGGGTAGATAATTTTCCATGCCTACGCTAAATAATTACAGACCTTGAATCGTTTCTGAATGTTACATATTCATGTAATCCGGTTTTTCTTTTCCCCCGATTAATGACATGCCAAACAAAATGCATAATTTTTTTATGCGTGCTCTAAAATTACAGATAATTTACAGCTCATTCCCGAACACTTAATATTTACATTATTATTAGAAAGGTTAAAAATAGACCAGATTGTCGGGTATTTATATCAGTAAGTACAAAAGTTGAACTGTGTAGGCGTGGTTAGTAATTGGAGTGAATAAAAACTTAGCTGGAAAACATAACTGGATAGAAAGAGGGCGAAAGGAAGTTTCATAAGTTTGGTATGTTTTTTTATTTCTTTGTTTTATTACATGTGTAGGAAAAGCTAGAGCAACCGAATGGCAGAGTGGTTAGAGCGATGGTCTGTTGCTGCAAATGTACCGGGTTCGTAGCACGATACATCACTTGACGGTCTACCCAACTGTAAATGGGTACCTGATTCTGCTCTTGAGTTAGGGAAGGATAAGGCAGCCAGGACAGGAACAGTCACCCCCGCCTCTCGTGTAGGGAAGTCTCTAACACGTCTTTCCACTACGGTAGTATTAGCTTAGGGAATATCTTTACCAAAAGTTAATTTAAAAAATTCTTTCATGTCTTCAGGCACCATGTCTGGTGACGTAAATTATTGTATTTCTCCACATCTTCCTGTACCTAGTTTACCATTTCTGTTGGTGACCTCTTTCCATGCTATTTCATTTAGTCAAAATGCGTAGGATCGTACTTCTTTGTCATTCTCTACCACTTTTCCCCTTAGTCTTTCTTGTTGTCACAGTAGTTTTCTGCTTTTGTCTATTCACAACACAGCCAAGTGGATTAGTTCTGTGTAATGCACAGCGAAACAGGTAAAGACATATGACCAAAGCCAGAACAACCTTTGCTAGTCTAACCAACACCTAGAAGTCTTCCTAGTACAGAACAAACACCACATTAAGATTATATGAGAGTTGCGCACATTCTGTACCTCTGTATGGTGCGGAATGGTGGAGTGTAAGAGAAGCGGAAATGTCGAAATTGTCCTCTTTCTTAACAACCTGCCAATAACATCATCAAGCCAATAACATCACCACGCCAAGAACTTCTTACTTGGAACAACCAAGATGGCATGCACACCATCATAGCTGGCAGATGCTGGAGCTACGTTGGGGACATCCTCAGAAGAGACCCCTTGCCATTACAAGAACTACAATGCTAAGGACCCTAGAAGGAAGGCGAAAGAGGTCCCGACCAAAAACAACATGACGGATAACTGTGGAGGCCGAGATATAAAACATAAACCAGAGTTGGGGCACTGCACGAAGGATTTCTGCCGACCGAGCAAAGTGGAGGCAGTTTGTGGCTACCCTACAAGACGCCACCAGGCGTGATGGCCACTGACTGCTTTGACAGTCAGAGGCTAATGATCCAAGAATGTTGGTGATACGCTTCTTTATTTTCACCGGCTTCTTTCAGGACATCATCATTCTTTTTTTTTTTCCTAGCTGCCCGTGATATTCTTAGCATTATTCTGTAAAACCTCACAGCAATAAAATAAATAGGCGTATTCAATGGCAATCATATAACCCTCCAACAAAATTAATTTTACATGTAAATGTGATCTTGACGTTACTACTGCACACCTATCAATCCAGACTTGCTGTCTCTCATTGAAAGTACGAATCTGCCCGAGAATGTATCTCAAGCGAAGAAGACAGAAAATAACTAGGGAAGACTTTTGGTATAGAGACAGTTCTCAATAATAATAATAATAATAATAATAATAAGTTTAGTTTGGTTTTAAGATCCATCTTCATTGCACACGAACAAATCCATAAGTGCTCCGATCCCCTGCCTTAGATCACACAAGGAGGATGTCAACAGAGCACCAGCGAAGATCCCAATGTGTGTATACAAGAATCACACATTTTATAAATATTTTTGTCGTGGGAAGTGTTCCTAATTTTTAAAATTTTTCCAGGGCAGCAGCCGTATGGCCGACTCTTTACGATTTCCAACTGCCGAGGGATTTTTAGCATGCGCAAATTTCACACATGACCTCTTATTTTTCGCCCTTATCCGAGAAGGCTAGGCATCCGATCTCTACCAAGAGACAGGGGGGATGACGTCATACTATGACATAATTAAGAACCACTGGTTGTGAGAAAAAAAATTCCATTATTTATATCTGGGATCGAAGCCGGTACTATTAGAATAAGAGGCGGACGCCATACCTCTGAACCACTCTGATCCCTTCAGCTCCCCAAGGAGCATAGGCGTCCATAAACCTGTGCTACATCCTTCTGTCACGTGGTGTCAGCTCAAAGTCTTTACATGTCTTCTTCGTTTACGTTTCATTCGCTGTCGGTCTCTCTCTGTCACTCTCTTTCTCTCTCTCTCTCTCTCTCTCTCTCTCTCTCTCTCTCTCTATCTATATATATATATATATATATATATATATATATATATATATATATATATATATATATATATATATATATATATATTGTTATGTTTAAATATCATAACATTGGTTGTATACGATTACTTCCTGGTTTATTGTTTATAGACCGTTGTCATTACTTTCCGGAAGTGACGTCTTGACTTCTGCACAAAATAATAGCAGACGATGGCTTGTTAATCTGGAACACGAACGCGTCTCTAGACCGGATTCTGCTTGTGTCGTTGGACCAGTATGCATGGAATGTGTCCAGTAGGACCTGATTTGAGATTGTGTTAATTGCCTTTGGGCATATTCATATTACACCTGCAAGATATGTTACCATCACTGCCTTATGCATTTATTAACTGAATAATGTCAGTTTAGTCTAAGCAGAGTGTGTGAAATTCTTGAGCACATAAGTGAATGTCCCTTTAAAACTGAAAGTATCAGAATCGAGGACAGTAGCGACCTGTGCTTAGTAAAAGCCTTGATGTCGTACCATATGCAATGTGGAGTATTGTTTAAAAAAACGTGTGAAATGTGCCAAGAAGTTAGGCCTTAATAACTGAGTATCTGTGGTGCGGGCCAGGGAGAGTTGTGTGTTTTTGAAGGTGCTCAGCTGGCCAAGATATCTTCAAGAGATATAATACAGGACGTCTGAAGGAATGTTCCTGAATACATAGGCCTACATAATATTATAAGGATTTATTTCTCCGCATCATTCTTGGGGGCCAAGCTAAAAGAAGGCAGAAGCCTAAAATTTGGAAGTCGAGGACTTTTTTTCAAAATGGTGGCACTGATCGTCTGCCTAAATATTCAAGTATGGGAAGGAAATTTCCAGCTATGATATTAAGTAACATGCCTCAAAGTGTCACTAATACACAAAAGTGACTGGCTATTGGACATAAGTCAAAAGAATTGACTGTTTCAAGTATTTTGTCAACTAACATTAGGACCAGATCGATGTCCTGCGATTGTCAGCCTAACCAATCCTAGGCCTGACCAGAGCCTAAGTGACGAAACATCACTGTATTCCTTGCTTGGAGAAGTCTCAAGGAGGATTTTTTTTAGGCAACATAAGTTGATTTATCGTTACATACAGCTTGACTGTAGATAATATCTGTTGGCCTGAATTATGACTTCACAAATTTTTGTTATCATTATGTCGATGTGTGTGTAACTAGCGGGAGGCTGGTGGGACTCGATTTTCTTCATTTTTTTACCGCTTCGGCTAGGTTAAATAAGAAGATCGAGCGTTCTGTAGGTCTGTATCTGTGTAATTCATATTGAGGAGGCAGTATATTGTGCTGGTTTGATAAAAATACTGCCTCATTTGAATTTAGCAGATCCATTTCTGTCTAGTTGTAAAGTCATGTCTACATATTGTTTGTTCTCATAAGTCTAGTCATTGTATTATTTTATTAAGTTTGTTACATTATTGTTTATAAAATTGTCTATCTCTACTCTTGCTTTAATTTAGTTCATAGATGTCATAAGTGTTGTGATATGCGTCGTGTCTTGTTCTATTGTCATAGAGCATCAGTTTAAATTATTGTTATATATATGTCATATTTACTTCTTGTTTAACCATTTGTATTCCCTTTTGTGAGATTGGCTTGTGGATTTTTTTTCTGGGTTGACTATTGAATATTTGGTTGACATATTCATATATATGTAAAAGTTTAAATATTGTGCATATACTGAGAATCACAATAATAAGAAACCATGACTTCATTAAAGGATTTATTGAAGATTGGAAAAGAATTTAATTTGGAAGGTGAAGCATTGCAAGCATATGTAGATAAAGAGACAAGAAGATCTCAGGAAAGAAGAATTAATTGAAAAAAGGAGACAAGAGGAACTCCACAAACAAGAAATGGTAATACAATTAGCTGAAAAAAGGAGACACGAGGAACTCCACAAAGAAGAAATGGAATTGTCTGAAAAAAAAGACAAGAAGAATTAATTGAAAAAAGGAGACAAGAGGAACTCCACAAACAAGAAATGGAAATACAATTGGCTGAAAAAAGGAGATCAGAAGAATTGGCTTTTGAAAGGGAAAAATTAGCCTATGCCAGATCTCAAGAGGAAAAAGCTCAAGAGGAGATGAAATTGCTACAAATTAAAGCTCAAGCTATAAGATTAGCTGAGATTGAACTTGAAAAACTAATGACAACGGTCTATAAACAATAAACCAGGAAGTGATCGTATACAACCAATGTTATGATATTTAAACATAACATATATATACACACACACACACACACATATATATATATATATATATATATATATATATATATATATATATATATATATATATATATATATATATATATCGCTCTCTCTCTCTCTCTCTCTCTTTCTCTCTCCCTCCCTTACCCCGGTAATTCCAGAACAGAAATTGATTCTTAATTCCGTCAACAGTTTTTTCTCAAATCGGCTTAGTCAGTTCTGCCCAAAACTTGGTACATTAACGTGTACCAATAAAGGGAGCTACATGTACAGTTTCAGTTCTCTACGATGACTGACACACAGTGATTTTTAGCGACAAAGATTTGACAGACGACAAACGTCAAATAAAATTTTGATAATGAAAAAAGTGTTTAAGCATTCAACTCTGCCAACTCTTGAAAAGAGCCATATGACGAAATTTAGCCGAAAGATGTCTGAGTGGCTGTCTCGCCTTGTTTCTTCTAGGAAAATCTCCAGAGTTGGCACCAGGAATGTTCGTACATTAAAACGAACTTGGGAAAAGAGCACAGGTGTCAGTAGAAATGCTTTACAATGCAGTCTCTATTCTGACATACAGGGAGTGAAAAAACGAAGTGGAGACAAACATGAAAGATTTTTTTTTAAAGAAGTGGTAATATGACACAGAACAGGTGGGTTTGATAAGATGTTTCACGGGGACATCTGCTATAATGGGGGCCGGAAGGTATAAATTATGATGAAGATAACGACGATGATGATGATGTTGAAGCTGGTGGTGATGATGATGGTGGTTGTGGTTATGGTGGTAATCATGATGGTGGTTGTGGTAATGGTGGTGATGATGATGGTGGTTGTGGTTATGGTGGTGATCATGATGATGGTTGTGGTTATGGTGGTGATGATGATGATGGCTGTGGTTATGGTGGGGATCATGATGATGGTTGTGGTTATGGTTGTGATCATGATGATGATAATGGTGACGACGACGATTATGATGATAATGATGTTGATGACAATGATGATACAGATGATGTTGATGATTTTTATTGCAATGATGATACAGAACAGATGAACCTGTTGTGATCTAAATGTAAACGTGTGCTCCGAAGGGAGTAGAATTACTCCTATAATAATAGTAATGATCGCAAAGAAGCTATGAAGACAAACCGCGCCGAAACAAAAGTCAAAAATACAAGAACTCTTTCCATCGTCTACCAGCCGAGACCAAACTAAATTATAGACAAAATAATTCAGGACAGAACAACTAATTAAGCCATAGTCGTCCAGTCTCGTGTCCCCTTGTTATAAATATACAAAAACACGCATTAATTCTGTAGACATTTTGTTTATACATTCATATTATGCATTGCGAGTCCGTTGCCCCATTCATTCCGACTGTTAGTTCACCCCACGTGACCCTGGTGACTGAAAATTAACGAATTACGTCATGAATTTACGGGGTAGGTTAGTTCTGTCAAGCGTTGTTCGATATGCAATTTCCTTTCCTGTTCGTAGTACGTTGCCCTTGGCTAGCGTCTAACCATGTTTATTTAGAATTTCCTCATTACCGTTTATCAACTCCCTCTGTCTGTAACATCTTTTTGCCTGGAAGGGACAGACCTCTGGTACTGAAGGCGTGTGGTGGTAGAGGCTGACATGCATTCTAATAAGGCCTCTAAATTATTTTGTATTTCTCTGTTTTATTTTCATTGAATCTAAATAGTTTCGCTCCTTACCGAGCATAGGACTAACAATGCAGGAAGTCTTCGTCAAAGCAGCGGCTTCTCTGTAGTGATTTGTTTTCTACGATGAGGTTACTAGCCCAATGCGGAACCTCACATCAGCCGCCAGTTACGATTAGTATCAATCAACAGTAGTAGCCCCCGTCAGACTGAAGTAAAGATGCACCCCTGAGGTGATAGGCCTCAACTGCTTTTATTTTTCTTTTTTTTGGTTTGGTTTTCCTTATGTTGTGTTCTGTTTTCGTCTACTTGTTGTGAGAGTTTCTTTTCTCCCAATCTGAGGTGGTGCCGTAGAGAACATCGCCACGTGGTACGATCGGCAGCTACATCCTTCCATGTTGCTGGATTTAATTCCAGTGTTTTCACGTCTATCTGGCACACATATTTGAGCCTCAGCTGCAGTCGCCCGGCTGTTCTTGTGCCATCTGCCAGTTGCCCGTAGAGGATATCTTTGATGATAAATCATCTTTCATGCGGCGGGTATTGCCAAGCAGCAGTAAACATATTCTTTTATTGCCTCATCAACCCCTACCCTCCCCCTGGAACTACCCGGCATGTTTTTCTACATTTATTTATTCCATTGTTAGCTCCCCTGTTAGAGAGTGAAGCCATCCCTGCACGTTGTCCCGTTGTAGGAAGTCTCCATCTCAGTATTCATAATCTCCTGTAACCATGGTTTCTGTAGCAACGTCTTTTACGTGATCAGACTGTCAGCCCATGCCGAACCTCATATTAGTCGTCTGTCAAGTCAAGCAGACGGTAGCGGTATTCATAACCTTCCTCTGCGTCCTCAGAACCCCAGGAAGTACACGAAGCGTTTTTCTATATGGCTTAGGCTTAATTATTTTCCATCCAATTTTCTTATGTCTAAATATTTTACTCTATCTCTCATAACAATATCTATCCCGTATCACTTTCAGTCGTTTCTGCAGAAAAGACCAAGCATTTAATTACTGAATCTCACCTTTTGTTTCTTAAGTTCTGTAGCACCACTACTGCAGTCTGTTGTCAAGCAGAAGGTATGTCATCTGGCACTTAATGTGCTCTTCCAGCAGTAATTTCACTAGTTATTTAATCCAACAACGATGAGATTGCCAATCCCATGCTCAGCCTCAACTTAGTCTTCTCTGTTCGGAGCACAACTCTTTTCAACCTCATCAGAAACCCCTGGGACGGGCCAGTTTTGGGGTTCAAAGAATGTATGCATAATCCAGAAGTGAACATCTGATCTCGATTTGAATTAAGTGTGGTTACAGGGCATATCTAAGAAATCAAGTGTCACGGATTGCCTCATCTGCTTTGCAGTAGTGGTCCAACAATGGCCAAAACTCAAGAGTATCTAAATGGGTCGTCAAAGGTGTTTACCTTCCCACAAGATTACTCTTGGCAGAGATGTAGATAGAAGTGTAATGGCGCTTCTATCCGAAGGGAGCCTTCACAAGATAATTCAGAAGTCAAGAACCATGCGACATAGCGCTGAGTAATGGTTAACTTATATCTGTCCGTCGCCTTTTGTGAAGGATTTAAGCAATTGTTTTTAGCCCGTTCAAGCCCCCAGCTCAGTTAATTCGGCGAATTTCCTCTTATAATGGTATAGCTCTGTATAGAGTTAAATAGATGTCTAAGTATAGATATATATTAAATGTTCTGGCTCATACGTTGGCTTTCATACATATAAAACTGAAGCGACCATGATTGTTTAGTTTTAAAACAACATGTAACAATTTTAATAATGACGTAGTCTTTATTAGTTAAAATAAATATGGAAAATTTGGTGAAATTTTATGTTGGAATCAAATTTTCTCCTAATGGAGATTAAATAGAGTGTTTTAATGTCGAGGTGTTGTCACGTGCTGGCCTTCAAAGTATGTATACACTGCTTAGACAGCGCAGACTTCGCTGGCTTGGCCATGTTCGCCGCATGGAAGATGGTCGCATTCCAAAAGATATCTTCTACGGACAATTAGCAGATGGCAAGAGAACAGTTGGGCGAACACAGCTGAGGTTCAAAGATGTGTGCAAGAGAGATATGAGGGCATTGGACATGGATCCAGCAACATGGGAGGATGAAGCTGCCGATTGCACTAAGTGGCGATGCTATTTACGGCGCCACCTCAGATTGGGCGAAGAGAGGCTCACACAACAAGCAGAGAAGGGGAGAAAACGTCGAAAGGAGCACCAGGAAAATAAGCAGCTGAGGGCTGTCACCTCAGGGGCGCATTCCCATAGTCAGTTATGACTGAAGGGGCTATTATTATTAGAGGGTTTTATCAATGTGTTGCAGGTGGAACTTATGGAAGGGGAAGTAATCTTTAGAATGTTTTGAACATATTAAATTTCGAGTTGCAACGCTTGATTAAGCGGATACTTGTTTGACTTTAGGATAGAATTATCTTTTCCTATTTTTCGGGTGACAGAGTACAGATAAGCGTGTGAGCGCTGTTTAATCTCAATTGTTGAGATGTGTTTATTCTGTACTGTTTTGAGTCATGTGAATAGCTCGCTAGTCTGCATGTGTTATCGAGAACGGTGTTCAAGACAACCGAATCTCGTGACGGGTTTTTTGGCGGGACTAGTGTGTGATTAAGGGAGTTGTGTTTTGGGCGTGGACCGTGTAGGTCGAGTCCCAGTGTTTTTTGGATAATGTATGCCTACGTAGGATTTGAGAAAATGTCGACTTATATATTTCGCTGTGTGTACAGCCTATGTGATACACTGCAGTGAAGATTTGTTTAGGCCATATGAACCTTATTATAGCTGCCGTGTGATGCAGGCTTTGCTATGTATTGAAGTACTTTTGTAGGCCATATTTTGAAGATTATTGAAGCTGCCGTGTGATGCAGGCTTGCTATGTATTGAAGTACTTTTGTAGGCCATATTTTGAAGATTAATGAAGCTGCCGGGTGATGCAGGCTTCGCTGTGTATTAAGGTACTTTTGTAGGCCATATTATGTTTAACTGCAGTATGAAGATTTGTGAAGCTATTAAGCTATTATCAGTCCAGGATTAGGACAGGCCATATTATATATTAACTGCAGTGTGGAGATGTATGAAGCTATTAAGCTATTATCAGTCCAGGATTAGGACAGGATTAGGACAGGCCATATTATATATTAACTGCAGTGTGGAGATGTATGAAGCTATTAAGCTATTATCAGTCCAGGATTAGGACAGGCCATATTATATATTAACTGCAGTGTGGAGATGTATGAAGCTATTAAGCTATTATAAGTCCAGGATTAGGACAGGCCGTATTAGGTATTGATGCAGTGTGGAAATTATATACTATGATTCGTGTTTTGCTGTCGAATGTGTGTCATTTATGTCATCGTATCTGTGTTGTAACGGAATAAACAGTATCGAACTGTTCCAGTCGTTTGCAACCCTTCTTGACTCCTGCATGTACCCTTATGTACGTACTGTGGTGTGCGAACATATCAACACACACCCAGGTCAACATTCCAGACACAGTGACAGGTCAGCAGCACACATATATTGAATTAGCCTGTGTGGCGATGATATAGACCAAACCACTACACTCGCAACAGTGGGTGTAAACAGACTAATAACATTAACGTTTAATTACATTCAGTGAGAAACCAGCAAATCTAGTTTGTATCACAATGTCCGTTGCTTTCGCCTGTTAATAAACACTTAGCTTGTCTACGTGAGTCATGCCGCCGTTGTATCGTAACTTTTCTGTTGATGCGGGCACTTCTTCGCCTAACTCGTCTTATGTAGGTGGTCAGTGTTGATTCCCTGCTCTCACAACTAAGGGCATAGAAACGTCAGTCTTGACGCTTTGTCCTCGAACGGTCTTATAGCTTTGTTCCACAAACCCTAAGTTTTGGGTTATACAATCTCCTTGCACAGCTTTGGATGGACGCAGCTCTGTATTAGAATCTTTGAAATCACTTTGGTCTGGGAAGTTAGAGTTAATTTCTCTGACGGCGGGTGTTCTGCGAAATCACTTGGCCTGGGAAAACTTGTGTTTAATTCCTCTATGACGGGTGATCCAATTCCTTTAGGTGTCCAGACTCTGTATTTAAAGTCCGGGACCCTTAAGTTTTACAGTCCCTGTATTTATAAAGGTGGGCTTAGGTTTTAAGTTTCCTAAATACTTCGATCTGTCACTTATAAATATGGAATTCTAGGTCCGATCCTTCTCTTTCTGGCTGTTTGGGAGTTGCTTAGCTTGACGTTGCGAAAGCAGTCTCTGTGTTCTGTGTTTCTGAGTTCGCTAGATTATATCTCTCATTTCTCAATTCAATCACAAATTGTGTTTCCGCCGAATTTTCCAGTGGAATTCATTGTTTATTCCGGTATCTCACATGAAACGAATCAAATCTCTCTAGCACTAAATTGGGGTGTTTTAATTCATAACCTGTCCCGCGAGTTTAAAATATTAAATTTAATACTTCCATGCGTGACCTCTTTATAATAAGATATAATATCTTCCGGTGACATCTTGTGCACTCTCACAAACAAATGTGTAAACCGATTACCTGGCGTAATGTCTTCCGCCAAGATGTCTACCCAGACAGATTATCTGCGCTAATCACACGGGGATTGGCCCATGAAACTATTATCTCATTATCGCCTGTGTGTTCGTGCCTTCTTCAGACCGTCAAACAAAAGGGTCGCCGGTCGCTCAGACAAACAATATGGTTGTCCAACGAGGATCGTCTATTATCAAAGATTGGCTAGGCGACTCAAAGCGACAAACGTATTACCGCTGACCGGTGATAATGACCGGGTATTGTTACGATAATACCACAGTTCACCTGGCGGAACGTAAATAAGTCTGAGGAGTGGTAAAGCAAAAATGTGAGAGATAAAGATAGTCCCATAGCAGATACTTCCGTAGGGGAGTGGAGTGTTAGAGACGTCGCTTACTAGATTCAGCATAGAGCAAAATAATGAATGAAAGGGCAAAAAATTGCTAAATAATAAGCGATCGGAGAGAAAAATGAAGAAGAAATGATACTGCAGAAGGGCTGAAGGTGTGAGAGAGCCACCAAAAGAACGCGTACAGACGTTTTGTCACATAAAGTAAAAAAATAAAGCCATGCCTAAACTGGGCATCTCGTAAGAGGCGAATAAGGTTAGGTTGTGCAGTGGGCTGGCAACCTCACCATACAAAGATAAATTGTTACATAAACCACAACTGCACAGTCCATTGATGACTCACGTCTGGTTTCTTTATGGGACTGCTGCTGTGGTGACACTATTCGCCGTTCATTAACCTTAAGCTCCCAGTGGAGCATAGGCATTCAACGAAGGTCACGCCAAGTCGTTCTTTGTCGACTTCTCAAGGTCATTAAACATCTTGTTTTCTTTATCCCTTTCATGTCTATCTCTAGTTTTCGTCTCCACGTAGAGTTTTGTCTGGTCTCCCTCGACATCTTATACCCTGGGAATTCAACAACACGGACTGTCTTGTCATGATATCAACATGTTTTTCTTGAGCATCATTGAGATTCCCCATTATCCAACAGCCGGGTTGTCGAGAATTTTACCTGCAGAGTTTATTTTTATTTAGAGCAGGCGTTTCTTAATCTGTGGTTCATGGACCCCCTGTGGATCTGTTTACTAGGGGTCCGTGCACGTAATCTAAAATTTACAATGTACAATTTTTAATTATGCATTTATGTATATTTTTTCCACGAAGCCTTGATGGGACAATCAAAGAGGTCCCTGGCACACAAATATAGGTTTAGACACGCTGAGTTAGGCCTTATTTAAGTTAAAATTTAATCTAAAAATGTATGTTTCATTTTCTTAAAAATATTTTTGAAAGACCCTCTGAAATTTTATATCCCTCTGTTGTAAGCATCTTTTAAGTTTCCAGAACCTTTGATATTACTCAATTTTTATCTGCCTTCTATCTTTTTCTTTTTTAATCTCCCCACCTTTTCCGTATTATTATCAATGTTAAACCTCTTATGCACGGAGTGAGTGGGTGTGGATTGTCTGGTACTGCCAAATTATGTACATATGTAGCCTACACAGTCGCCAAGACGGTCGTCAAAATAGTAATTCAGTATTTGGAGAGCAGTGCACTATTACTACACCACCACCCCACCCCGCGAGTGTCAGCAAAGACTGCGTGCATGTCCGTGTCCGACACCTATCGGCCGCTTTGCTAAGTAACAGTGAAGACCACTAATTTGTACATATTTCCATTGCAGTCCAAGATTTAGGCACCAACAGACTTTGTCCGTTATTTCGGAAATCCGTACATAACTGATCCGTACATAACTGATCCGTACATAATTGATCCGTACATAACTGATCCGTACATAACTGATCCGTTCATAAGAGGTGTTACAGTACTTCGTTTTTCTCATCAACAAATTTATAAACATCTTCATTATCTGAATTTTGTTCTTCATCTGCTTGTTTTTTGTTTTGTTTTGTTTTTAGTATTCATCAATCTTTAATTTTCTTATTCGCTAATTAAGGAGCTTAAAGCCACCACATCAGGTAGTCCTCTGGCAGGAAGCTTGCACCAAGATTCGCGTCATCTTGTTCCAGTGGTTTCTGTGACAATTTGTTTTAAATCATGAGTCTTCCCGCCCATGCCCAACCTCATATCGGCCGCCTCGTGCGACTCCCTAGTCCTGTTCATTTTTTTGTCCCCGGGAACTACGCAAGGCTTTTTAATGATTATATGTGTCCTAAAAGTAAGGGAATATAAAGTAACACTTCCTTTTAAAAAGAAAAGGAAATACAGCACAGTAAAAGTTCCATTTAGATAACAGAAGTGGGTTTAGCAAAAATGGCCACTGTCTATTCGTACTATACTGAATAAGTCACGGTTGCCGGAAGAAAATGAAGCAAGATAAAGCGACGTCACACTTCTCTTCTTTATCATGCCTTGAAAGTGTCATTTAAGAACGTTTTTAAGTCTGTCTTGTATCTTATTTTAAGCGCGTTCCTTCCATTGTCTATCACTCGTTTGAAGATCTCGTCTGCCGATTCTGGTAACGCTATTTGAATATCTTGGTTTTGAATGTCAAGACCTGAAGCAAAAGGGGGGATAAATTATTGATTTCTTGTGGAGTTCTACCCTATTTTACTGTCTGTGCCAGGTCTGTTCCAGACTCGGGATATTCAAGGGGAGGGAAGAATGAACTCAAAGTTGCTTTTTCCTTCTGTTTTCTTTTAAATGTTGTAAACACGAAAGACTGATTTGAAAAGTAAACAGAATTTCTAAATAGCTAAGTAAAAGTAAAATGGGGATTTCTAGGTAGTCATAGAAAAGGAAGAATTAATTTCTAGGTAGTCATAGAAAAGGAAGACTTAATTTCTAGGTAAACATGAAAAGATTTCTACATTGTCATGTTTTTGCTTTGTCTTGCGCTTTTACCTTCTTGTGGCGAGGCACGTTTCTTTCAACCTCAACTTACGCCCGTTGGTTGTATCAGAGCGCAATTTGTCATTCAAAAATAGGTGAACTCTCTTAACTGGAGAACAGATTTAGATACTAAGTCCTGAATAGGATAAATAGTATTTATCTGCTAGTATGATGACGTCCTGAAAAAGGACTTGTCCTGAAAAGGACTGTCAGCGAACTGATCACCCCACCTCTCGATGCTGGACCTAGTATGGTGAAACCTCCAACACTCCACTCCCCTACGGAAGTATGTGCTATGGAAATACCTTTACCTTTTAAGAGAGAATTAGGTCAGATATATTATTATTATTGTGGTTCAGAAGTGACATTATTCCACTCCAGGCAAACTCAGATTCCCTCAGATAATGTGGAAGGATGTAAATGACGATTATTCCTGTAGTGCTGGTTATTTCATCGATTGCAGCGCCGGTCTCTAACAAACGATCGTTTACTGGTCTTAGTTATCTCTCCCTTATCCATATCCAATATGCCCATTATATATACTCCCGTAGCTGGTCGGCCAGCTTTCTCATTACCGCGTACCTCTGCATGATCAGCGCAGTAGATCCACACCAGTTTCTGAAGGTTTGAGCCCTCTATGACAAAAAACACGCCGAAAAGTACACCAGAACAAAAAAGCGGCTGTGTGATATCATCTTAGGGACGCATTCCCATAGTCAGTTATGACTGAAGCGGGCGACTATGAGCCCTCCATGTATACGTTCCAACATGCCCCAGCCATCCATTTTGGGCCTTTCGAAGGATGGAATTAAATGCCGTTACAATAACTGTGATCTATATATTCGATCGTCCTTTATTCTTTTCGTACCCCTTACGGTTTAGATATTCGAAACAAGGGGTTTTAAGACAAATATGCACAGTTGATCTTCCCAGACCGCGTTGGAGACCAGAGAAGATATTTGCCGTCGCTCAGTTAGGTCCAACCAATAACCGGTCTGGCCATATATCATTTATCACTTCAGTCACTGGTGTGCCCAGGCATGAAGGCTCGGTAGTGTTAAGTGTTTTATCACGGAAAATTTGTGGTGATGGGGTCTCGCGAGATTAAAACTTCTACAACCTTGACTGCCACTTGGTAGGACGCGGTCCTTCAAGCGGAAGACTTTATTATCCAATCAGTACTCAACAACTGTAATGTCGTTTGTGTTAGTGGTTGACCAATCATATTACTTTCAGAATAAATATTATGCAATGTCATCATTACCCAAGACGTTACAGGCCTTCCTGCCGATCTCATCAAGTGGCAATGCTCCCTAGGGCGCCACCTCAGACTGGGCGAAAATAAGCTCTCACCACTAGCAGAAGAGATAAGAACACGCCGAAAGGAGCACCAAGCAGAAAAAAAAATAGCTGAGAGGTATCACCTCAGGGGCGCATTCACTTAGCCATTTATGACTGAAGGAGACTACAACAGGATTTTCTTAAATGGATGTATGCATAAAATAGAATTAATGAAACGGTTTGACAAGATCATCAATGTGATTCTGAAGGGGAAAAAACATAGAAATATCAGTGGCACTAGAGCTATAGAAAAAAGTCATCGTCGGATAAAATTGACGCTGATGAAACAAGATGATAGTATTACAATGGAGTCCTTGTTTTTAACTCCCCAAGGTACAAAAATAAATTGAGGAAGACCGAAAATAACATGTAGACTGGAATTGGAAACAGATGTAAAATAGAATCAAGAGAACACGTAAATACTTTGAACAGATTGCAGTACAAGAAGGTTAAACGTGAATTTGTTCAAGGTCTTTGCTCTACAGGGAACAAAGTATCAATGGTGATACTAGCTCGCTGCCATCAGACCTATTGCGTCATCCTAATGAAAACCAGCTACGAACTTTTTAAAAAAGTACAGTGGATTCCTTTTGACTGCAAGTTATATGGAAATGAGATGGCATTTAAATTTGTCAAATATGGAGAAAGGAAAATTCAAACGCAAGACAGGGCTACATATGAAGAAACAAAAGTAATAATCAGAAATAACTATACAGAAAAATGGCAGAAAGAACATCTAAAGTCTGGTAATGCAGAACCACAGTATATGTTACATAGAAGAGATCAAGTGATAACTTTCAGACTGACAGCAGGCCATTGTAGACTCAGAATCCGTCCGCTCAACAAACTTAAAATCGGACAGACAGATATGTATTCATGTGGGGAGGACAAACAGACAGATGTGTATTCATGTGGGGAGGACAAACAGACAGATGTGTATTCATGTGGGGAGGACAAACAGACAGATGTGTATTCATGTGGGGAGGACAAACAGACAGATGTGTATTCATGTGGGGAGGACAAACAGACAGATGTGTATTCATGTGGGGAGGACAAACAGACAGATGTGTATTCATGTGGGGAGGACAAACAGACAGATGTGTATTCATGTGGGGAGGACAAACAGACAGATGTGTATTCATGTGGGGAGGACAAACAGACAGATGTGTATTCATGTGGGGAGGACAAACAGACAGATGTGTATTCATGTGGGGAGGACAAACAGACAGATGTGTATTCATGTGGGGAGGACAAACAGACAGATGTGTATTCATGTGGGGAGGACAAACAGACAGATGTGTATTCATGTGGGGAGGACAAACAGACAGATGTGTATTCATGTGGGGAGGACAAACAGACAGATGTGTATTCATGTGGGGAGGACAAACAGACAGATGTGTATTCATGTGGGGAGGACAAACAGACAGATGTGTATTCATGTGGGGAGGACAAACAGACAGATGTGTATTCATGTGGGGAGGACAAACAGACAGATGTGTATTCATGTGGGGAGGACAAACAGACAGATATGTATTCATGTGGGGAGGACAAACAGACAGTAGAACATTTATTCCAAAACTTTTGGCTCCATGAGAGCAGCTGCGTATCAGCATGGCCTTCTCCAAACCTGATGAGGGAGAAACGATAGGATACCGAGAGAAGCCTGAGACGGACCGCCAGTTTTATAAGATAGATAGATGTAGATATCTGAGAGCGAACAAAGAAGAAGAAGAAGAAACTTATCGCCTGCTTAGCAGATGGAGTGCAGAAGAAGCAGAAGACAAGAGATTGATGATCTAGGATGGAGTGATGAGATTTTTGGGCATCGCAAAATATTTTTACTGCTGGAATGCTCATATGACATACAAGTCAAGTTTGGCGCCAAACGTCGGGGTATCAGACATCTTGTCTCTTCTTAAATTTCGATGGTCAATTTTCTCCATTAAAGATAGAATAGAACTATCGCGCTATCTGGCAAGTCATACAAGTCGACTAATATGAGTTTGTGCGTGGATCTGGCCAACCTGATCATATAAAACACGCTGCTACATAAACCACAGTTGCAAGTGCATGTGAACATTTAGTGCAGCCCTCCTGTCAGGGAACTACCTGCCGTGGTGCTTCCATGCTCCTTAAGTGTGAGAAAATAAAGACAATAAAGCTGTTCTCTATTAGACATGTTGAGGATTTCTTGTCATGCCATAGTGTCAATCTATACATTAACATTTCTTTGCGTCTTCCTATCCTTTTCTTTCAATCTATTTTTCCCTTTACAATTAGAGGCAGACAACAAACCTCTGAGCCACTCCAACCCCCTTATTCTAAAACAACGGGTTCGCTCCCAGCACAGGGAATATAATTGATGGACATTTTTTTCAGAACTGTGGTGGTTCCTAATGATGTCATACTCCCTCCCCCCTGATCTCCAAAGTAGTGAGATCAGATGACTAGCCTTCTCGGATAAGGGCGAAAAAATAGGAGGTCCCGTGTGCAAGTTGCGCACGTTAAAAATCCCTCGGCATTTCAAAATCGTAAACAGTAGGCCAAACAGCCGCTGCCCTGGCAAAAATTTAAAAATTAGGAAACCTACCCACCATAAAAATATTTATAGAACGTGTGACTCCTGTATACACATACACTGGGATTCTCGCCGGTGCTACGGAGTTCATGCACTGTGCTGAGATCCTTCTTGTGTGATCTAATGGAGGAGAACGGAACACTTTTCGAGTTTTTCGTGACGGTCCTTAAAATCAGACGAAATTATTTGTCCTAGGGTCATGATATTTACAAGCGCTGTTTGTCACATCACATGTCCAGTGAAGGTTGATTGTCTTATCCGTATATTTATTAGTATATTTCTTTGTTCATTAACGTATGCGTTAATTATCTTAGCTGTTAATATGATTCTTAACGCTCTTCTGAGAAACCTCATCTCTCTTCTCTCAAGTGATTGTTGCATCTGTTTGCTAAATCTCCAGTTTACCTCTATACAATAAAGTAACACCTGTATGCGCGTTTTTCTGCATCTTTATGTGTCTATTAAGTTATCAAGATAATCTCAGTAGTTTCACTTAGCTGACTTTGATAAATTTATTAATTCTCTTAGCTGATGATGATAATCTCATTAGTTTCATTTAGCTGACTTTGATAAGTTTATTAGTTCTTTTAGCTTGTGGTGGGTTTGATGTTAATACAGTTTGTTGTTAAGAAATCTTAGTGTACTGAATTAGGTCAGCTGTGAAGGTCCCTGAATATAATAAATATTAGAGTAAATTTCCAGGGCACCTTTCTACTACCACCACTATGATCTCATTCAGACGCATTCTAGATAGACTGTAAGATGACTACGTTTGGTGTCTAGGGTTATGAAATGTTAGTGTAAGGTTGCATTAACCAATTGAACATATAAACAATTACACAAATTATTTTATTATCTAATACAACACAACAGTACCACGACAATCACATACGAACTACACTTTAAAAAACTATCTTTAGTAAGTCAGTGGTTGAAAGATTGGTAAAGTTAATGTTTTTCAATTTATTGTCCTGAATCTAATTTATTTGGAATCAGGACTGACCATCAAAAGTGAAATCATAGAAATTAATTACATCAATCAATTTACACAATGGGTCTTCTGACCATAATACACATATTATTATATAAGGGTGTAGTTGTATTGTCTAACTGAGGTGACTTCTAGTATACACTGGTTGATTGTTTATTATCATCATCTCTGCATGTTGTTTGTAAGTTTTTGTGGACACTGATGGAATGTTTATATCACTATTCCCAGTCTCTTATTTTTAATATAATGTTAGTTGAGCGATCAGGTGCCGAAACATGCACCTATCTTTGTAATATGATGTAGGAATCTTCCTGCACTTCGCTGAACGACAACCTTCAGCTCCCACTTCTTCAAGAATGATGGTGGTTTACAGTTGTCTCCGAAAAAGGCAAGACTGTGGCATGAATATATCGGCCCACTGTAGTCTGGCACCAGTTATTGACAGCAACCAAAACCCTCACAGATGCAAGGAAATAACACAAGTAAACGATGACTAGGCAATAGAATATGGCACATTTTCGATCTGCCCTATGTCCAGGCTTTCCCTATGTTAGAAAATTCTCCGCCTGCTCTCATCGATCTTGCTTTACACAAAATTTTCTTGAAATGGCAGTGAACAGTCCCCGTTTCGTACCAATATCAACTACTTTGTCCAATGGGACCATGTTTACATTTATTTTTGAATCTATCGTTTCAAATAACAACTCCCAATATGTTTCCAAGGCAAATATATTTTTAGTTTTAGGTCAACCAATCATACTTTGCCTTCCTTCAAAATCCACCCAATCGAATATCCCGTACCTTTTAACCTCATTTACCCAAAGTCGTTTTTTCAAAACATGCCATAAAACATTATAAGCAGGCATGATCTTTACTTGACAGTCTGGTCGGATCCACTATAGTATTATGGCTATAATTAGTTAATTAATGGACTATTTGCGTATCTACTACCATATTCTTTGTCAACAAGTCCTAAGGTACACGAATATCCGGGAATGTACTCTATGGTAAACTGGAATGGCTGTAAGAGCAAAGACCAGCGTAATAATCTTGCATTTTCATGCCTTGCTTGTGACAGACACACGAGTGGTTTATGATCTGTCTGGATCCTAAATGATTGTCCATAGAGATAAATCTGGAACTTTTTTATACCCCAGATGACAGCGAGACATTCTTTTTCACTTGTTGAATATTTTTGTTCTGCTGTATTCAACTTACGGCTAGCATATGCAACTGGGGTTAATTCCTCATCAAGTGAATTTGACCGTTGTAATAGAGCTGCACCAAAACCGATATTACACGCATCCGTTCTCAGAATGAATTCTTGACTTAAGTCAGGTAATTTCAAAATAGGCCTGCTTGTGAGCTTTTCTTTCAATTATTGGTATGCTAATTCACATTGCGCCGTCCAAATAATTCTATCAGGATTTCCTTTGCGCGTTAAATCAGTCAATGGAGCACATATGGAGTTAAAGTTTTTTATATACTTTTGGTAAAAACCACATAATGAGACAAAAGATCGCACATCCTTTTTTGTTTGTGGTCTTGGTGCTTTTTTTAACTTCTCCAGGTTCTTGGGATCAGGGGTCATGTTTCCCTGATGTACTGTGTGGCCCAAGAATTCCAGCTCTTTATATCCAACACAGCATTTCGTCGGTCTAGCTGTCAAATTGGTCTCTCTCAATCGATCACACAACATATTCAGAGAGTTAATGTGTTCCTCAAATGTTTCTGTTGCTATGAGAATATCATCCATGAAGTTGGTGATGCATGGATTCTTCAGGGGATCCAGTAATTTTCTCATCATCCTCGAAAACACACTCGGTGCATTTTTCAGCCCGAATGGCAACATATTAAATTCATAATGTCCTTCCGAGGTGCTAAAGGCTAAATAAGGTTTGACTTCCGGCTTTACTGGAATCTGATAGTAGCCTTTGCTCAGATCCACTTTAGAGAAATATTTAGCTCTATTCAGCCTGGCAAACAGCTGATTTGTATCAGGTAAAGGATCCACCTGACCTTCTGTGACAGCATTCAGTTTCCTGTAATCTATACACAGCCTGTGTTCTCCAGAGGGTTTTCTTAACAGAACCACACTGGAACTGTAGGGAGATTCACTGTGCGAGATAATCCCTTCTCTCAACAGATAATCTATCTCCTCCCTTAAAGCTTTTTCCTTATCGAACGGAATCGAATAGGCTTTCATACAGATTGGTGTTGGGTCTATGAGTTTCATATCATACTCCAATAAATTTGTATGCCCCGGACGGTCCGTTAACACATCTGTATGATTATTCAGAACCTGTTGAACCCTCTCCCTCTGAATTTCCGTTAAGTGTGTGCTGATTTTTACCTGTGCGGCGGTTTCACAGGGATGTAAAGGATATTCATGAGAAGTGAGTGGTTCCTTTTTCATCTCCATTGCAACAGACAAGGTCAGTAGGTGTGTCTCTTCCTGGTTTTCTCAGTCCAGATATTTCTTCAGGAGATTCACATGATAGATTTTCTCTTTCCCTTTCTTATCTATCTTATAATTTGTAGACACCTTCTCTAGAACTGTATATGGACCTTGCCATCCAATTTGCAATTTATTCTGACTGCCGGGCAGTAGAAGAAGCACCTTCTCTCCCACAGATAATTCTCGATCCTTCGCTTTCTTATTGTAATAGGCAGCATGCTTTTTCCTGGCTTGTCTCAAATTTTCATTGGCAAGTTTCCAGCCAGTTTTAAGACGAGTGGTCAGCTCGTTCACATATTGATATGATGAGGTAATATTTTCTTCTGCCTTTTCATCGGTCCAGGTCCTTAACAAGGCTTCCAATGGACCTTTTATTGGCCTTCCAAATAACAATGTTGCCGGGGCCATACCGGTTGAACTATGGGGTACCTCCCGGTAGGCAAACAAGGCGGCGGGAAGGTACTGATCCCATGTATCTGGTTTTTCATGTGCCAACTTCCTCAGGATCGACATGAGAGTCCCGTTAAATCTTTCTACTTGGCCATTTCCTTGAGGATGATAAGCGCTAAAATGAAAGTGTTTGGCTTGAAAGATCCTGAATACTTCTTCTGTTAGTTTCCCCTTGAACTGAGAGCCATTATCAGTCAAGATTTGGTTGGGAAAGCCTAACCTGGTGAAGATTGTGAGTAATGCCTCTGCCACATGCTTCGAATCAATTGATGACAGGGCTACCGCCTCTCCCCACATAGAACAAGTGTCCACCAGAGTCAGAATGTAACTGTTCCTCCTCTTGGTCCGAGTGAGAGGTCCCACAATGTCCACGGCAACTCTTTCAAAGGGGGTTCCCACTATGAGCATTTCCCGTAGAGTTACTGGAGTAGTCCAATGCTTTTGAGCTACCCGTTGGCACTCTGGACAGGATTTTACATATCTCTTTATGTCTTCAGTTATTCCTGGCCAGAAATAATGACAAGCTATACGCTGTCCTGTTGCGCTGATCCCCATATGACCACTGAAGGGAATCGCATGCCCTAGTTCCAACACTTTAGTCCTATATGAAATTGGAAGGACCAGCTGTCCGTGACCATTGGATCCATTTCCAGCCTTCCTATATATCAATTTGTTCTTCATATAGAAATCTCCCTTGTCTGGAGGTGTATGACATTTGGGTAATTTCTTAAAACAAGGCTTGAGGGTCTTATCCTCCGCCTGTGCCTTCCTCATCTCATCTGTATGGGTATTTACCGGATTATCCTCCTCCTTTGTAGACTGTGATCTGGTCTGCACTGTTGCCATGGTCACAGGTCTCTTGGGATTCCCCAAGAAGACATATCTACACCCCAATATCAGAGGGTAGATTGGTTCATTTATCACTGCTGCTTTTATGATTCCTTCCACATATCGCGTTTTCACATTTATCCTGGCGACGGGAAGTGTCATGGTCGCTACGTCCTTGGTTGCAGTTTGAATCTCCACTGTTTATGTGGTGTATTGATCTGCCTGCACCAGGTGAGAACTCACAACTGAATCATAATCTAATCCAGTATCATACAAACACCTTATGGTGACACCATTACATGTTACATCTTCACACACTGGGGGGTGGTAAGGTTCCTGTTGTTCAGTAAGGTTGACCTTTACTCCCTTTCTCCCCATTTTCATTGCAGCGAAAGTAGGAGTTTTCTTTCTACAATTTTCAGTGTTATGGTTTGTAGTGGTATTTGATGGTATTGTATGATGGTGATATTACTAAGTGTGATGTATGAGGTCAGCTGTGAAGGCTCCTGAGATAAATGTAGCTGTGAATTTTCAGAAGGCCCTTCTTGCTACCACTACGACCTCACACCTATCTTTTTTTTTCTAATGAATGTGGCTACGTTAAAATTCTAGGGTATGATATGTAATGTGATGTGGTAGTTTACACACACACACACAGATATTTAATAAGTCTAGTGATATTAATAAAATGTTATAACACACTGAACTAACTCAAGTTGTGTAAAATTTTGATAGAAAAATTTTCTTTAAATTTATTTGTTCTGAACCAAGGTTTTATTTTGGTCAGAACATATGAAAGGTTTTGCAATTATTAATGAAATGCATGAAGATATGGCATAATAAATGAAAGGAGTGTACATATGTATTTTACAATACTAGTTAATATTACTACTGTTTATAGTTGTAATCTATATGGGAGAACGATTTATGGATGTGCTGTTGGGGTGGCCTCATCACTCCCTGTCTATGGTTACTAACATGGTCCATTTATTGATGGAAATATAATTGAAGTGTTAGAAAATGAGTTTGTGAATCTCCAGCAGGCCAGACGCTCACGTATCTTGAATGAGTAGTTCTGGTGCTGGAATATGGTGGCCCCACCTCTCCGTGCTTGGGGCAATATCAGGCTGCTCTGCCAAAATATAAACTGCACGGGTCCACTCTTGTAATCTTCAACACCTCATTTGACACCACATTGGTGCCAAATAAAAAACTCACAGCTCTGCAATAAAGTATTGGTCATGTGTCAGAATTCCATCCTCTAACCCATTTCTGGACACAACACTACACACAACAACAACACCACATAGACGGGTCAGATCTCTTTGACCATACAACACATCTTACCAATTTGGTTTTATATAGGATAAGTTCTCCCAGACTACATATTCTGAAATATGTTTATTAGCTTCCTGCCATAGAATAGGATAGGTGATATGTTCCACTGATCTCAACACTTGATCTGTCCTTCATAATCCTTGCTGGAGTTTATGTATTTTATTTGTCTCTAGACCCTGAACTGGGGCGGGGGGTCTAGAGCGAATCCTTACTTGTTGTAAGGGACAGATTTTGATATGGCAGTATCAAATCACTCGAAACATTAAACAAATATTAAAATATACAAAGAAATACTTTCAGTCTTACCAGAATTATGAATATATAACACAGTTAATTGCTAGCAAAACTAACTCAGCTGAGCTGCTGGCTTTAGTATGGCGTCCCTCTAAATATTTCAATTAGCTTCTGGGAATTACACCACTAAATAATTCACTGTGTCTACTAGGACAACTTATGACGAATGGCAAAAATGCGCGTCTGAGCGCCGATAATATATTCATCTATGGCCAATCACCGCCGTTTTCTTTTCAAATTCAAACCTCCTACCAAAAAGTCATTTCAGTCATACCTCAGTCAAGTATGCCTTATTGTCTGTTGGTCCGTCCGTCTCTACTTGCGTTTCACAAGAAAACACACTTGTTTTTTTAACCAACTCCGCCTTCCCCTACACAATTTTGCCTTTAAAGTTATTTTTAGCCACAATTCACCATCCCATCCCGTCTCTTTCATTCCAACTAGATTTTAGCACTTGAGTCTCAAGGCTGCAGTTTTTTGAAAATTTGGGACATTTTTGTTTCAATGCAGACGCTCGCTGATATGAACAACACAGTCTTTTGTCAATATCTTTCTTATTATCTATCCGTCTGCATAAATGAAAGCATATTATTTCACTGCTCAAGATGGGCCATCCGGCCAGCTAGGTTTTATATTCCTAACATCATTATTAAGAAAAAGTTACTTTTCAAGGTTATCTTGTTTTTTTCGAAATATTTCTAGCATCTTCTATACTGCGTATGCCGCTGAATTCAAATAAACGGACTAAGTTATCGCAAAAGCGTCCAAGAAATGACTGTTGCGTATAATAGCTAAGGTCCCTTTTGTCGATTTCTTTACTTTATGTCAACTTGGGGACGTGACTTTTTCCTCCTTTCCCCACCAATTGCGTCTTTTAGCCTTGCTAGTTTCAAGCACGCGTTCAGTCATATTTTTTCCCTTTTGATCTCCGTTCTCATCCCGTTCTAAGGGTAACGTTTTACCTTCACGTCTAACAATTTAATTTCCATGGCGGGTGATGACCCGCGGCGTGGGCGATCATGTATTCTAGTAGCTTACGCATTCGTTTTTATCCCTACGTTGTATCATTGGAGATATTTTAGCGTTGTATCATGGTTAATTTTATGACACATCTCCCCACTTGAAAACATGCCTACGGCAAGTTCTAAAACCAGTGATACACATAGATAAAATCTCTCCTCACGCCTGCCATTACTCTAATTTTGATCACAGGGGTGCCGACTGAGGAAATCTGCACCGACATTCAATTTGCCTGGGATATATTGGATACTAAACTGATAAGGTTGAAGCAATAAAGACCACCTCAGCAATCTTGCGTTTTCATGCTTAGCCTGAGATAAGAATACGAGAGGCTGATGATCCGTCTCGACCACAAAAGTCCTTCCATACAGATAGATTTGAAACTTCATTTTACCCAGATTAACGCTAAACATTCTTTTTCGCTTGTGGAGTATCCTTGTTCCGCCTTATTCAATTTGCGGCTTGCATAAGCGACTGGTTTCAGTTCCCCATCAGGTGAAGATGATCTTTGCAACAAAGCCGCTCCGAGTCCTACATTACTGGCATCGGTTCTTAAGACAAAGTCCTGTGTCAAATCAGGCAGTTTGAGAATAGGCTTGCTAGTGAGTTTTTCCTTTAAGTCTTGGAACGCTAATTCACTTTGCGCAGTCCAATTAATTTTATCTGGAAGTCCCTTGCGAGTCAGATCAGTCAGAGGAGCACAAATAGAGTTAAAATCTTTGATATATTTTTGATAAAATCCGCATAACGACACGAATGATCGCACGTCCTTTTTTGTTTGTGGTCTAGGTGCTCTCTGCAGTTTTTCCAAGTTCTTGGGATCAGGGGTCATGCTACCCTGATATACAGTGTGTCCCAAGAATTCCAACTCTTTGCATCCAATGCAACATTTTGTTGGCCTAGCAGTTAAGTTCGCCTCCCTAAGCCTATTAAATAACATTTCTAGAGCTTCAATGTGTTCTTCAAATGTCTCTGTGGCGACGAGAATATCATCCATGAAATTCGTGATACATGGGTTATTCAGGGGATCCAACAATTTGCGCATCATCCTTGAAAATACACTCGGAGCATTTTTCAGTCCGAATGGTAGTATGTTGAATTCATAATGTCCATCCAAAGTGCTGAAAGCCAAATAAGGTCTCACTTCAGGCTTCACTGGGATCTGGTAATAGCTTTTACTAAGATCCACCTTTGAAAAGTATTTTGCCTTGTTCAGTCTGGCAAATAACTGTTTTGTGTCTGGTAATGGATCCACTTGTCCTTCTGTGACAGCATTCAGTTTCCTGTAATCTATGCACAGTCTGTGTTCCCCAGACGGTTTTCTCAACAAAACGACACTAGAGCTAAAAGATGATTCACTGTGTGAAATAATCCCCTCCTTCAACAAATAATCTGTTTCTTCCTTCAATGCCTTCTCCTTCGCGAACGGAATAGAATAGGCTCTCATACAGATTGGGTTTGAGTCTACCAGTTTCATGTCATACTGTAGCAAATTTGTATGGCCTGGTTTATCTGTTAATACATCTGTATGTTCCTCCAGAACCTGTTGAACTCTCTCCCTCTGGTTTTTAGTCAGGTGCTTACTGACTTTTACCTGTGCTGCTGTTTCACAAGGATGTAATGGGTATTCATGTGAGGTGAGTGGTTCTTTTTGCATTTGAGTTGCGATAGCTAAGGTCAATAAAGGGGTGCTTTCCTGGAGTGGTCTGTCCAGATACTTCTTTAACAGGTTTACATGATAAACTTTCTCCTTCCCCTTTTTGTCAATTTTATAGTTTGTTCTAGACACCTTCTCTAGAACCGTATATGGACCTTGCCATCCAATTTGTAATTTATTCTGGCTACCGGGTAGTAGAAGCAGCACCTTCTCTCCCACAGCTAGTTCTCTGTCCTTTGCCTTCCTATTAAAATATGTTGCATGTTTCTTCCTGGCTTGTTTCAAATTATCATTTGCCAGTTTCCATCCAGCTTTCAAACGAGTGGTCAGTTCGTTCACGTATTGATAAGATGAGGTAACAGTCTCTTCCGCCTTCTCATCTGTCCAGGTCCTTAATAGGGCTTCTAATGGACCTTTTATTGGCCTCCCAAATAGCAGAGTTGCGGGAGCCATCCCGGTTGAACTATGTGGTACCTCCCGATACGCAAACAATGCGGCGGGCAGGAATTGATCCCACAGATCCGGTTTTTCGTGTGCCAGCTTTCTCAGGATAGAAATGAGAGTCCCGTTGAACCTCTCTACCTGGCCGTTCCCTTGCGGATGGTACGGACTACAATGAAAGTGTCTGGCTTGAAATAGCTTAAAAACTTCTTCCGTTAGTTTCCCCTTGAACTGAGAGCCATTATCCGTCAAGATTTGATGCGGGAATCCTAATCGGGTAAATATTGTAAGTAGTGCCTCTGCTACATGTTTTGAATCAATTGATGGCAGGGCTACCGCCTCTCCCCACATAGAACAAGTGTCCACCAGAGTAAGGATGTAACTGTTCCTCCTCTTGGTCCGAGTGAGAGGTCCCACAATATCCACTGCAACCCTCTCAAAAGGTGTTCCCACTATGGGCATTTCCCCTAGATTTGCAGGAGCAGTCCAGTGCTTTGGAGCTACCCTTTGACATTCTGAGCAGGATTTGACATATCTTTTTATATCCTCCGTTATCCCTGGCCAGAAGTAATGACAAGCTATACGCTGTCCTGTGGCGCTGATCCCCATGTGACCACTGAAGGGAATCGCATGCCCGAGTTCCATCACTTTATCCCTATATGAAGTGGGAAGAACCAGCTGGTTGTGACCATTTGTTCCAGCTCCGGCCTTCCTGTATAATAGTTTGTTCTTCATAAAATATTCCCCCTTGCTCGGAGGTGTGTGGCATTTGGGCAATTTTTTAAAACATGGCTTGAGTGTCCTATCCTCAGCCTGCGCCTTCCTCATCTCCTCTGGATGAGCATTTATAGGTTCACCTTCTTCCTCCTTCTTCTGTGACCTGGTCTGCACTGTCGCCATGATCACAGGTCTCTCGGGATTCCCCAAGAAGACGTATCTACACCCCAATATCAGAGGGTAGATTGGTTCATCTATCACTGCTGCTCTGATTTCTCCTTCCACATAGCGAGTTTTCACCGTTATCCTTGCGATGGGAAGTGTCATGAGTGGTATGTCCTTAGTTGCCCCTTGTATTTCCACTGTTTCTGTGGTATACTGACTTGGGTCCACTAGGCTAGACTTCACAACTGAATCATAATCCAAACCTGTATCATAAAGGCACCTTATGGTGACCCCATTACAAATAACATCCTCACAAACTGGGGGTGATAAGGTTCCTGCTGTCCCTTAGGATTAACCTTTAATCTTTGAGTCCCCGACTTCATTGCAGCAATGTTTGAAGGTTTCCTTCTACAAAATTCGGTGTTATGGTTATCTTTCTTGCACCATTTACACCATCTTTTTCCTTGGTTAAACGGTTTTCTTTCATTGGATTTTTGGTCATTGAACTGTGAGTTTCTGTCTCGGTAGTCATTTCTTGGCCGTTCAAAGTTTGTCCTACCTTTATTTCCCTGCTCTCTATTATCAAATTTATTAAATTGCTGTGGAGCTTTAAAATTGTCTATGTGCTTCTTTTTAGCACCACTTACCTCTGCCTGGGCTGCCTGATACCTCTCAGCGACATTTAAAACCTCCCCCAACTTCTCTGCACCTTGTTCCATGAGAAATTTTCTCATGTCTGGAGCCATGGACTCTCTCAATTGCTCAATCATGATCATCTCTTTAAGATCTTGGGTCTTCCCCAGAGCAGTCCATTTCTCCAAATAGGTTTCCAGTCTGGCAGAGAATTGGTGGTATGTCTCCCCAGACAACAGTTTGGCATTTCTAAATTTCTTACGATAAAATTCACCATTTTTTTCGTACCTCAATAACAAAGCCTGCTTTAACATGTCATAATTGTCCTGGTCTTCTCTGTTCATTTTTGCGAAGACTTCGTAAGAAGTACCTCTCAGTCCCTGTGATAACTTTAAACTCCACCTCTCTCTCTCTAACCCATATGTAGTAGCTAATAACTCAAAACGTCCTAGGTACCCCTCTATGTCATCGTCTTTTTCAACAAAATGGTCTAAATGAAACCCCATAGCTGATGTTGAGGCTCCCAGACTGGGCGTAGCATCTGAGGCAAAAGGGCTGGCACCATTTTCAGGAGCCTGGCCTTGTAGCTCCAGCTCCCTTAGTCGTAATTCGTGCTCCCTCTGCAACCTTCTATCTTCTGCCTCCCTTTCGGCAGTCAACCTTTTATCTTCTGCTTCCCTTTCGTCCTTTTTATCTCCTGCCTCCCTTTCGGCCTGTTTGTCTGCTGCCTCCCTTTCGCCCTTTTTGTCTGCTGCCTCTCTTTCGGCAGTCAATCTTTTTTCTTCTGCTTCCCTTTGCTGTCGTTTTTCTTCTGCCTCAATCTGCAGCCTCTTAATTTCTTTTTCAGCGTCTAACCTCTTCTCTTCAGCCAACCTTTCAGACTCTAATTTTCTTTCAGCCTCTTTTTCTAATCTTCTTTCTTCCCGTTCAATATACTTATCACATTCAGCCGTTACATATTGAATTAAAACCTGACCATCCATTCCCATATCCTTTGCCGTTAGCACAGCAGCTGATCTGAATTTGGCTAGCTCCGCCATACTTTTTAAACAAATCTAGCAATGAGCAAAGTAAAATTTCCAACCACTAAAGTAATTCTAATTACTCTAGTCTAAAATAATTCTAATTAATTAATTAATCAATTAACTACCACTGGCTGTGAAGATTCACCAACTTTTATTTTCAGGGACACTTTTAATTTTTATAATGTGTTCCCCTAATTTATTTCTCCCCCCAGGAGATCCTAATATTATTGATAGGCTAATTATCCCGGGACCAGAGACCCCAATATATGTAGTGGATTGATGGTATTGTATGATGGTGATATTACTAAGTGTGATGCATGAGGTCAGCTGTGAAGGCTCCTGAGATAAATGTAGCTGTGAATTTTCAGAAGGCCCTTCTTGCTACCACTACGACCTCACACCTATCTTTTTTTTCTAATGAATGTGGCTACGTTAAAATTCTAGGGTATGATATGTAATGTGATGTGGTAGTTTACACACACACACACACACAGATATTTAATAAGTCTAGTGATATTAATAAAATGTTATAACACACTGAACTAACTCAAGTTGTGTAAAATTTTGATAGAAAAATTTTCTTTAAATTTATTTGTTCTGAACCAAGGTTTTATTTTGGTCAGAACATATGAAAGGTTTTGCAATTATTAATGAAATGCATGAAGATATGGCATAATAAATGAAAGGAGTGTACATATGTATTTTACAATACTAGTTAATATTACTACTGTTTATAGTTGTAATCTATATGGGAGAACGATTTATGGATGTGCTGTTGGGGTGGCCTCATCACTCCCTGTCTATGGTTACTAACATGGTCCATTTATTGATGGAAATATAATTGGTGTGTTAGAAAATGAGTTTGTGAATCTCCAGCAGGCCAGACGCTCACGTATCTTGAATGAGTAGTTCTCGTGCTGGAATATGGTGGCCCCACCTCTCCGTGCTTGGGGCAATATCAGGCTGCTCTGCCAAAATATAAACTGCACGGGTCCACTCTTGTAATCTTCAACACCTCATTTGACACCACATTGGTGCCAAATAAAAAACTCACAGCTCTGCAATAAAGTATTGGTCATGTGTCAGAATTCCATCCTCTAACCCATTTCTGGACACAACACTACACACAACAACAACACCACATAGACGGGTCAGATCTCTTTGACCTTACAACACATCTTACCAATTTGGTTTTACATAGGATAAGTTCTCCCAGACTACATATTCTGAAATATGTTCATTAGCTTCCTGCCATAGAATAGGATAGGTGATATGTTCCACTGATCTCAACACTTGATCTGTCCTTCATAATCCTTGCTGGAGTTTATGTATTTTATTTGACTCTAGACCCTGAACTGGGGCGGGGGGTCTAGAGCGAATCCTTACTTGTTGTAAGGGATAGATTTTGATATGGCAGTATCAAATCACTCGAAACATTAAACAAATATTAAAATATACAAAGAAATACTTTCAGTCTTACCAGAATTATGAATATAGAACACAGTTAATTGCTAGCAAAACTCAGCTGAGCTGCTGGTTTTAGTATGGCGTCCCTCTAAATATTTCAGTTAGCTTCTGGGAATTACACCACTAAATAATTCACTGTGTCTACTAGGACAACTTATGACGAATGGCAAAAATGCGCGTCTGAGCGCCGATAATATATTCATCTATGGCCAATCACCGCCTTTTTTCTTTTCAAATTCAAACCTCCTACCAAAAAGTCATTTCAGTCATACCTCAGTCAAGTATGCCTTATTGTCTGTTGGTCCGTCCGTCTCTACTTGCGTTTCACAAAAAAAACACACTTGTTTTTTGAACCAACTCCGCCTTCCCCTACACAATTTTGCCTTTAAAGTTATTTTTAGCCACAATTCACCATCCCATCCCGTCTCTTTCATTCCAACTAGATTTTAGCACTTGAGTCTCAAGGCTGCAGTTTTTTGAAAATTTGGGACATTTTTGTTTCAATGCAGACGCTCGCTGATATGAACAACACAGTCTTTTGTCAATATCTTTCTTATTATCTATCCGTCTGTATAAATGAAAGCATATTATTTCACTGCTCAAGATGGGCCATCCGGCCAGCTAGGTTTTATATTCCTAACATCATTATTAAGAAAAAGTTACTTTTCAAGGTTATCTTGTTTTTTTTTTTCGAAATATTTCTAGCATCTTCTATACTGCGTATGCCGCTGAATTCAAATAAACGGACTAAGTTATCGCAAAAGCGTCCAAGAAATGACTGTTGCGTATAATAGCTAAGGTCCCTTTTGTCGATTTCTTTACTTTATGTCAACTTGGGGACGTGACTTTTTCCTCCTTTCCCCAACAATTGCGTCTTTTAGCCTTGCTAGTTTCAAGCACGCGTTCAGTCATATTTTTTCCCTTTTGATCTCCGTTCTCATCCCGTTCCAACGGTAACGTTTTGCCTTCACGTCTAACAATTTAATTTCCATGGCGGGTGATGACCCGCGGCGTGGGCGATCATGTATTCTAGTAGCTTACGCATTCGTTTTTATCCCTACGTTGTATCATTGGAGATATTTTAGCGTTGTATCATGGTTAATTTTCTGACATGGTTGTCCATCCGACAATGTTTACAATACTTCTTTCCTTGGTTAAAGGGTTTTCTGTCATTATACTTCCTTTTATTGAATTGTGAGGTTTTATTATTATAGTCATTTCGTGGCCTATCAAACTGGTGCTTACCTTTGTTCTGGTCTCTATGGTCAAACTTATTAAAGTTTTGAGGTGCCTTAAAATTGTCTACCTGTTTCTTTTTATTTCCAACTACCTCTGCTTGGGCCGCCTGATACCTCTCAGCGACATTGAGTAACTCACCCAGCCTCTCTGCACTTTGTTCCATGAGAAACTTTCTCAGGTCTGGAGCCATGGACTCTCTTAGCTGCTCAATAAGGATCATTTCCTTAAGATCTTGGGTTTTCCCCAGAGCAGTCCATTTCTCCAAGTAGGTCTCTAACCGTGCAGAGAACTGGTGATAAGTCTCACCCGACAGTAGTTTGGCATTCCTAAATTTTTTTCTATAAAATTCCCCATTCTTTTCATATCTTAACAAAAGAGCCTGCTTTAGCATGTCATAATTGTCCTGATCATCCCTGCTCATCTTGGCAAAAACGTCATAAGCTGTACCACGAAGCCCTTGTGATAACTTTAGGCTCCACCTTTCTCTCTCTAAACCATACGTGGTAGCCAACAGTTCATATCTATTTAGGTAACTTTCTATGTCATCGTCTTTCTCAACAAAATGGTCTAAATGAAAACTCATAGCTGAGGTTGAGGCTCCCTGACTAACAGTGGCATCTGAGGCAAAGGGACTGGCACCATTTTCAGGAGCATGGCCTTGAAATTCTAACTCCCTTAGTCGTAACTCATGTTCCCTTTGTAATCTCTTCTCCTCCTTTTCTGCTTCCCTTTCTGCAGCCTGTCTCCTTTCTTCTGCTTTTCTTTCTGCAGCTAGTCTCTTTTCTTCTCTTTCTGTAGCTAATCTCTTTTCTTCTCTTTCTGCAGCTAGTCTCTTTTCTTCTGCCTCCAATGCCCTAGCCTCCTTGTCAGCCTCAATCTGCAGCCTCTTAATTTCTTTATCTGCCTCTAACTTGTTTTCTTCAGCCTCAATGTGCAGCCTCTTAATTTCTTTTTCAGCCTCTAACTTTCTTTCAGCCTCTTTTTCTAATCTTTTTTCTTCGCGTTCAATAAATTTGTCACATTCAGTTGTGACATAAGCAATCATAATTTGCCCCTCCATTCCCAGCTCTTTAGCAGCCTGCACAGCAGCAGATTGAAACTTTGCCAGATCAGCCATTTTGTACTAGGCAAACCTTCTAAAATTTCTAACTAGACAAATTTCTAATTATAACTAACAATTTCTAATTATAACTAAGAACAACCACAGGCACTGATAGCTCAACCACTATTTAATTTATCCAAAAAGGAATGCTTTTAGTTTTATACTATCTGAGATTCCTAATATAATTGATAATATTTTAAGAATTTAAAATCCCAGAAGCAAACTAACCAATATAGCTGGTGTAATGAAAAAATCAATCCCCAGGAGCGAGACCCCAATATATGTGGTGGGTTTGATGTTAATACAGTTTGTTGTTAAGAAATCTTAGTGTACTGAATGAGGTCAGCTGTGAAGGTCCCTGAATATAATAAATATTAGAGTAAATTTCCAGGGCACCTTTCTACTACCACCACTATGATCTCATTCAGACTTATTCTAGATAGACTGTAAGATGACTACGTTTGGTGTCTAGGGTTATGAAATGTTAGTGTAAGATTGCATTAACCAACTAAACATATAAACAATTACACAAATTATTTTATTATCTAATACAACACAACAGTACCACGACAATCACATACGAACTACACTTTAAAAAAACTATCTTTAGTAAGTCAGTGGTTGAAAGATTGGTAAAGTTAATGTTTTTCAATTTATTGTCCTGAATCTAATTTATTTGGAATCAGGACTGACCATCAAAAGTGAAATCATAGAAATTAATTACATCAATCAATTTACACAATGGGTCTTCTGACCATAATACACATATTATTATATAAGGGTGTAGTTGTATTGTCTAACTGAGGTGACTTCTAGTATACACTGGTTGATTGTTTATTATCATCATCTCTGCATGTTGTTTGTAAGTTTTTGTGGACACTGATGGAATATTTATATCACTATTCCCAGTCTCTTATTTTTAATATAATGTTAGTTGAGCGATCAGGTGCCGAAACATGCACCTATCTTTGTAATATGATGTAGGAGTCTTCCTGCACTTCGCTGAACGACAATCTTCAGCTCCCACTTCTTCAAGAATGATGGTGGTTTATAGTTGTCTCCGAAAAAGGCAAGACTGTGGCATGAATATATCGGCCCACTGTAGTCTGGCACCAGTTATTGACAGCAACCAAAACCCTCACAGATGCAAGGAAATAACACAAGTAAACGATGACTAGGCAATAGAATATGGCACATTTTCGATCTGCCCTATGTCCAGGCTTTTCCTATGTTAGAAAATTCTCCGCCTGCTCTCATCGATCTTGCTTTACACAAAATTTTCTTGAAATGGCAGTGAACAGTCCCCGTTTCGTACCAATATCTACTGCTTTGTCCAATGGGACCATGTTTACATTTATTTTTGAATCTATCGTTTCAAATAACAACTCCCAATATGTTTCCAAGGCAAATATATTTTTAGTTTTAGGTCAACCAATCATACTTCGCCTTCCTTCAAAATCCACCCAATCAAATATCCCGTACCTTTTAACCTCATTTACCCAAAGTCGTTTTTTCAAAACATGCCATAAAAAATTGTAAGCAGGCATGATCTTTACTTGACAGTCTGGTCGGATCCACTATAGTATTATGGCTATAATTAGTTAGTTAATGGACTATTTGCGTAACTACTACCATATTCTTTGTCAACAAGTCATAAGGTACACGAATATACAATTTATATGGGACTAGTTGGCTTGGTTCAGAAGTACAAATTTTTTTTTCTATGTTAGTTTTTTATTTTTAGTCTACTACACGTTCAATTCTGTTCCATGTGCTGTCTTCTCTATTTACGTGATAATTGCGTCCTTTGAAATAAGACCTAAGGTTGTTTTTGTGACACGAGTTGTCTACATGTTCTAACTTTTTCCTCGTATTTTTGGGGAAACCCCTAAGGCAAGGCTTGCCCCTGTGCTGGTATTGGCTTTTAGTTTAAAATCAATGCGAAACGAATTAGCATTTAATCTATCCTTTCCCCTCCTTGTTCCACAATGCATTTTAGGCACATATTTTCTTAGAACTAGGAAAAGTGATTATGTCAAGGACGAATTTGAAAATTTGGGTACCGTTTTGTTCGGCTATTCGTTAGCAAATAATAATCTGAAGGCGTAGGCGATACCAACAGTTCTAGCAGAAAATTCTTTTATACTTTCTTATTTTGCCTTTATGCCCTATATTGTTATATATTAATTTAAATATCGTATTTAGAAATTCACTACATAGCTGATGATGATAATCTCATTAGTTTAATTTAGCTGACTTTGATAAGTTTATTAGTTCTTTTAGCCTATGATGACAATCTCAGTTATTTCATTTAGCTGACTTTGATAAATTTATTAGTTCTTTTAGCTGATGATGATAATCTCATTAGTTTCATTTAGCTGACTTTGATAATTTATTAGTTCTTTTAGCTGATGATGATAATATCATTAGTTTAATTTAGCTGACTTTGATAATTTATTAGTTCTTTTAGCTGATGATGATAATCTCATTAGTTTTATTTAGCTGACTTTGATAAGTTTATTAGTTCTTTTAGCTGATGATGATAATCTCATTAGTTTCATTTAGATGATTTTGATATTTATTAGTTCTTTTAGCTGATGATGATAATCTCAATTATTTCATTTAGCTGACTTTGATAAGTTTATTAGTTCTTTTAGCGGATGATGATAATCTCAGTTATTTCATTTAGCTGACTTTGATAAGTTTATTAGTTCTTTTAGCTGTTGATGATAATCTCAGTTATTTCATTTAGCTGACTTTGGTCAGTTTATTAGTTCTTTTAGCTGATGATGATAATCTCATTAATTAAATTTTGGCTGACTATAAGTGTGTTCGGTGCATATAGCTGATTCTGCCAGTCTTATTAGTTTATTTTGCTGATTCTCGTAAAGTAAGTTTTCTTTTATGTGACTATGATAAGTGTGTTTACTCTCTGTTAACCGAGTTTGGTGTTTTATTGGTTTCTTTTAAATGATTATAATAACCCCAGTAAATTTTTTTAATGATTATAATAACCCCAGTAATTTTTTAATGATTATAGTAACCCCAGTAGTTTCTTTTAAATGATTATAATAATCCCATTAGTTTCTTTTAGCTTATTATGGTAATCTTAATAATTTCTTTTAGCTGATTGTGTATGACAAATGGGATGGTTTTTTTCCCCAATGATGTGTTTTAGATATTATGGCATTTCCAGTGTTAATATTTCATTCCCCCACCCAAAGATTCCTTTGCCCATATATCTTCAGAAATCCATTTTCTTTTCTAACCTTCCGTGCTTCCCCGTCTCTATAATGTTGTAGTCTTGTTACAAAAGATTCAGGAACTTCTCTATAACTCTGGCAGCGTCTCGGAAGATTTGTGGTGTCAGCTATGCGCTGTTCGACGTAATACGCGCTTAACGGCACCACTGCTGCACAAGTAACATCTACAAAACATGACAGCTGTCTCCGGTTTACAATCCATTATCTGTTTTGAAAATTATCCAGGGGTTGTCTCCTAGTGTAAAGCCACATAATCATTCCTAAAAACGCGACGTGGGGAATGTTAAAAAGAGAACGAAAGGTCAAATGAGTTCTGAAACGAAATATGAAAACACCGCAAAAAATTAATATTTTTTAATGCCGAATCTTCACAGACGTCAGTAGTTGCAATGCCGAGGGGCCGAATAATGCAGACCTGGATGACCTAAGAGCAGTGCTAAACAAAACTATGTCAACGATTTAAAAGAGTTGTGATACAATGGATCAGGCAATGAAGAGGCTGACAGAATGGCAAAGGAAGGTGGTAAGCTACCTCAGTCTAATACAAGCATAACTTTCGAAGAGGCAAAGAGTTTTATCAGAACTAGATACAGAAACTAATATGATGCAGAGCATCCAGGACATCACTCACACAAAATGATGCATATTACCAGCTCAGCAGACGAGAACAAGTGATAATCTTCAGACTACGCACGGGCCACAACAGATTAGGATATCATCTTGTCAACAAGCTAAAGATAGGAACTATGAAAGTGATAGGAAACTCTTTACAGAGCGATACAACAGGAAGCAATCTGATCATCAGAAGTAGTCCCCCCGTCCGACAAGTGTTTCGGCCCGATTACTCCTTTACATTCTAAGGGGGGGGGGGGGGGGGGGGGGCCCTTGGGTCATGACTCCCAAGCGTTTCAGCCTCCTATTGTCTTGCATCAAAAATGAACCCATTTCACTTATGGTAGCAACTTTTAAATCCACAACTCCGCCAGCCGTGGAGGCAATTGTGAAAGTAAGAAAGAGAAGACAAATTATTCCGTTCGTTCCGTCGCACATCACAACTAAGGACACACACTGAGACACCAGCGTGAAGCCGACGAGTCTAGCCACTGCGCGCAAGCCACTGAAATTCTGTTTCTGACACCCCTTATAGTATACACCGCCTGTTGCCCCTGAGTCACAGCCCTTTCACTAGTACACCAGAAAACTCAGCGTATTGTGGACTTAGAAAAATTTTGGTGTTTTCTGTACGTTTATTGTCACGATTTCCATTGCTCATTGCGGTTGTTCCACAGCCAGCCTGATGCCTTTTCGGCAGTTACACTAAGCCTCTTCAGTGCCCTTGTTCTCGACTGTCCCCTCAGCCCCAACAGTTTCAATAAATCATACACTGATGCAGCCACAAGCCCTCTTGCGCCCACTTCAACAGCCATGATGACCCTTGCAGTGAACCCATCGTGTCTCAGATCCGCGGCCAGATCGCTATACTTGGCCGCTTTGAATGAATGTTGCTCGTCTAATCTGGATTCAAATGGCACGGTCAGTTCAATCAGTATGACCTGAAGCTTAACGATAACTGCAAATGTGGCACTGATAAAATGACTGCTGAACGTCTGCTTCAAAGTTGCCCTACATATGAGAAACATAGGAAGCACATTTGTTGGTCACCAGTACTTTTTTCGGAAAAAAACTCAATGGAGATGCAAAAAGCCTGTAACTGACCATTGCTTTCTTTGAAGATTCTGAAGTAGACGTCTGACGGTGGAAGATGAAAAAGAAGAAGAAGAAGCAATGCAGAATCGAAATAAAGTCACCTTATTGTGCGGAGGCGCGCAGATCATTAGCAACGATGTTCATGAGAATTATGTAAATAAACAAATATAAGAAAATTTGTAACACGTAAAAAAGGAGACACTAGACAAAAGAACAGTAACAGAAGTAAGTATTTACCAGGGACTCGAACCAGGAACCATCCGAACAGCGCAATCACCCCGCTGCGAAAGTGAATTGTGAAAAAACACACAGCCAACTATGCATCCAAAAATAAAGTTCCTCATTGGACGTGGCCATTTTTTCGACACTACGCATTAATCATTAATTATTTATTCATGAAATGTATGCAAATTAAAATATTTACTACATAAAGTAAATTATTACTGAACCACGTAGCACTATCTATGTACAACACGAATACCGGGCAAGACAAAGGGAAATAATTCTTAATTTTCCTTCATCTACTTTTATCGCCCTTCATTTTGATTCTTATGCGCAATGTTCTTTCTGTTTTTGAAATACTGTACAGCTTACGACGGAGCATTGGTCGTCAACAACTCTCTCTGAGCTCTATTGTGCTTAACAATCTTTCGAAGTTATATTTCTTCTTTAACTTTCTTGTGTCTGTCTCGAATTATCTTCACTGTATGTTATTGGGTCTACTTTATATCTGAAGTATTTCTTTTTGTCATTATCAAGAGCGCCCATGTGGCAGTGTGCGTTGAGCGCTTACTTCTCGAGGCAAAGAGGCATTGCTTGAAACCAGATCAGGCCACGTTCAAGTCTCGTTAGCTGTAAAAATGGTTTCCAGGCTCTGCTTTGAGTTAGGGAAGACAAAGGCAGCAAGTGAGAGAGATAGTCATCCCACCTCATAAAGATATGCAAAATAAAAGTAAAGTCTTTAACACCCATCACCCCTACGATATTTGTTTCCTGTGGGGCTACCTTGACCTTTACTTTTAACTATCATCATCAGCGATAATCAATAAGGCCATTAAATATATTGGTCTCGTCCTCAGTCGGCTGCGGTGGCGATTCAGGGAAGTACTCATTTGCTAACACATCGTCAGTCAGGGGCAGCGGATTTATTAGTTTCCTTTGCGTTCCGCGCGGAGCATGGAGCCACCTCTGCTGGCACCCTTGCAGGAAGCCTGATAGTTGATAGTTGATAGTAGATAGTTGATAGTTGATAGTAGATAGTTGATAGTAAATAGTTGATAGTTGATAGTAGATAGTTGATAGTTGATAGTAGATAGTTGATAGTTGATAGTAAATAATTGATAGTTGATAGTTGATAGTTGATAGTAGATAGTTGATAGTTGATAGTTGATAGTAGATAGTTGATAGTAGATAGTTGATAGTTGATAGTAAATAGTTGATAGTTGATAGTAGATAGTTGATAGTTGATAGTAGATAGTTGATAGTAGATAATTGATAGTTGATAGTAAATAGTTGATAGTTGATAGTAGATAGTTGATAGTTGATAGTAAATAGTTGATAGTAGATAGTAGATAGTTGATAGTTGATAGTAAATAGTTGATAGTAAATAGTTGATAGTTGATAGTTGATAGTTGATAGTAGATAGTTGATAGTTGATAATAGATAGTTGATAGTTGATAGTAGATTAGACTGACCAGAACATCCCTTCCTCCAGATGGAGACTTAAACATTTGGACATTCACAAAATCTTCATTAAGAGTACGCAAGACGGTTCTACAACATTTTCTCTCAGGAACAAGCTGAAGTAAGGAGTCTAATGCGAAAGTTATTGTTAGGAAAAATAAACCGGCCATTTCTTGAATAAATTGTGCTCGTTCGCTGCATATAATTCGACATATTAGACCAAAAAAAAAATTCAATTTTGCAATTATTTGTTTTATAAATGTGTAGTGCTTGAAGGCCAAGGTCATGTTAGATCAAGCAACAACAACAAAAAATGTTGCCGTATTTAATTGAAGTATGATAAAATGTGAAAGTTCATTCATTTTTGTTTGATTTTTGTTCCAGAAAATGAACAGTGTTTTTTGTCGAACGAAACCTCAGTTAAATCTATTGCATTGTGGCAGGGAAAGTATTTATTCACTGAGGTTAACGGAGATAAGGACACGAACTGGAGGGATGTGTGATGAATACTTTTGTTTCATTGATTTGTGACACAATTACATCTGTAGCAGCGATTTGTGATACACTTACATTTGTGGTAATTATGTGCGATGCAATTACATTTATAATAGTGATGCGAGATACACATACATATGTAGCAGTGATGTGTGATACAAAATCATAAGTAGCAGTGGTGTGTGATACAAAGACATCCGTAGCAGTAGTGTGTGGTACAGATACATCTATAACTGTGATATGTGATACAAGTACATCTGCCATAATAATGTGTGATACAAACACATCTATAACTCTGATGCGTGATAAAAATACATTTGTAGCAGTAATGTATGATACAGTTTTATCTGTTACAGTGGTGTGTTATACAATGACATATGTAGCAGTGGTATGTGATACAAAGACATCTGTAATAATGACGTGTGCTACAAATTCACGTGAAGCAGTGATTTGTGATATACACATGTGTAGCTGGGATATGTGATAAATACATCTATAGCAGTTATATATCATACAAATACATTTATTGCAGTGATGTGCGAATAGTTGATCTATTGCATGTATTTGTGATAATTACGTATGCAGTGGTGGTATGAGACGCATAACTATTGTAATAGATAGACAGACAGACAGACAGACAGACAGACAGACAGACAGACAGACAGACAGACAGACAGACAGACAGACAGACAGACAGACAGACAGACAGACAGACAGACAGACAGACAGACAGACAGACAGACAGACAGACAGACAGACAGATAGATAGATAGATAGATAGATAGATAGATAGATAGATAGATAGATAGATAGATAGATAGATAGATAGATAGATAGATAGATAGATAGATAGATAGATAGATAGATAACGTCACGGACGCAGTAACATGGAATTTAGTTAGATTGCTAGACTAATAGTTATACAGTAATAGATTTCTCAAGCCATCATAAAAAAGGATGGCAAATTTCCAAATTATTAAGCTATGAATTTATCACTTCTTTTACATGTATCTCTTTGTCTCTCTCCATTCGGTGTGCATGTGTGGGTGCGTGTGTGTGTTCACACAAGCGTGCATATGTATTTATGCCAGCAACACTTTCTCTGGCGCCAAAAATAAAGAAAATGGCTGTCCGTAATCGTGTCTACTCCAGTGAAGAGGAAAATTGAGGTTGCTGTGAAGAGCCTGCTGACTTGACATTGTTAGCAGACGACCATGGGAATACGTGATGTCACGCGGTGTCTATTTTTAACGCTTCCGGTCACAATGAGGCGAGCATTGTGGGAAAATTAACGCCTGATATCCGTTGTGGGTCACCGTAACAGCTAGTTCGTGCCTGTTTTTAAAAAATGTGTTTTCATTAGATGTTTCTCTAACTATCACGTGACTATCATTTCTGGGTATTGGTTCTCAAAAGTACTCCACGTTTTGGTTTTTCTTATTGATTCAAGTTCTCTTATTGTCCATTGATTCAAGTTCTCTTATTGTCCATTGATTCAAGTTCTCTTATTGTCCATTGATTCAAGTTCTCTTATTGTCCATTGATTCAAGTTCTCTTTTTTGTCCATTGATTCAAGTTCTCTTATTGTCCATTGATTCAAGTTCTCTTATTGTCCACTATTCTATATCATCGAGCCACGTTTTTGACTTCATCCCGTGTTCTTTCTACACTACCTTCCATTGTCAGTATGAATTTATTTTATCTTTCTTGATTATTAAATGTTTTTATCAGTAACTCACTTGCGTGCAGCAGTTGCCGTGAGAATTTACTTTAGAAACCCAAAACCCTCTAAAAATTCTACCCCGATAAAACCAAGTCTGTTTTTTGTTTCAGGGCATTTTGAAATTAGATTTAGTGCTACCTATGTGTAACTTTTATCCTCCGCTGCTAGATCTTCTTCCTGCAATTCCATCAACAGAGTGGTGAAAAAAATCTAAATTAAATATTATTGTACCGGATGCTAACTTCACTTGAAAGAAAAGATCGCTTTCATATCTCATACAGTTTACGATTAAAATGAATGTGTGTCAGCTAGCTTGTGAGTTTTCACTTGGAATAAGGAAAAAATAGTACCTTAAATCCTAGTGACATTGCTAGAAAACCTGTATGGAGATGTCGACAGTCTCAGATTGACAACTGCTTTCTTTGAACAGATTCAAGTTGAAAAGAAGACATCGCATACAGTTTACGATTTAAGTGAATTCGTGTTAGTTTGACTTTTCGTTAAGAATGAAAGAAAAAGTATCTTCAGTCCCGCGGATATATCGCATATAAAAACACGGCCCAAGAAGGCTAGTAAGATATTTATCTAGCTTTAAATAGTTTCTCTTTTTCTCTCCGTCACCTAGAGATCTACCAAATAACCCTATCTGGCCTAACGGTAGAGCGCAGTCAACCGGTTTCTGACCCCAGACCTTCCAAGTAACTAACCGAAGTGAAGCTAACATTATACATGGGCGTTACTAGAGTTAAACTTGACCTATGAGTTCTAATAATAGCAGACCGCAAAACTGAACACAAGAGGGAAGATCTATCACTCCCGCTGGAGTTACCAAAATATTATCACACTTTATTTCATTTTGTTCCTGACAGAGCACCAAGCCACAGCTGAACTGGCCACCTTACCGGAAACCTGTGTCAAAGAACACGCTCCTGTTGCCGTCATTTCTGTAGCCACTAGTTTTAGACAATGATGTTGCAAGCTCAAGGAGTAGCCTGACAATAGTCTTTTACGGCTGGCTTAAGGGAAGGTACTACGAGACGAAGTACTACCAGGTTATTTGGCCCGGGTCTCATCTCACGGGGTCTCATCTCACGGGGTCTCATCTCACTGGGGGTCTCACCTGTGCCGCGAAGCATAATCTTTAATTTGTAACTGTCACAAAATTAACCGTGATACAACGTTAAAATATCTCCAATGATACAACGTAGGGATAAAAACTAATGCGTAAGCTGCTAGAATACATGATCGCCCACGCCGCGGGTCATCACCCGCCATGGAAATTAAATTGTTAGACTTGAAGGCAAAACGGAACGGGATGAGAACGGAGATCAAAAGGAAAAATCTGACTGAACGCGTGCTTGAAATTAGCAAGGCTAAAAGACGCAAGTGGTGGGGAAAGGAGGAAAAAGTCACGTTCCCCAAGTTGACATAAAGTAAAGAAATCGACAAAAGGGACCTTGGATATTATACGCCATAGTCATTTTTTGGACGCTTTTGCGATAACTTAGTCCGTTTATTTGAATGCAGTGATGAACGCATTCCAGAAGATTCTAGAAAATATTTGAAAAGTAACTTTTCTTAATAATAATGTTAGGAATATAAAACCTAGCTGGCCGGATGGCCCATCTTGTGCAGTGAAATAATATGCTTTCATTTATACAGACGGACAGATAATAAGAAAGATATTGACAAAAGACTGTGTTGTTCATATCAACGATCGTCTGCATTGAAATAAAACATGTCACTAATTTTCAAAAAAATTGTGGCCTTGAAGACGCAAGTGCTAAAATCTAGTTGGAATGAAGAGACGGGGTGGGATGGTGAATTGTGGCTAAAAATAACTTTAAAGGGCAAAATTGTGTAGGGGAAGGCAGAGTTGGTTCAAAAAAACAAGTGTGTTTTTTTGTGAAACGCAAGTAGAGACGGACGGACCAACAGACAATAAGGCATACTTGACTGAGGTATGACTGAAATGACTTTTTGGTAGGATATTTGAATTTGAAAAATAAAAGGCAGTGATTGGCCATAGATGAATATATTATCGGCGCTCAGACACGCATTTTGTGCCAGTCATTATAAGTTGTCCTAGTAGACACAGTGAATTATTAAGTGGTGTAATTCCCAAAAGCTATTGAAATATTTAGAGGGACGCCATCCTAAGGCCAGCAGCTCAGCTGAGTTTTGCTAGCATTTAACTGTGTACTATATTCATAATTCTGGTAAGACTGAAATTATTTCTTTGTACATTTTAATATTTGTTTAAGGTTTCGAGTGATTTGATACTGCAATAGCATAATCTGTCCCTTACAACAAGTAAGGATTCGCTCTAGACCCCCCGCCCCAGTTCAGGGTCTAGAGACAAATAAAATACATAAACTCCAGCAAGGATTATGAAGGATAGATCAAGTGTTGAGATCAGTGGAACATATCACCTATCCTATTCTATGGCAGGAAGCTAATGAACATATTTCAGAATCTGTAGTCTGGGAGAACTTATCCTATGTGAAACCAACTTGGTAAGATGTGTTGTTTGGTCAGAAAGATCTGACCCGTCTATGTGGTGTTGTTGTTGTGTAGTGTTGTGTCCAGAAATGGTTAGAGGATGGAATTCTGACACATGACTAATACTTTGATTGCAGAACTGTGAGTTTCAGTTGGCACCAATGCGGTGTCAAATGAGTTGTTGAAAATTACAAGAGTGGACCCGTGCAGTAACATTTTGTCAGAGCAACCTATTATAGCCCCCAAGCACGGAGAGGTGGGGCCACCAGACTTCTGATATTGCCCCCAAGCACGGAGAGGTGGGGCCACCAGACTTCTGATATTGCCCCCAAGCACGGAGAGGTGGGGCCACCAGATCTCAGCACCAGAGCTACACATTCAAGCTACGTGAGCGCCTGGTCTGCTGAGAATTCACCAACTCAACTTATTTCCTAACACACCCATAAAATTCCATCAAATAACTGGACAATGTATAGTCACCATAGACAGGGAGTGATGAGGCCACCCCAACAGCACATCCATTAAATGTTCTCCCAAAATAGATTACAATTATAAACAGTAGTAATATTAACTAGTCTAGTAACATACATATGTACACACCTTGCATTTATTATGTAATATTCATGCATTTCTTTCATAATTGCAAAACCTTTCATATGTTCTGACCAAATTAAAACCTTGGTTCAGAACAAATAAATTTAAAAGAAAATTACTATCCAATTTTACACACTTGAGTTAGTTCAGTGTATTATAACATTTATTAATATTATTAGACTTAGTAAATATCTGTGTGTGTGTATGTAAACTACCACAACACATTACATATCATTACCCTAGACATTTAACGTAGCCACATTCATTAGAAAAAAAAGATAGGTGTGAGGTCGTAGTGGTAGCAAGAAGGGCCTTCTGACAATTCACAGCTACATTTTATCTCAGGAGCCTTCACAGCTAACCTCATGCATCACACTTAGTAATATCACCATCATACAATACCATCAAACCCACTACATATATTGGGATCTCTTTGTCCCGGGATAATTAGCCCATTAAGTATATTAGGATCTCCTGGGGGGAGAATTAGATTAGGGGAACACATTATAAAAATTAAAAGTGTCCCTTAAAATTAAAAGTGTCCCTGAAAATAAAAGTTGGTGAATCTTCACAGCCAGTGGTAGTTAATTAATTAATTAGAATTATTTTAGACTAGAGTAATTAGAAGTACTTTAGTAGTTGGAAATTTTAGTTTGTTTATTGCTAAATTGTTTAAAAAGTATGGCGGAGCTGGCCAAATTCAGATCAGCTGCTGTGCTTACGGCAAAGGAGATGGGAATGGATGGTCAGATTTTAATTCAATATGTAACGGCTGAATGTGATAAGTATATTGAACGGGAAGAAAGAAGATTAGAAAAAGAGGCTGAAAGAAAATTGGAGTCTGAAAGGTTGGCTGAAGAGAAGAGGTTAGAGGCTGAGACTAAGAGGCTGCAGATTGAGGCAGAAGAAAAACGACAGCAAAGGGAGGCAGAAGATAAAAAGGCCGAAAGGGAGGCAGAAGATAGAAGGTTGCAGAGGGAGCACGAATTACGACTCAGGGAGCTGGAGCTACAAGGCCAGGCTCCTGAAAATGGTGCCAGCCCTTTTGCCTCAGATGCTACGCCCAGTCTGGGAGCCTCAACATCAGCTATGGGGTTTCATTTAGACCATTTTGTTGAAAAAGACGATGACATAGAGAAGTACCTAGGACGTTTTGAGTTATTAGCTACTACATATGGGTTAGAGAGAGAGAGGTGGAGTTTAAAGCTATCACAGGGACTGAGAGGGACTTCTTATGAAGTCTTCGCAAAAATGAACAGAGAAGACCAGGACAATTATGACATGCTAAAGCAGGCTTTGTTATTGAGGTACGAAAAAAATGGGGAATTTTATCGTAAGAAATTTAGAAATGCCAAACTGTTGTCTTGGGAGACATACCACCAATTCTCTGCCAGACTGGAAACCTATTTGGAGAAATGGACTGCTCTGGGGAAGACCCAAGATCTTAAAGAAATGATCATGATTGAGTAATTGAGAGAGTCCATGGCTCCAGACATGAGAAAATTTCTCATGGAACAAGGTGCAGAGAAGTTGGGGGAGGTTTTAAATGTCGCTGAAAGGTATCAGGCAGCCCAGGCAGAGGTAAGTGGTGCTAAAAAGAAGCACATAGACAATTTTAAAGCTCCACAGCAATTTAATAAATTTGATAATAGAGAGCAGGGAAATAAAGGTAGGACAAACTTTGAACGGCCAAGAAATGACTACCGAGACAGAAACTCACAGTTCAATGACCAAAAATCCAATGAAAGAAAACCGTTTAACCAAGGAAAAAGATGGTGTAAATGGTGCAAGAAAGATAACCATAACACCGAATTTTGTAGAAGGAAACCTTCAAACATTGCTGCAATGAAGTCGGGGACTCAAAGATTAAAGGTTAATCCTAAGGGACAGCAGGAACCTTATCACCCCCCAGTTTGTGAGGATGTTATTTGTAATGGGGTCACCATAAGGTGCCTTTATGATACAGGTTTGGATTATGATTCAGTTGTGAAGTCTAGCCTAGTGGACCCAAGTCAGTATACCACAGAAACAGTGGAAATACAAGGGGCAACTAAGGACATACCACTCATGACACTTCCCATCGCAAGGATAACGGTGAAAACTCGCTATGTGGAAGGAGAAATCAGAGCAGCAGTGATAGATGAACCAATCTACCCTCTGATATTGGGGTGTAGATACGTCTTCTTGGGGAATCCCGAGAGACCTGTGATCATGGCGACAGTGCAGACCAGGTCACAGAAGAAGGAGGAAGAAGGTGAACCTATAAATGCTCATCCAGAGGAGATGAGGAAGGCGCAGGCTGAGGATAGGACACTCAAGCCATGTTTTAAAAAATTGCCCAATTGCCACACACCTCCGAGTAAGGGGGAATATTTTATGAAGAATAAACTATTATATAGGAAGACAGGAACTAGATCCACTGGTCACGGACAGTTGGTTCTTCCCAAGATATATAGGGCAAATTTAATAAGGAGCTTACATGTTGGAAAAGATGGGGACCATGAAAAAGTCGGTACCATCTGCCAAAAAGTTGCTCGCAAATACTATTGGCCCGACGTAAATGTCGATATTGAAAACTTTGTAGAAGCATGTGGCATATTTCATGAGGGAACACCCACAAAGGGAAAATATGTGCAGGACCTTGAAACGCCACGGAGCAAAATTAGGCCTGGAAGGAAAACTAATGATACTCAAGGAGACAAAGTGCAATGGGAGCCCCCTTTTCACACTCAGTCTTCACTTGAATGGATTAACATGGCCACTATGCGACGAGTACAAAGAAGAAATTTTACCCAGGATAAGATGACAATCCCTCCGTCAGACTTATATAAACTGGAAGAACAGAAAAGAGAGCGAAGATCTCTCATAAGCAATCTCAAGTGGGGAGACAAACCCAAGAAAAAAATTGGTAGTGGTCGATTTGTGAGTGATGATTCTAGGAAGAAAAGTCCTCACTATAGTGCTTCTAATGGACGGGACCAGACGGGTTCCATGAAAAATACGTATGATAAATTAAAGGTCCAGATGTAGCACTATTAAGGACCTGGACAGATGAGAAGGCGGAAGAGACTGTTACCTCATCTTACCAATACGTGAACGAACTGACCACTCGTTTGAAAGCTGGATGGAAACTGGCAAATGATAATTTGAAACAAGCCAGGAAGAAACATGCAGCATATTTTAATAGGAAGGCAAAGGACAGAGAACTGGCAGTAGGAGAGAAGGTGCTGCTTCTACTACCCGGAAGCCAGAATAAATTACAAATTGGATGGCAAGGTCCATATACGGTTCTAGAGAAGGTGTCTAGAACAAACTATAAAATTGACAAAAAGGGGAAGGAGAAAGTTTATCATGTAAACCTGTTAAAGAGGTATCTGGACAGACCACTCCAGGAAAGCACCCCCTTACTGACCTTAGCTATCGCAACTCAAATGCAAAAGGAACCACTCACCTCACATGAATACCCATTACATCCTTGTGAAACAGCAGCACAGGTAAAAGTCAGTAAGCACCTGACTAAAAACCAGAGGGAGAGAGTTCAACAGGTTCTGGAGGAACATACAGATGTATTAACAGATAAACCAGGCCATACCAATTTGCTACAGTATGACATGAAACTGGTAGACTCAAACCCAATCTGTATGAGAGCCTATTCTATTCCGTTCGCGAAGGAGAAGGCATTGAAGGAAGAAATAGATTATTTGTTGAAGGAGGGGATTATTTCACACAGTGAATCATCTTTTAGCTCTAGTGTCGTATTGTTGAGAAAACCGTCTGGGGAACACAGACTGTGCATAGATTACAGGAAACTGAATGCTATCACAGAAGGACAAGTGGATCCATTACCAGACACAAAACAGTTATTTGCCAGACTGAACAAGGCAAAATACTTTTCAAAGGTGGATCTTAGTAAAGGCTATTACCAGATCCCAGTGAAGCCTGAAGTGAGACCTTATTTGGCTTTTAGCACTTCGGATGGACATTATGAATTCAACATGCTACCATTCGAACTGAAAAATGCTCCGAGTGTATTTTCAAGGATAATGCGCAAATTGTTGGATCCCCTGAATAACCCATGTATCACGAATTTCATGGATGATATTCTCGTCGCCACAGAGACATTTGAAGAACACATTGAAGCTCTAGAAATGTTATTTAATAGGCTTAGGGAGGCGAACTTGACTGCTAGGCCAACAAAATGTTGCATTGGATGCAAAGAGTTGGAATTCTTGGGACACACTGTATATCAGGGTAGCATGACCCCTGATCCCAAGAACTTGGAAAAACTGCAGAGAGCACCTAGACCACAAACAAAAAAGGATGTGCGATCATTCGTGTCGTTATGCGGATTTTATCAAAAATATATCAAAGATTTTAACTCTATTTGTGCTCCTCTGACTGATCTGACTCGCAAGGGACTTCCAGATAAAATTAATTGGACTGCGCAAAGTGAATTAGCGTTCCAGGACTTAAAGGAAAAACTCACTAGCAAGCCTATTCTCAAACTGCCTGATTTGACACAGGACTTTGTCTTAAGAACCGATGCAAGTAATGTAGGACTCGGAGCGGCTTTGTTGCAAAGATCATCTTCACCTGATGGGGAACTGAAACCAGTCGCTTATGCAAGCCGCAAATTGAATAAGGCGGAACAAGGATACTCCACAAGCGAAAAAGAATGTTTAGCGTTAATCTGGGCAATAAAGAAGTTTCAAATCTATCTGTATGGTAGGACTTTTGTGGTCGAGACGGACCATCAGCCTCTCGTATTCTTATCTCAGGCTAAGCATAAAAACGCAAGATTGCTGAGGTGGTCTTTATTGCTTCAACCTTATCAGTTTAGTATCCAATATATCCCAGGCAAATTGAATGTCGGTGCAGATTTCCTCAGTCGGCACCCCTGTGATCAAAATTAGAGTAATGGCAGGCGTAAGGAGAGATTTTTTCTATGTGTATCACTGGTTTTAGAACTTGCCGTAGGCATGTTTTCAAGTGGGGAGATGTGTCACAAAATTAACCGTGATACAACGTTAAAATATCTCCAATGATACAACGTAGGGATAAAAAACTAATGCGTAAGCTGCTAGAATACATGATCGCCCACGCCGCGGGTCATCACCCGCCATGGAAATTAAATTGTTAGACTTGAAGGCAAAACGGAACGGGATGAGAACGGAGATCAAAAGGAAAAAATCTGACTGAACGCGTGCTTGAAATTAGCAAGGCTAAAAGACGCAAGTGGTGGGGAAAGGAGGAAAAAGTCACGTTCCCCAAGTTGACATAAAGTAAAGAAATCGACAAAAGGGACCTTGGATATTATACGCCACAGTCATTTTTTGGACGCTTTTGCGATAACTTAGTCCGTTTATTTGAATGCAGTGATGAACGCATTCCAGAAGATTCTAGAAAATATTTGAAAAGTAACTTTTCTTAATAATAATGTTAGGAATATAAAACCTAGCTGGCCGGATGGCCCATCTTGTGCAGTGAAATAATATGCTTTCATTTATACAGACGGACAGATAATAAGAAAGATATTGACAAAAGACTGTGTTGTTCATATCAACGATCGTCTGCATTGAAATAAAACATGTCACTAATTTTCAAAAAAATTGTGACCTTGAAGACGCAAGTGCTAAAATCTAGTTGGAATGAAGAGACGGGGTGGGATGGTGAATTGTGGCTAAAAATAACTTTAAAGGGCAAAATTGTGTAGGGGAAGGCAGAGTTGGTTCAAAAAAACAAGTGTGTTTTTTTGTGAAACGCAAGTAGAGACGGACGGACCAACAGACAATAAGGCATACTTGACTGAGGTATGACTGAAATGACTTTTTGGTAGGATATTTGAATTTGAAAAATAAAAGGCAGTGATTGGCCATAGATGAATATATTATCGGCGCTCAGACGCACATTTTGTGCCAGTCATTATGAGTTGTCCTAGTAGACACAGTGAATTATTAAGTGGTGTAATTCCCAGAAGCTATTGAAATATTTAGAGGGACGCCATCCTAAGGCCAGCAGCTCAGCTGAGTTTTGCTAGCATTTAACTGTGTACTATATTCATAATTCTGGTAAGACTGAAATTATTTCTTTGTACATTTTAATATTTGTTTAAGGTTTCGAGTGATTTGATACTGCAATAGCATAATCTGTCCCTTACAACAAGTAAGGATTTGCTCTAGACCCCCCGCCCCAGTTCAGGGTCTAGAGACAAATAAAATACATAAACTCCAGCAAGGATTATGAAGGATAGATCAAGTGTTGAGATCAGTGGAACATATCACCTATCCTATTCCATGGCAGGAAGCTAATGAACATATTTCAGAATCTGTAGTCTGGGAGAACTTATCCTATGTGAAACCAACTTGGTAAGATGTGTTGTTTGGTCAGAAAGATCTGACCCGTCTATGTGGTGTTGTTGTTGTGTAGTGTTGTGTCCAGAAATGGTTAGAGGATGGAATTCTGACACATGACTAATACTTTGATTGCAGAACTGTGAGTTTCAGTTGGCACCAATGCGGTGTCAAATGAGTTGTTGAAAATTACAAGAGTGGACCCGTGCAGTAACATTTTGTCAGAGCAACCTATTATAGCCCCCAAGCACGGAGAGGTGGGGCCACCAGACTTCTGATATTGCCCCCAAGCACGGAGAGGTGGGGCCACCAGACTTCTGATATTGCCCCCAAGCACGGAGAGGTGGGGCCACCAGATCTCAGCACCAGAGCTACACATTCAAGCTACGTGAGCGCCTGGTCTGCTGAGAATTCACCAACTCAACTTATTTCCTAACACACCCATAAAAATTCCATCAAATAACTGGACAATGTATAGTCACCATAGACAGGGAGTGATGAGGCCACCCCAACAGCACATCCATTAAATGTTCTCCCAAAATAGATTACAATTATAAACAGTAGTAATATTAACTAGTCTAGTAACATACATATGTACACACCTTGCATTTATTATGTAATATTCATGCATTTCTTTCATAATTGCAAAACCTTTCATATGTTCTGACCAAATTAAAACCTTGGTTCAGAACAAATAAATTTAAAAGAAAATTACTATCCAATTTTACACACTTGAGTTAGTTCAGTGTATTATAACATTTATTAATATTATTAGACTTAGTAAATATCTGTGTGTGTGTATGTAAACTACCACAACACATTACATATCATTACCCTAGACATTTAACGTAGCCACATTCATTAGAAAAAAAAGATAGGTGTGAGGTCGTAGTGGTAGCAAGAAGGGCCTTCTGACAATTCACAGCTACATTTTATCTCAGGAGCCTTCACAGCTGACCTCATGCATCACACTTAGTAATATCACCATCATACAATACCATCAAACCCACTACAGTAACCCCAAACATTGAAGAGGCTTCCCAGTGTGTACTCGCCTTGGCGTCATCTGAATGAATAGTAGTTATGTACTTGTTTGCCCCATCGGAGACCCCCCGGGAACTAATAAGGGCTTCATCAAAATATGTTATTGTTATTATGGTTGAACAGAATCTACATCATTGCACTCCGGGCAAACCCGTAGGTGCTCAGTCTCCCTTAGTATATGTCGAAGAGTGTGAATGCTAACTGTTCCTGTAGCTCGCTGGTTGTATACAAGACGGATACATCCTCTCATACGTCCATATCTGCTAGCCGTACGTTTGATGCCGAATTCCAACAGTTTTAACTTTGATGATGCGTATCAAAGTATAGTATCAACAAATAAACGGAATTATAACTCATTTTAAGAATGCATTTGATACATGCTCCCCTCGTGGTTACTCGGGGGCCCGAGAAGAGACAAAGAAAGAACAGGTCTACTGCACAGTCAGGCATGTCGTTCAAGACAACTAAATATGAGGTTGTGCTTTGGTCTGGCAACCTCATCATGTCAAACGAATAGCCACAGAAACCATGGTTACAAGAGCACGTGTATGCTTGGTGCAGGCTTCCTACAGGGGACCCAGCTACAGTAGTTTCTCCAAACTCCCAAAGGAGCTCAAGGCACAAAAATTAATGGTGATAATGATGATGATGATGATGGTGGTGATTGTGACGTATAATAGAAATATAGATACAGTAATCTGACAGCCTTTGCTTTCCCATCTAGTGTCTACCATTGGCTAAGCCAAACCACGCAATTTTATGTCTGTATGACTCACCTTTGAATCCACGCCCTTTTTTTGGGAACATAACAACAGAGCTGTTTACCAATTTTTCGTAACCTGCCAGTCTTAACAGGGGAGCGAATCACGTTTGTTTACCTGAGTTTCTCACGCGAGCTGATTTGCCAATTATCGATCATTAGACAGATGCGCGTGGAAACAACGGACTATTTGAAGAGATACACGGGCGATAATATTTTCCCGACCACCTTTGATGTTCGTACGTTTCAGCGGGAGATAAATGTTTGATCTGCGAACGGGGACGTAATAAAAGAGAGGCCCGTTGCACGGCCAAGTCTTCTGATGTCGGTCAGCATCGCTGAGTAGAATGAACAAACAAACCTTTGATCCGGGAAACGCAGTTTCCCGATTTCTCTGCTATGCAGAATGTGTGAATTATAACATCTTCTAGGGATAACAACCCCATGATCTGTATATATACTGCGTTCTCTCCAATTCAGTTATCAGAGTCGCTCAAAAATTTTTGGATAATCTAAACACGCCAGACCAGAACCGTTTCTTCGCTAAATGTGTTAAATAGTCTCGTGGGGATTTCATTTTCTGATTTGTGGTAATAAAAATAGTGCTTAAGTGTTAAAATGTGTTAAGTTTACCATTTTAATTCACTGTAATTCCCTAGCGTTTAAAACTAAAGAAATAACATAACGTGTAGATATTTTCTTGCCAGTTGTTCAGTAATGTAAATTCCATCACCCTACTTTCTTACACAAGAAGATACGGTTTAGCTGACTGGGATTATTACGCGTGACGGATGAGTGACAGAATAAAATTCGCATTTTATTTCATTGTGTAAAATTATATAAGTGACTAGTGTTAATATCATGTGACAAAACAACAGACGCCGAAAATCAAATAGCTAGTAGTGACAGGCGATTTTTGTTAAAGTTCGCGTATGGATAAATTAAATAATAATTGACTTTGCGCGCTGTTCATTTTCTCGTGGGCAATAACGGGGGAGGGCGCATACCCTTTTTCCCGACATGCCATAGCGGAAAACTTACGTGTGGATAGGATAGAAGCATTTTTTTTCATAAATGTTCTTTTCTTCCTAATATAGTGCCTGATCAAAACCAGCGGCCAGCGGTCTTATTATTACTTTGGGTCTTCAATGTTTGGGCTAGTTCGGTCCTCGTTCTTCATTCAGTGAAGGATCGATGATGTCTTTCTTCGAGGCTTACAAGTCCCAAGTTCCTTCGTGAACCTGTTGGGCCCAAGAGACAAATAAACATTAATATTAAATCTTAAGTGGACTGTACCTTACCCAGAATTATTTATTCAATTTTTCCAGCCGACTGGGCATACGAAAGAACATATATTCCTGACGGTTGACAGTCGTAGCAGCGAGTGATCCAGAAAACTACGCTGATTCAAAATCGGCACTCACCAAAGAGCCAACCGATAGGATTTACCATCATTATCATTTTTACATATTGTAACATTTGTCTTAGCAACCAGATGCTTCGCAATACTGGAATTACTTTTCTCCTTTTTCAACTGTGAACGCACAGAGCACGTTTTGCTTCAGTAACTATTCGCGGTGACACTTGTTTCATCCAGGGAAAATTAAACCACCAAATTTGGCGTCCACCTTGTAATTATTATTCGATATATACGCTGGACTGGGGCCATATTTGGGCAACCCACCTGACAGTATAGGTCCAGGAACTATTGTAATTTTTTCAAGGGGATATCAACACCACGAGTGGGTAAGCGAGATTGTTTGTGGCCACGTATGACAGAGAGAGAGAGAGAGAGAGAGAGAGAGAGAGAGAGAGAGAGAAAGAGAGAGAGAGAGAGAACGAACGAACATTTTGGCCAGTTCAGAACCCTAGAGTCTACTTACATGAATTGCAAACAATTCTAATGCTAATGATTCACACATTGAGAATTCATCATTTTTCACTCCTTCACCCTTATAGTCTTTCCTTGTTGTTCCAGAGATCAATTTGCTCTTTTCACATGAATCTTTGGACATTCACGCTGTACCTTTCTTTATGCAATGATTGTCGTTCTGATTATTATCATTGATGCATGCAGCCTATTACCTATGATCTATATATTTCATTCATTCATCTATACCAGGACCCTTTAACTATCATAACATCCCTTGACAGAGTATAAGTGTAACGAACCATGCTTTTGAAATTCATTAAACATGATTGTCATGGTATGCCATTCTTTCTCCACAGAGATATATATTTTGAGTGTAAAACCACACATTTTGTGTGTGGGTCCTGTTAATAGTTTTTTTTATTTGCCATGATTTCAAATCCATACTGCTTATGTAATAGCCATTTTTTAGTATAGTGAAATTAAACCCTTTGCAGATTTTTGAAATTGTGTATGATAAAAATGTCACAATATAATCATTTACAATGATTGTACATCCAACATTGACCAATCATGATAGGATGAATGAGACAAAATTTTTTTTTCTTTTCTCCACTCCATTTTTCACAACCCCTCATCTCACTAGTTACCCTTCTTACTCTGATACTACAGTCAAGACTCCTGATTTACTTAATATTCTCACAACTTGCATTACAATTTTGTTGTAATCTGGAGATCTTTTTGTTTCCTTTCTGCGACCACAATTACTATTCTCACAACTTGCTAAAGACAGACTTTATTGACTGTTCTTATTTGATCTCTGAGCTAACTATTATTGACACCACACTGATAGAATTCATCACACCCAGGTATCAGATTTAGTGATGGAAAATTTTTAGAGTCATGGTTATTATTGTGTTATTGTTATGATCTGTTTACTCACTTTTTACCAAATATGAATATTGGAGGAAATGAAAAGAAACAGATTGATGGGAATGTTGACATTGATAAGTGATCCTAATATCCCTGAGACACCCGCACACCTGTTCATGGGACCACCCGCACACCTGTTCATGGGACCACCCGCACACCTGTTCATGGGACCACCCGCACACCTGTTCATGGGACCACCCAGATGAATGTTTCTGCACCCATGTTCCCCATGTATTCCATAGTGTCATTTTCATTCCCCACTGACCCGCCCCTGACTGTTGCAATATGAGTATTGATGATTTTATGATTGCAGCTGATATGGATATGACATTGAAGAAAATAAAATACCACACATATTGGGAAACTTGTGTTTGCACATGATGCCTATGCCATTAATGCCCTCATGATAATGTTATACATTGGTTATTTCTGTCTTTACGTAATCACGTGACAGATGATTCAAAATGACTGACAAATTTTGACATTGAATGAACTTATGAGATTGATGAAAAGAGATAGTCTCTGATGATCATACTATACAGGTAATGATGTTTACCTTTGATATTGATACACATTCTGCAGACACACATGCTTATGCTATAATGTGCATTTATGACTTTGTTATTTCTGTCTTTATGTAATCACGTGACAGATGTTAAAAATGACTGAGAAAATTTTTTTTACGCAGATGAGATTATGAGATTGATGAAAAGAGATAGTCTCTGATGATCATACTATGCAAGTGATGATTACCTTGCTGATAATATATGCTGATGATATACGTTGAGGACACATATTGATGATATGTGCATTTCTGACCTTGTTATTACTTGACCGACTCTGTCTTTACGTAATCACGTGACAGATAGTCCAGTAGGACTGATAACACCTTCATAGACCAGTTATACTGCCCCAGTCGATCTGACATTCCATTTGACGGTATTACTATAGCCTATATTGCTTCCTGAGACTGTGCGTAACAGGTTGACCACCTGAGCACCTTTCACCCCTGACATGATGATATTTCCATCCCTTCCTTTACCTGCACCATAGAGATATTAATGTAAGATTATAGACTGCCCATCTGACTGACTCAGACTGTAATAGTTCTGACAGTAGATGTTACAGATACAAAACGATCTGAAAAATCTTCGTTTCAGAAGGCAGATTCGGTGTCGAACTTGTAAAAATGTGAAATAATTTTCATTTCGTTGAATATTGCTCGGGTATGAGAAATTGTTTGTTGGATTGGAGTTAGATGAGTTTTAATAAATGAAATTCTGGATTTTTTTTTTTTTTTTTTGGCTATCTTGGATGAGTTATAGATGGATTACAATGCACTACAGAGATACATTTTTGTAAGATCATAGCCTGCCTATCTGACAGACTCAGACTAATAGTGCTGACAGCAGATGTTACAGACACAAATGATCTGACAAATCTTCGTCTCAGAAGTCAGATTCAGTGTCACCCCTGTAATAATGTAAAATATTTTTCACCTTGTCAATTGTGCTGACATATTGAGAAGTTAATTTTTGGATTTAAGTTCAATGAATTTTGAAAAATGTATTATTGGACATGTTTAGCTAACGTAGTAATGCAATTTGGATGACTTACTTAGAGAAGAATAACACATGGATACCTTGGAATAACTTAGATATTTTTCTCATTACAATACTACAACTTGGATACTTTGAGATAAATTGAATACTTTACGCATCGATTACTATTATAACTATACAATATGGTTACTTAGAAATAAATTAGTAACTTTATGGATGGACTGCTATTATGGTGCTACAACATGGATACTTCAAGAAACCTGGATGCATTATGGTTGGAGTACTAGGAAAGTTTAGCAACATAAAGGTTTTGAACTACATTTGGGTTGATATATGAGTACATATGACAAAATTTAGCACTGTTGCCACTTAGTGAAATTTTTGATTAGACTATATGTAGATTGATGTTAACAATTTTGTTGTTCAGGGTTGCCACTCTACAAAATTTAGATGGAATATATATTTATACGATATAAAATATTTGTTTACAATGTTGTCCATTTGAAAAGCTTGGCTGTTGTATGCCAGTCTGATAATGTATATATACAAGAGCCCCCAGTTAAGGACTGAAGTTAAATTTTTCTGAAAACTTTTTGGACTTAGAATTTTTTGTGGGAATTTTGTGTGTGTATTGATAGTACTCAAATGTCTCCCTGCGGGATACATTTGCATGGCCCCGGGATCTATGTGGCCGTATGACCCACCACCATCAGCATTTATTCATGCTGGAAGCTGGTTATAACGAGAATAAAACTATCATTAGTCATTATAGAAAAGCAAACAGAATTTTTAACAAATATAAAAATACCCCAGACAGCTGAGAGCAGGGTAGAGCAAAGTGTAGCTAACTACGTAAATTTTGGGTAACAAGCCGCGTGACTAATTCGGCGGCAGTTGGCATAGAAATGCAATGACGCAAGTAGAGACAGCTGCATCACGCTTTGAGAACGTGATGTTTGACCAATAATTTATCAAATAGAATAAGCTCCCAACCAATGAGAACGTAGTCAGCTCAAGCCACTACGAAATTGTCGGCAAGAAATTATTAACCCGGCAGTCTTGGAAAATTGAACCACGTAGAATGACGTTCAATGTCTATCCAGCTCCCAGTTGAGGTTTTCAACAAATTATGATCAACATTCATCTATGTGTGTTTGTGCACACGAAACAGTTTATTTCAGTTACTCCTCCAAGTAAGTAGTACGATCGCCTATCGTTTTGTATTTCAGCATACTTTTTTAATGAAAACATAATAGCACAAGAGAAATAGAAAAATGTAGGATTTGAAACTGAAAATGGACAAGATGGCTATTAAGCAACTACGCAGAAAGAAAGCAAATGCGTAGATATGATTATCCAGGATATGGAAAAAATTGACGTTGGGGAAAAATTTTATGAAGTTTCTTGAATTGAAGTGTCAGGAGTAAAATACATTCTTCACGGACAGAAAAATGACTAAGATTTATCTGATGCGCAAAATATATAAATTGATGTACATTAGTTGTCACTGTTTGACCACTTTTTCTGTTGAATAAAATTCATCTTTAAGGACCAGGCTGTTGAAAAATTTATTAATGGTTGGATAACGTAGATGTCATTGTCAGAGTTCACATTAAAAAACCACAAATGCTCTCCATCGCCCAACACCTGTAGAAGGAAGGAACGAACCAATCACACAGACAGAGTCTAGGAAATAACCAGCTCTGGCGAGCTATAAGCCAGTACAACAATCACACTTAGACACGGACTAAAACAAATAAAAATGAGACAGGAAATTATTATAAATGAAGTAAATAGACCTAATTGGTACCTTAGGGCCAGTCACCCCGCTACATAATACATAACTGGTGCCGAACCCAGTCCCACAAGGAAACACTGGGTGAGACGGTGACATATCCCATAATTGGTGCCGTAACTGTCCGGTAACAGGGGCATTGTTAGATAGAATTGCGTGAGTCAGCTTGGCTTTGTTGTAGAGAAGAATTTTTTTTTAGGGACAGTATTTTGGGTTCTTTGCGTGTCCTTGTGTGTGGTAGCGTGCGATTATCGGTGATCAGACGTACTGCTCTCTTATGCAGGGAGTGCAGTCTCTTTGAGGTGGAAGCAGGGCAACCATCCCATAGTGTAGAGCAGTAATCTAGATGTGTCTGTATATGTGAGGTGTAGAAAAATAGTCTCGTGTCTGCGTCTAAGAATTGTTTTATTTTGGCTAGCTGGTACGTCTTTTGAGCTAAGTGTTTGGATAAATTCCGTACATGGGAGTTCCACGTTAAGTGCTGGTCAATCGTGATCCCTAGAACTTTGTGTTCTGCTACATGTTCAATTTGTATCGATTCTGCGTGTAGCTGTAGCGATCTTTTGGTGCAGTTAAGGAGTTTCTGTCTGGTGGTAATCACCATAGATTTCGTTTTTGCTGTGTTTACTCGCATACGATTCATATTACTCCATTTTGTTAGATTGTCTACATCGCATTGAAGAGTCATTTCAAGTGCCACGCAGTCATTGTCACTAGTGTAGATAATACAATCATCTGCAAAGAGGTCACATGTTGAATATTTTAGATGTAGTGGTAGGTCGTTGGTGAACATTGCGAAGAGAAGGGGCCCAAGAATAGAACCCTGCGGTACTCCTGTATCTATCCTCGAGAAATCTGATGTCGAGTTGTTGTGAAGCACTAACTGTTGTCGATCTCCCAGGAATGATTTAATGATTTTAGGGAATTAGGGCCTATTCTGAGTGTTTCCAACTTTTGAACCAAGATAGTGTGGTCAATCATGTCAAATGCTTTTTTGAAGTCAACAAAAACAGCACCACCTAATTTTCCATCATTTACGTTCGACAGCCAGTTGTCTGCCATTTTGGTGAGAGCTGTGTGACAGGAATGTTTGAGTCTGAAATCTGACTGGCTCTCAATGAGCAGTTTGTTTGTTGTTAAGTGTTGAAATGTGGTGTTGTAAATGTGTTTCTCTAGTGGTTTTGAAAGAGATGATAGAAGGGATATTGGTCTGTAACTGTTGGGATCGCTATGTGAGCCAGATTTATAGAGAGGATACACTTTGGCAGATTTAAATGCTGTGGGGAAGTAGTTGTGTGCAATACATTGGTTGTATACATAGGTTAAGGAGTCGCAAATGATGGGTGCAGCGTAACGTAGAATCTTATTGCTGATACCATCAAGCCCTGATGAATTGTGGTTTTTTAATGCCAAGATATATTTGAGAACTTCATGTACTGTTAGAAAAGGAATATCTCTAAGATCTGTTATAGTATGTTCAGTGTTGCAGAAAGCTGTCAATTTACCAATATCGCAGTCCATTGGCTTTAGTGTCGACTTGAGATGGTTAATTTCTGTTTTGAAGTGGTTACTAAAATGAGTAGCGGTGAAGGAGCAGCTTTTTGGTAAAGAGTTTAGTGACTTTGTTTTGTGTATTAGTGTTCTAATGGCTGCCCAGACATCTTTACTGTTTGCTTTGTCTTAAATCATCTTTCTGAAATGTAGTTTCTTTTCCTAATGAATGAGGTATTATACTTTGTTTCTAAGCATCCGATACCTGCTGAAATCTTTGAGCTTATGTGCTTCGTCCCGCTCTCTCATTGTTGATAATATTTCGTTTGTTATCCATGCGGTCTTTCTGATATTTTTAACATGAACTTGCTTTACAGGAACATGTTTGTCGAATACGTTGTTGAAAGTTTGTGTCCAGTATGCTATGGCTTCTTCTGGATGCGGAAGTTGGTACACGTATGAGAGAGGGGATATTTGTAGGTCTTGTAGGAATAATTGAAGGTTAAAGTTTTTGAAATTCCTGTAATGGACTGTGATGTGTTCCGTTTTAGGTGCTTTGAACCCTTTTCTCGTCCAGGTACAGCAAATAGGATAGTGGTCACTTAATGCTGTCCGTGTAACTGCGCATTCTATAATGTTTTCTGGGCAGGTCGTATAGATATGATCAATTAGTGTAGATGATGAATCTGTTACTCTCGTGGGTTGATTGACTAACTGTGTGAGGTTGTATGAGATGGTGATATCATTCCACGTGTTGTTCGATTTGTGAAGGTCAATATTGAAATCCCCCAGTAGAATAATTTCCTTCGAAGAAGCCCAAACGTTGTCCATCATTCGTGAGAATGTGTCAAACAATACAGTAGAAGAGCTAGGGTTTCGGTACAGGTAACCAATTAAAACGGGGGTCAGGTTGGGGAGTTTTATTTCCAGCCATATACATTCAATTCCAGTATGTTCTAGATCATCACGGCCGTCGTGATTTGGTCTGTCTTACTACGCGTCATACCGAAAGCCTTACTGTGGGAGACTGTCCGATACAATAGCCAATCAAAACGCTCCTTTCGTGGTGTGTATACTGGTACATTTTATGCTTAACATAGAGGCCCAGTTTGTGTAAATGATAGTACGAATTTATTTAATTTCTTAAGGACTAAAGATGTTTAAACGAAAAGGTATAGATATTTCAACAACGGTAAAGTTACTTTAGAGGTAGGTGCAAAGACTTCCTCAAATAGTAGTTCCTTTAGAAGAGAAATCGTTTAAAATGACGTCTATACATCAGGGTAGCCCCAAATTTAGTTAGTTAAAGCATGCATAGATTAAAATGCATTTTGCTACCTAAAAAATTATAATATAAAACGGTAGAGATAAATTCACAGTATAATTCTAGCTTTAAATGATCAAAATCGGTCCAGAATTAAGAAAGATAATGAATATTTAAATTTTTGCTAACTGAAATGAAGGCACAAATACGCCCCAATTTTAGATTCCTAACACCGCTTTTACCCCATGCCATCCGAGAGGGACGATGCGGTACTATATAAGTCCTTGAACTTGGCTGAATTGAGGCCACAACTTTTTCAAAACCGAGCTGAACAGACGAAGCGCGGTAAAATGTGTTACTGCCATTATACTTTGCCGCTGCATCTGACTAGCAGATCTAGATGCCTATTAACAGCCTGTTACAGCTTGTGTGTAATGCCTGAGGGTAAGAAAGAATATATATGTATATATTTATGTATTTTTGCTGTGTTTTAATCCAATGGTGTGATGGGAAGTGCATGGCATGTGTTACAGAACGAGTGTGCTGCCGGTTGAAACGCAGGCATGTGTTGACTTTTAGAGACGAAAGCCAACATTGTAAAATGTGTAGAATAATTGAGAATGATGGCAAAAATACGACTGTAAGTTTAATAATGTATTTGAAGGAGGATTTCTTAAAGAAATGACATTTATCAGGAACCTAAGGAAGGATTGACAGGAATTGTTCTAATGAATCGATCAAGATATTACTTAGTAGTTTTATTACTAGGCCAAATCATTGTATGGAAGCAGATCATGGACAACTGTATCTAACTTAGGATATATAAGGAAATTGTAGTCACAGTGAACTGGCTGTGATTGGTAGTGAGGTAAATTGTCCTGTGCATATGTTAGCACAATGTCTGACACTGTTTGTTACGTCCATTGTATGTAAGGACAGAATAGTGCTGGACCATACAGAGGTTGTGATTATTTGTATTCCAGGTTTTATCCTGCAACTACCAAGATTGTACGAGACATCCACTTCGGTGGGACTCTGTGGTGCGATAGTTCTTGAAGTTCATAGAACTTGTTACCCTGTTTTCCCAGCCTGGAGATCCAGACATTGAGTAATCCTGGCTGGAGTTGGATGCATCTCACCCCAACAAGATAAGTGGAATAGAAATTCCACTGGTCAGCCTATTCAGACTCTAACACCAATATAAGAATAATAAAAGATACAAGTACAGTGTATGATGAATCCTTATGGATAGAATGAATATACTACTACCTTCACAGTTCAACTCAGTGACACAATATAATGTATTATAATAATTAATCAGTGTAGAGAAAAATAGAATTTTCAAGACAGGATTCTGTTTGATAATTAAAGTTTCTATGTTTGTTTATTTTATGCTGTAAATACCATTGAATTTCTTTAAATTACCTAACCGAAAAGAGAACTGGTATAGGTTTAATAAATTGTAAATATGTACCAGCAGACTTTCTGAAATTATTTACATTGAGTTACAAGTTTTGTTGGATACATATTATAGTTATAGAGATAGACAATAACTAATACCACTAGAAAAATTAGCCAACATTATCAAATAATAATACATAATATCATAGGCGGATCTTGAAAGGGAGCAAATAGACTTTCAGGACATTCACTCTCATCTCTCCTGGAGGTTTATACAGCTGATCCTAACCTTTGATGTCGATACACCCTTATTCTTTTTCAGAAAAGGGGGTATTTCTTGTAAGACCAGTCTCTTACCTGGCACTATCCTGGTATCATCTGATACATCTTTTTGTCCAGGATAACCTTATTCTTTACTACAATAAGACCCTTTCGCTACAACGGCGTCTGTACTGAAGAGATGTTGAGATGTATATGACTAGCCCTGTTTCATGTTGTCTGTTACAATCCCTGCGAATGGTGGTGAATCCATTAATCCTAATTTCTTAATCTGAAATTTTGTCTCTAAGACGGGTTTCAGGAAAACCAAATATGTGGAAGTTTTGTTGGAGAGAGGTGGAGACTTCAGAAAGCTTACCTAGCAGGTGGTAAATGTTTAAATGACCAATTTTAAGCCCTGATAGTTTAAGCCATGAATTAGTGATATTGCCTATATTTTGATTTGAGTTTTTGCACTCGGACAGGATAATAGTCAAAAGGAAAGAAAGAATGAAGGGAGTAGGAATGAGTAAGAAGAATTAAAATTAGTACACACTGGTTAATACAAAATTGTAAACAAGTTATAACATATACACTGCAATAGATTTCTCTAAAGTCCGTGGACACTGTTTACAGTATCTTAATCTTTGCAAAAAGTGCGGTTTTTATCTTAAAATAAGCTGTTCCGAACACACAGGAATATTTTTACTTCAACCACAGTCAATGTAGAGAATTAGTCTTTTCGGGACAGTTAAAGGTCCACGCTGTGACTTAGCTTGTTAATTTTATGAGGATTTCCTAATTTTCCTCAACACGAATAAACAAAGGTGCAGGCGAAGAGAAGGCATCAATTTGGGAACTAAGCTCCAAGCTGGTTTGAAATACAGCTTTTAAGTGAGTTTATCTGCAACTGCTTGGTGTTTGTGCGCTGTATTTTGTTGTGAAAAGTCGTATAAAGACATCTGAAATGCCTGCATTAATACTTCTGGGCTATACTGCCTAAGCTGATGTAGCACAGACGAACTATGAGAGTGGCATTCTTGGCGGGTAGAGACAGGATGCAGAAAGTCCCATTTCCTAGTTGTAGTTCCTGTGTTGTGGTTACTTGATGTAGAGGAAGAACGGGTCATACTTGTAGCCCAGTCTTTCCATCTGTCCAGTTGTGCCTGTCGAGCAGGTAGTGGCGGGGGTGTCTGTAGTGTGGGTAATGGGGGAAACATTTGGTCATAAAGATTAGGGTGGAGGATGGGAGTAGGTGTAGCTTTGCTAGATAAATGAGTATTACCCGAAGATGACGATGAGTGGTTATGAGGGGTTCTGCGTGGATTCACTGAGTTTAGTGTGTAATTTGTGTCACTGACTGACGAATATGTGTGTGTGTGGTGAGTCCTCTGGGGGAACTTTAAATTTTTGGCTAGGTAGCTCGTCCCTAGCCTAGAAGTGTGGACTTAATCTATATATAGCATCTTTTTTGGTGCACCTGACTTTGATGTGAAAAAGGTGTGTTGTTTATGAAAGAAATGTGATGTTTAGTGGAGAAATTATATAGCACCTTGTTGTTGATATCTACAGTTTGGCGTGCTTGACCATAGCTGGGTGAAAGTATTGACGAGATAGATATGGAGGTGTTTGGGAATTTTTGTTTTATGTTGTCAGTCATTCTGGAGATGTCTTATGGGTTAATAGTGTATTCATTTGTGCTATCATTTATCCCTACGTGTACTGTTGTTTTCCTTATGTTAGTATTTCTGTTGAGATGGCTGATTTCATTGGTTGTTTTCACTATTCCAGCTCCTGGTAGTGGTATTACTGTGACAATGTCCTCTGGCGTTGTTGACATTCTGTCACTGTGAATACCTTTTAGCAGTGAGTCCCCAATGATAATGTGATGTGTGTTGTAAGGAATGTGTCGATGGTGCTGTGGCTGAGGTCGTGCACGACGGTGTTGTTGGTGCCATTGATGTTCTTCTTGCTGGAGGTCTTCATTGGATTTTTGTGTCGGTTGTTGTGTTCTTTCATGTCCCGTTGCCTTTGTTGCTTCGGGATCTACTTGTGTGGGTTGTCTTGGTAGGTTTTCATTTCGATGACTAATTTTTACCTCAATCGGGTAAGTCTTATTTGTTGATGTTTCTATTCGTTCTTTGTTTTTAATATTCTGTTGGCTGTTTTCAAGCTTGTGATGTCGTGGGCATATTTTGTCTTCAGGAACAGGTGTTTGAGGTTGAGAGGGTAAAGGAGCAGGTGATGTTTGTGGTGTAATTGGATGACCCGATATTTGAGGGTTTTGGACACCATCGTTCATGTTTTTAACTGTCTGAAGCTTCTTGTATTTGGTCTATTCTATTTATCAGCATTGTGTTTTCTTGTCTGAGAGACTTGACCTCATGCCTGAGTGCGTCAAGTTGAATGAGCTGTCCAGGTCTTGTTTGAGTTCAGCAATGATGTTTCTCACTGAACTTTCAAAGACGGTAATCATCGCCTGACAGCAGCGCTTTTCTGTTCCCTCTTCCAGGCGTCGCACTTCGGGGCTGTCTTGCTCCTTAGTGTACTCAATAGCTAGGAGCTGTTTAAGAAGGGAGTATAAATGATGATGGATAGGCATTATCCTTCTAGTAACAGTGTCTTTGGTGCATGATGGGTATGTCTCGTGTGCACTGGGCGAGGGATTTAGATCTGGATTATCTGTAGGTATATTTGTATTAAGGGTAGATGAGGCTAGTTCCAGGGTACGTTTTGGAATATCATCATTTCAAAGGGAAACATTTTCTTTGGATTCCTCTCCAGTTTGCACATTATTGGAGTGATGATAAGTAGAGGGGAGGAGCTGATTGAAATGGAACAGAGGGGAGAACTGGCTTCAATGGTTAGCTGAGATTGTACGTTGGCAGGCCTGTCTCCTGTGATTGTTGGTGGAGAGGCAAGATCAGTTACAATCATGGTCTTATCTAGAGCTGACCTTTGGAGGTGAGAAAATTCGACGTCTAACCATGTCTGTACACACTCTGTCGCTCTTTGAAGTAAATTTGTTTTTTGGGTGTAATACAGATGTATTGTGAGGAGGTCGGTGCTTATTTTGTCCTCAACAATAGCGTCTAGTTGATCGCTCCGAGTTTTTTTTTTCCTTAACCAGCGGCACTTGGGCTTTCAGCCCTTCGGCCCAATGACATGTCATTGCGAGGCTGGAGAGCCTGTGAACTTTCCTTCCAACCCGGTCAGGAGCTTTGCTCCTTCCCATCCACAAAGGGTTTATCTCAGGAGCCGTTCAGGTTATCCAGTCAAAATCCCGGTCGTTGACACTCCTTCAAATGCTGACGCCCGGTCTTGAACCTTGAAAACCTGGTCGCCAGCGCAACGTGGTAACCATTACACCAGCGCGGCTCCCGTCGCTCCGAGTTTCAATAGAACAGTTTCGGTAGTACTCTAGGCAAGTGTGTTTGAAAATTTCGTAGTGTTGGCTGTTATGGAATTCAACAGAGCAACATTGACCATTGTTCGTTTGCTTGATGGTCAGATGAGGAGGGTTGTTCTAAGCATTTAATTTTCTTTGTATTGCTTTTCCCTTGTTGAGAGAGTAACTTTTAGCTACGGTCGAATGGCGTAATCAGCCATCTCGTGGAGGTTTTACCGTCGCTGAAACGACGCGTTTCTCCCCGCTCGCCATATCCCAGTACATGCTACAAGGCGGACAAGCCCTGTGATTTATCATAGTCTATTGTTCCCAAGCAACAGTGTCACAGTTGCACTTTGGAATATGTTACCAAAACTGAAGATAGTGCTACGTTTAAAGTAATTCTCGATATATCGAAAAATGGTTTAACCACACGATGAACGCTTCTACCGTCATTCCATAAATAAAACAACACAATATTTACAAGTGAATTTAACACAATTACAAAATAAACAATTTCTTTGTAAGTCCAAGCAAAACGCCGACACAGGGAGTATAAACCATCCATCCGACAATCAACTAGCTAGTAATGACAGGCGATATTTGTTAAGGGCGCGTAGCCATAATTGAATTAAAACTGACATGAGAGAGAGAGAGAGAGAGAGAGAGAGAGAGAGAGAGAGAGAGAGTGAGTGAATATTTTCCTTTGTTACAATCATTGTACTAACTTCTTTTTTTATTTCGCTAAACTTGTGTACTTACTGAGTAGTAATTTAGTGGGAACTTGTTCTTCACTGTCTATTCTGTAACCAAGTGCTTATCTTTGACCTTTGGGTTATTAACTTCTTTTGGGATCCTTTCTCAACAAGGGGGAGGGCACTTAATCGGTTATTTTCATATGTCTGTAAATCTGCTTTTTGATTTCTCTATATGTTGTGATGTTGTAAAAAAGTTTAATGATAATAAACAACAAAAAGAACTTAACTTTGTGTATTGGTCAGACCCATACCCAATTAACCATAGTTTTTTCACGTTTGTGTGTCTTGCTGTTACATAATTTGGTGTAGGTGTGTTTAGTTTAACTTATCTTTCTAGAGATAGGGGGTGAAAGATTGTCTTACACTAAATTATAGTCGTATAGATAGGCTGGACTAGAGAAACTATTCAGTCCAGAGACAAATCTTCTCCTTAACTATTCACTCGTGAAATCTATTTCTTACACCTTTATTCTCACATATTTACCACTATCACCTCTGCTCAGACGGGACCATAAATATCTTCTAACCTATTTAAAATTTACGACAGTGATGATGATTTTACACGAGGAGAAAAAATATTACAAACTAAAACAACCAGATTCTATAACGAGCAGCTTTCACTTCAAGCTTTATATTATGTTGTATTTGCCATTCATCTGTTGTAAAGGCAGATTCAAGAAAGAGGAAAAAAGAACAGTTTAATCAAAGCAATTTAACTCCATCAACCTTTGGGCTGTAGTTGTACTTCCATTTTTCTAACATCGAATCAAACACAGCTGACTTCGCTTTAAGGCACTTCAGTTCTGCTAAGAGCACGTGGTTTTGTTCTCTAGCAAACAACGAAGATTGCCACATCTTGATCGGTTTATTCAGAATGATAGAAAGAGAGAGAGAGAGAGAGAGAGAGAGAGAGAGAGAGAGAGAGAGAGAGAGAGCTATTCTGACCATTCTGTCGTTTCTCTGTGTTGCAACTTTGTATTTAAATCAGAGTTGATTAATCTGTGGTCCACGTGCCCCTTAGGGGTGGTCCATGAATGGATTCTAGAGGGTCCATAAACATAACAACATTGTCAATGTCAAATTGTATATTATGCTTTTATCTACACTTTTTTCCACGAAGAGGTCCATAACCTTTATCAGTCATTCAAAGGGGTACATAGCCGCTACTGGACAACTTCCATAGACATCATTGGACACCTTCCATAACTGTCATCGGACAACTTCCATAGACATCATTAGACACCTTCCGTAGCCGTCATTGGACTATTTCCATAGCTGTCATCGGACAACTTCCATAGCTGTCATCTGACAACTTCCATAGCTGTCATCGGACAACTTCCATAGCTGTCATCGGACAACTTCCATAGCTGTCATCGGACAACTTCCAAAGCCGTCATTGAACAACTCCCATAGGCGCCATTGGACTATTTCCATAGCTGTCATCGGACAACTTCCATAGTTTTCATCGGACAACTTCCATAGTTGTCATCGGACAACTTCCATAGCTGTCATCGGACAGCCAAAGTGGTCCTTGCGAACAAAAATGTAAAGAAGTGCTGAAATAATTACTTTTTTATAATAACCAAGAAAAAGAATGCTTGCTATTAACGACTTTGTCAGAGTAAAATTTTTCCGGACCAAAAATCACCAACCACCCACACAAATATTCAAGAGGAAAGCCGGGGCTTTCGATAACCTTAAAAACCCTTTTCTAAAAGACACTTGGTTTATGAAGCCATTGTTGAGGATTCATTGACCATTTCCGTAATAGGAAAAATAATTTTAACAGACACTTTAAGGATCAAATCATCATTTTCCTAATGGAAATGCGGAATACGAGATTTTCATCTTAGAATACGGGATATTTGTTTCAACAGTAAGATGAGCTGACAAATACTCGTAAATAGCTGGGGATTGTATTCTTAGAGATACGTTATCGCAAAACTTGTCACCTGCCCATAGCCGGTGGAATAATAGTAATATTTAAAATGATGTTAAGTCCTTACACTTCTAGGCTGTTTAAATCAGTTTTTAATGTTCATTTATTTTCCTTGTTTGTAGCTTACTGCTGATCTAAATATAAATCGAGCTCTTAGAATTATTATAAGAAATGATTTGAGATTTAATATGAGCCATACTGACCGTTCATAGTGAGGCAATCATCATAATCTTCATCACCATCGCCCCGTCAACATCCTCATCATTGTCATCGACAACATCATCATCATATTGAATTTTATCATTGTCATTATCATTGCATAACCGTCATCATCATCATATTCATCATCAGACTTTCGTTTTCATCACTATCATTATCAACGTCATGTCATCATCATTATCGTAATTATCATCACAACCATTATTATGATCACCTGGTCATTTTATCTCTTTTATCTCATGACCATCATCATCCCGCTATCATCATCATCATCAACTTCATCCTCCATACTTTTCTGTAGAACATACGAGTGCAACTGTTACTGATCCACCTAATCTGTTTGAGATCGGCTTCTCCATCTCTGCCTGTAGTTTCCTGTTTGCTTTTGTTTCCTCTTCTACCCTTCCTCGTTAGGTTCTATTATTGCCCCTCCGTTCGTCTGTTTCCCTGTGGGTTCCGGTCAAGAATATGAACAGAAGACATTGGATAAAATCATGACATAGTAAATAAACATTTTCTTGTCCTTGTTGTGTTCATGTTTGTTTGTTTTTCTTGTTTTTCTTCTTTTTTTTTTTTTTGGTGTGGTTTTTTTTGTGTGTGAGTGTCTTCTTTGCATGTTCTTCTTTGTTTTCTTTTGCTTTGTTTTTCTTTGCCTGTTTTCTCCTTCTTTGTTTTCGCGTTCTTGGCTTTTTTCTTTCTTTTCTTTATATTCACCTTCTTAATTTATTTCTAGTTTCTTTCCTTAATTAGTGTTTATGTCTTCTGTACTGTTCTTCTGTTATCTTTCTTCTTATTTCTTTTCTGCTTGTTTGCTTTTTCCTTGTTGGTTTTTTTCTCATTTAGTTCTCCTTCTTAGTTTTCTACTCTTTTGTTTTATCATCTCTTTTTCTTCATCTTACATTTTTTCTCCTTCTTATTTGTCTCCTAACTCTTGTCTTTTCCTGTAGTCTTCTTTCATTTCCATTTCTTCTCTTATCCTCCTGCAATATTTTAATCCAGGGAACATTGGCAGCTTCTCATTTTTTTCTGAAATGAACTTATTTTTTTTAGTGTTGCTATTATGTTGTTTTCTTGTGAGTTATACTTCCCAGCTGATGTTATTAGCGTGTTTGGATATTTAAATCCCCGAACTTGTTTCAAATGTGTTCCATTTACTTCGATGCCTTATCCTGAGGGATTACCTTGGAGATTACAATTATCCTTTAATCAATATTTGTTTGTTTCGTGACATTATAATAGTTTTTACATGGTGTATTTCTCTGTTTGTTGTTAAACCCCACAATTTGAGGCCTCGGGATTTTCTCTCAGAGTATGCTCCTCCCTCCCCACACCTGCTGAATCCACTTACGAAGTACCCGAGAAGGAAATAAGACAATTTACCTGCAACTAGGACGTAAATGTCACCAGACTTCTAACCAATGGAGGTTTTACTGTTATGGATGGATCAAATGAATTATTTCCTTTGCATGTTCAAGTTTTTGTGGTTTAAAATTTCTACAGGATAATTGAAAAAACAAAACAAAAGATTAAAAATAAACTTTCTATAACTCCGTCTCTGAGTCATTATTTAAGGGAGAGTCAACTTGAGCGATTAAATCGGGCGTGTTACTGCAAACGTAACGAACTCCATTCTTTGTTCACACTCACTCGAATTACAAATGGGGAGAATTCAAGAAATTACAGTCATGCGCCGCTTAACGTCCACGATACGTTCTGTGAAATAGGACGTTATGCGATTTGGACGTTGTGCGAACACCATACTTTATACTTAGCAAAGTTATATGGGATACTGTAGTGTACCTGTATTGACTAAATAGCCAAGATACTGTACACCTACAGTACTATATTTCAGCTAATGTACTGTGTCTGGCAAGGTAATACTGTCCATATTAAAAATTTGCTGGGGCAGATAACATACCTCTACAATTAGTTTATCTAGGGTTTCGACAAAATCTTCTGCTGCCTTAGCATCAGCACTCGCAGACTCACCACTCACTTTCACATTATGCAGCGAAAAACGTTGTTTGAAGCGCTTGAACCACCCAGAACTAGCACTAAACTCGATATTGTAGTCTGGTCCTGCTTTTTCTTTAAGCATTTCGAACAAGCTTCGTGCCTTAGCAGTGATCGTCAACGTGCTGAGAGGGATTCGCTTCTGTGTTTGGTCCTCAATCCAGATCATTAGCAATTTTTCCATATCTGATATAGGTTCCTCTCGCATTTTCGTAAGCTGTGTAGCTTTCAGTGGAGCCGATCTTTTAACAGCTTAGAGAATTTTTTCTTTGTTCTTAAGGATCGTCGTGACTGTCGAGTGCGACATGCCCAAATCACGAGCTATAGCATTCACTGGTTTTCCACCTTTGTGATGTTTAATTACCTTTGGTTTCACTTCTAAATCGATACTTTTCCTTTGTCTCTTGCTGCTGTTATCACTAGAACTTGTTTTGCTGCGTTTGGGATCTATGATGCACTTCACAGTAATGTATTTTCGAAAGTTCCACATTAAAATAACGATAGTAAGTACAGTACAGTACATACATAGGCCAGTAACACAGGCGTTTATTTTGACTATCAAGACATATGTACTGTATTATAGGTTATATATGTACTGTATCAATATACGCCTGGCATCGCAATCGCTTTGTACTGCATACAAGAGAAATGAGATACACGTGTTGCGTGCGGGAAGCTGTTGTTTTCGCTACATCCGGTTACGTCAGCTTCGTCCTGTTCTTCGATCGGGATTTCTGAACTCTATTATAACCTTATGGGACCACGGACGTATATGCGGTCGGACTGTATATCCAAAATCAATCATCTAGCATCATTATGTATGGGAACAAATTGCGCGTTGTTTCAACTGGCGTGCAGTTTAGTTCCCACTCCGGAAAATACGACACGAAAAAAGATAAATTAATATGAAACAAATATAAAGGTATGTTATAAGGCACTCGTAGGAGATAAAGAAGTAGAACACTAGACAACAGAAAAACAACAGACATGAGTGGCTTACCCAGGATTTGAACCCTGGACCTTCCGTGCGACAACACCGCCTAGCTATGCAAGCAAATCACACTGTTCTCCCTGCCATCTACGCATCCCCAAAAAGGATGTTTCAATGACAGGTCATTAGTGCGAACCTTTATACATAACACCGGAAGTTTATCATGGGCAGTTCAGCCTATTAATGACGCAATCACTTCTGTTGTTCCCCTATATATCAGTATTGGTCAGTCCAACAAGACAAAGACCTTAATACTGTGTCCAGTATGATAGTAGACTTAGAACAATAAGAACAGGACAGAGGGTAGGTTTGGTATTGTATAAACATTTATAACACATAAGGAAGGAAACCACGAGGCCTGTAAACAGTAAATTAATATGAAACAAATATAAAGGTATGTTATAAGGCACTCGTAGGAGATAAAGAAGTAGAACAGTAGACAACAGAAAAACAACAGACATGAGTGGCTTACCCAAGATTTTAACCCTGGACCTTCTGTGCTTGCATAGCTAGGCGGTGTTGTCACACGGAAGGTCCAGGGTTCAAGTCCTGGGTAAGCCACTCATGTCTGTTGTTTTTCTGTTGTCTAGTGCTCTACTTCTTTATTTCCTACGAGTGCCTTATAACATACCTCATATATGTTTCATATTAATTTACTGTTTACAGGCCTCGTGGTTTTCCTTCCTTATGTGTTATAAATGTTTACACGAAAAAAGATTGCAACTTTGGTGATAAAAGGTGGGATTAAATTGACAGAAGGTTAATAGAATTCTGTATACGGGAAATGACTAGCTTCTAATTGTTGTCAGATGGTTTTCTCATTGTGTGCCCTATCTAGTGCCATTAGTTATATATTATTTGTATTTATTAGTAAATAAGAAGCAAACAAAATAAAATAAAATAAAAACAGAATAAAAACAAACAACAACAACAACAACAAACAACGAAAGAGACATTCCAGGCGTGAGTTAGGGAACATTAATGCAGACTGCAAATAAAGAAAGGTGAAATTATTCAGTATTATACATTATTACCCCAGATTGCTTGCCAAAATAGTGCAGTGTCGCACAGGGACATAGACACAAGGGCCCATGTATACAAAGACGGCAATTTGAGGTAGAATTCAGAATTAAAAGAAAGACAAACAGATGATTGGTAGAGTGCTTAGAGCTCTGACCACTCGCCGCAAAGGTACGGGGTTCGAAGTACGATAGCGTCACGCTGTAGTTCCCCACCTGTAAATGGGTACCTGACTCTGCTTTTAAGTAAGGGAAGGCACAGGACGCGAGTAAGGAAACCAGCCACCCCTGCCTCTCGAAGCTGGACTTAGTATAATGAAGGCTCTACAGTAATACGTCACTACCGTATTGCAGTATCTGATAGCAGACTACCGTTACCCTAATGATAAATAGCGATTCATATCGTCTTCTATAACGGTAATAATCAATTTTGTTTCGTTTTTCATCCCTAATTCTTACTTTAAGAGATATAAATAGTTTATTGTTTCGTTTTCTTCCACCGTTGCTTTATCGTATAGCAATAAAGTTTTATACAACCACCGCTTGGGACACTGATTCAGTGTACGGTGCAAGCACAAAAACTACAACAGAACAGAATTCTCATTAGAACTCGCAGCTTTTCGTGGCTACATGAGCCAAATGCACGCGCCTATGCACATTGGCTAAAATAGCCGAACATTATGTGATTTAACCCGCTGTGTAAATTGGGCCATAACTCAGCTGTTATGTTCGTGGCTTTTTTTTCAGAAAGAAATTTGCGACTAATGTTTACCCAACTGTGAAGTTTTCACATAGCTGTCAATGATTACAGAAGACTGGTTACTGAGACAATTACTGCGAAAAATTACTGCAACTGATCACTGTCACACATTGCTGTAGAAAATAATGCTACTGATTACTTTACACATTACTGGGATTGATTATTGGGAAACGCTTTGCCATTAATTACTGTGACAAATTACTTATTGTAAAAATAACTGCAGGAAGTGACAAAACTGATTACAGTGACCATTCGTCGCGGGGAGATTATTGCAACAAATGTTTTTGACAAACTGCCATAACAAATTATTGCGACATATTGCTGTGAGACATTACTGTGTCAAATTAGACAACTGTTTTGGTAAAAAAATCACTGTTACTTTATTGTTACAATTGACTGCAGCCCATTTGTTATGACTAGTTATCGAGACCTTTTTTTTTTTTTTTTGGCTTATTACTTTGGTATTTTTTAATCACCGCGATTATTGTAATGGCGAAAAAACTACAGACTTTAATAAATTAATACTTTCGTAGAATAGATGGATTGAAGGGGTTTGACAAGATCACTCATGTGGAACTGATGACAAGAACCAGACAAGTGCCAGTAGAGGAAGAAATGAGAAGAAGACACTGAAGATAGTGTAGCCGCGTGCAAAGCACAGGCGATCTTTTTTATGTTAATAATGATAATTTATAGAGTAGAGGACAGAACACGACAATTATAAGTTTTCATTTTAAATTATACAACCTTGTAACGGCCTGAGAACCATAGACAAAAGACATTTCTAATCTAAATATTTATCAACATGGTTCTACTGAAATATAAACACCAAAGAACATAACTTTTCATTGAAGAGCAAATTCTTCTCTAACTAAAGAGACAAAGAACTGACACGCTCACCAACGCATCAAATGGACAAAAACTTAATTTTACTAACACTACCAGACAGTACAATCAACAAACAACAAATACGCGGCCACACAATAGGACATACACTAAGAAAACCCGTTGATAGCATTACAAGGCAATCCTTGTTCTGGAACCCTCAGGGTAATGGAGGTAGAGGAGACAAAAGAACACATGGAAAAAATAACTGGAGACAAGGATGAAGGGGATGAAGAAGTCATCGAAAAGCCTTGACCTGATGACACGTGACATAAGACTTGGCATAAGGTCAACACTTCTTTGGGAGTTGAAAGGTGAAAGAAGAAGGCTGCTTAATTTGGTCTCATTCATTATTAACCCTCAAGCCCCTGGTGGAGCATACGCCTTCGACAAGTTCACGATAAAATGTGCTGAATTCATAATGATTTCAAATCGGTGACCATTCTAAATCATACTGCTATACAAAATATACACTTTATTTGATCAGACTAACATTGGAGGTAATATGCATTCATTCATTGACATTCATTGATTTATTGATTGATTTACTCGTTCATTTATTGATTTATTCATTAATTCATGCATTCATTCACATATTCATTTATAGACTATTCATCCATCGATTCATTCTTTCACCAATCCATTCATCCATTAACTCCTTCATTCATTTATCCATCCATTAATTCATTCATTCATTCATGCATTCATTCTTGCGTTCATTCATTCATCCCTTCATTCATTCATTAGTCCATCCATCCATTCACTAATCCATCCATCTATTTATTCATTCGTTCATTCTTCCATTAATTCCTTCATTCATTTATCCATCCATTCATTCATTCATCCATGCATTCATTCTTGCGTTCATTCATTCATCCCTTCACTCATTCATTAGTCCATCCATCCATTCACTAATCCATCCATCTATTTATTCATTCGTTCATTCATCCATTTATTCCTTCACTCAACTATTCATTCACCAGTTCATTGAATCATTCATCTACCCATTAATTAATTCATTCATCCATGTATGCATGCGTTCATTCATTCATCCCTTCATTTATTCATTAGCCCATCTATCCATTCATTACTCCAGCCATCCATTCATTCATTATTCATTCACGAGTCCATCCATCCATTCATTCATCCATGCATTTTCCATCCACCCATTCATTCATTTATTCATTATTCATAATTAGTCCATCCATCCATTCATTCATTCATCTATGCATCCATTCATTAATTCTTCCATTCATTAGTCCATCCATCCATTCTTTCATTTATTCATTACTCATTCATTAGTCCATCCATCCATCCATTAGTCCATCCGTTCACTAGTCCATCCATTCATTCGTTCATCCATCCATTCATTCATTTATGCATCCATTTATTCATCAATGTATTAGTCTATCAATTCAATCATTCATTTATTCATCCATCCATTAGTCCATCCATTCATTTGTTTTTCATTCATTAGTCATTTATTTTATTCACAAATTAATTCATTCATCCATACTTTCATTCATGCTGTAGTTCATTCATCCATCCGTGCGTTCATTCATTCAACCATAAATGCAATAATTAATTTGTCCATTCATTCACTAATTTATTCGTTATTCATTCAGCGTTTTCCACGAATTTCTTGGTCCAATGGTAACTGTTTGGTTCTTGTCAACAGTCCTACGTTAGTGGCGTTGAGATATCATTTCAGTCCTTCTATTTCATGCAAGCACCTGTTTATAAAAGTTTGTAACTTCTTTTTTGTCGCTTTTCTTGCTGAACATGTTTCTGATCCATACAAAAAGACTGAATTGACATCTGAGTTGACGATGTTTCTTCTTGGACTTGGATTTTTTTTTAAATACCATTCTGCCTTGGGGTCACTGAAGTGACATAGACAAAAATAGTACAACTGCTCCATCGTGCGTGTCACATAAGGTGACTAAATTATGGGTTGTGCGTGGGAGCCACAATCTTATATTGTACACATATTGCTATAGAAACCGCCGCTACAAGGGTATGTGAATGTTTGGTGCAGTCTTATTGTAAGGGCACCAGTTGCTATGGTGACTCCATAAGGAGAGAACATGATGATAATGATGGTGATGACGATGATAATGAAATTATTATTATTAATTTACTTCATAGAGCAGTGAAGGCTCGTCTTGCTTATTGTATCTATACTGGCGACACTACGCTAGCCCAATAAGCATAATTTTTGTAATGAACGTTCATTAAAGTGATCCCTCACAATAGCCAACACTCGGTGACACCACACTCCACGCAGAGCTGGCACGTCTGAGCTGTGAAATCTGTCGGTGTCTCACAGTACACATCACGCCATCGTGAATTCGATCTGGAAACTAATCTTGCAAACGCCTGTTGCTACTAAGGTCACGTGGTCGCTCAAGACAAATCGTTTACAACGTATCTACTGCAAACAGCTTTCAGAACGTGGTAGTTTTACAATCATCAGTTATCTCTAGAGGTAAAGGTAAAGGATCCCGTTACACGCCCATTGAGGCATATTGGGAATATGGTGTTAGGCCCATATTTTCTCGACCGTCGGCACAATAGGGGTGATGTGGTCAGCATCACGCCGGCCGCCTTAACCTTCCCAGAGTTGCTCTGGTACCCATTTGGGGCTAAGTTATCTCTAGTTATCTTCTACCTACAACTCTGCCAAGAGTAATCTTGTGCGAAGGTAGACACCTTTGAAGACCCATATTAGATACTCTTGAGTGTTGGCCACTGGTGGACCATTACTGCAGAGCTAGGGGGAGGCAAACCGTGACATACTGTACCTGGTAACAAGTGATTAATGTCAGGATGTGCATGGGGTTAACAACCGCATTATGGAAAACACAATGTCTCATTGTTGTCGTTCAGTTGTTGTTTGTTGTTGTTTGTTGTTGTTGTTTGTTGTTGTTTTGAAAAGCTGATGGGAGGAGAGCGGGCACTTAACAGCTGACCATTATTGCCTCTTCTCGTTCCATCTTGGTCTACCCTGTTCGACCTGAAAATTGGTTATAATTGGGGTATTTAGTGTCATTTTATTTACTAATTTTGTATTAAATTTAACTAACTAGACTTTTGCAGTTGTTGGTTTTAATTTATATTATTTGTCAACTGTACCTCCACGAGAGCAGCATGTTGGCAGCATGGTCTTCTCTAACCAAGTTGTGAGAGAAACAGTAAGGTGATGTTAGAAACATAAGACGGACTGCCACATTTATAAGAGAGATATGCATGTCGTACAAGGCGATTAATATGAGATTGTATATGAGACTGGCAACCTCATCATATGAAATAAATTACCACAGAAACCACATCTGCCAGAACATGCCAATGCTTGGTGCAGGCTTCCTGCAAGAGGACCAACTACAGTCGTAGCGCTATGCTCCGTAAGTATCGCACATGATAACGAGGATGAAGATATTATTGTTATCACGTGTTACGTAAAATGTCGATACGTATTTAAGTAACATCTTTGCTTTCTCGTTTTTAGAGTTCTGCTCCGTTCTCGCGAGAACGTTCAGCTCAAACACACGGTCTGTCTGTTAAATAAGCACGCAAGTCCAAGTATACAATACACTCATATTCGACAACTTTCCTATTAAAAGGTCGTCAAAAAATAATGTCCTTCGAGCATTATGGTAAATATAGTAATGAAGCAGGCCTACAACGATAACAACTCCCACGAAAGTTGATAACTCGATTATTTAACATGTTTCTTTTTAAAAATATAATTACGTGCTCGTTAAATGATAATTTACCATAATCACTCAATTCATAAATGTCACAAACTGTATTTGATTAACTCAGCGGGAACTAACTACAGTGGCCATATTACCTCCCCTTTGTGAATCGACGGAAGTTATTAATTTTAATTTTCAAGCCAGAGTTAAGTCGTCCGAAAAGATGGCGATTGCCATTAAACATAACATTACACTCAAAATAAGTAAAGATGTTTAACAATAGACGCACAGGAGATTACATGGTAAATTATTCATCTTTTATCCACTGCTTATGCTTTGACGTAATTGGGGGTGGTGTTGATTGTTCACTTCTGTTTTCCGATCTAGTGTATCAACTGCGGCGAGGGGTACTTTCATGTTGTGATTATTTAAGTTATATGTCGCTCAAACGTCCAGTATTATTCCTGGACACACGCTATCGTTCGTGGCTTCCATTTGACGGTTATGAGCTGGTGTTAAAACTAACATATTTGTATTTTAAAATATATCTTCCCTCAGTGACGTACCTAGGAACTTTTTCGAGACGAGCTATTATAGCGGTGGCTGAGCGCCAATTGTGTGTGCTAAGTCTTAGAAATTTACCCAATATCCTAAACACCAACTTAGTTTTAACATGTTCTAGATGATAGATACGTAAACAAATTTAAGTAAATAAGAGGCGCTCTTAAGTCAGAACAAAGGAGGACACTAGACAACAAACAAGTAACGGAAAAGATACGCTCACCAGAGAATCGAACCGCGGATCCTCCGAACAGCGCCATCACCTCTCTAAGAGAGTGAATCATCAAGGAAATGTAACCGGGGTGGTGAATAATAGTTTTACTTGTATACTCCAAGTTAGATCTTGACTGGCTTAAAGTCCGCCAGAGGTATTTCTTTCTCGGTTTTAATCTATTCGGTTCCCGGTTTGTTCGTTCCTCTTATAAGATGTTATGATAGGAGACAATAGTGGTGATGGTGTATCAAACTTGTACATAACATTTAATTTATCCATCAACATCCTTGACAATTAAAATGAGGTTTATTGGAAGCAGAACTGTTTCAAGACCAACAGGCAAATATTGCAACAATGTTTCATCCATTTACATCAAAAGCATCCTTTTCATCATGCACGATAAATCTTCCCTCCTTAATTTCTATCCAAGGTGGTGGTTTGTACAATTCCTCAACAGTTTCAAACGTCTCTATGTCCTTAGCGTTTATTATTTCATAGTTGGGCGCTTCGTATGTAGGAATCTCTATAGTACTTATTTCTTCTTTTAGCAGCTTCATTAGTTTCAAATATCAGGGACTTACCACGAAAAATCGAGCTGAAAAAAGAAATACAGTTCCTTGGAACGTACTTACGTGGATGAACCACAAGGATATAATCTGTATGCACAGATTTTCACAATAAAGGAAATCTCTTCCTGCAAACTGCATAAATATTGAAGAGTATGGAAATGCACTAAGTTTCTTGTTGAATATCTCAACGTAGGAGCTAGACTCGTGTGTCAGACCGGGGATACATATCCTCGCACGGTCACAAACACGTCTATATGCAATGCTCAATTCCGTAACACTAACTTTCAGAAAATTATCTTTGAGCCGGTTTTAGTAGTACGCGCTGCTGGCCACTTTTCATTGGTCAAAGTTTTATTTTGTTAATTTTCTTACTGGTCATTCCATCTGGCGAGCTTACATGGAGTTATGCTATTCCTATCTACGTGACTATTTCTATAGTAACTCCCGCCTATCGTTAGCGTGGCTTATGCCAAACTTGACATAGTTAATTTCACCTTACCTCATCCTATACTCAATGTCTCTCGGGTTTTTATTTATTTATTTATGTTTGTATTTGTTTTTAAACAAAATCTTGCTTGTTTATTTTCTATAATAGTGATTGATAATTTCTATTATATTATTATAATTAGTCTCTAGCACGAATAAATGCTATGGTAGTAGGTCATACGGCCACAGAAACACAGACAACAAAACATCCAAAAAGTGTCTCATTGGCATTGGCCGAGTTTATTTTCAATGACAGTATACGTAACTATGGAATATAGGAACCTCGAACGACCCAGACATCTATAGACTAGTCAGTCACTTGTATAACATTTCCGTTGGCAAGTAAACACTAAATAATGCACAGCGTCCAAAATGCTTGTGCTTAGTAAGTAGATTGTAGAGGAACATGAACGACACAGGATAGTATCTAAATTATACTTTACTGTTTAAAATGGGAGTAAATATCCTTCAACACAAGTATGTAAGCATAGCGCGTATAAGTAAAACTGATCAACGTGTATCAATAAAACTAAACAACGCGTATTAGTAAAACTAAACACGTTGTATTAGTAAAACTGATCAACGTGTATTTTTTTTTTTTTTTTTTTTTTTTTTTTTTAACCAGCGGCACTTGGGCTTTCAGCCCTTCGACCCAATGACATGTCATTGCGAGGCTGGGGAACCTGAGGACTTTCCTTCCAACCCGGGCAACGTGTATCAATAGACCTAAACATTTATTAGGTTTATTAAACTAAACAACATGTATTAGTAAAACTAAACAACGTGTATTAGTAAAACTAAACAACGTGTATTAGTAAAACTAAACAATGTGTACTAGTAAAACTAAACAACGTGTATTCGTAAAACAAAACAACGTGTATTAGTAAAACTAAGCAACGTGTATTAGTAAAACTAAACAACGTGTATTAGTAAAACTAAACAACGTTTAATAAACTTAACAACATGTATTATTAAAACTAAACAACGTGTATTAGTAAAACTAAACAACCTGTATTAGTAAAACTAAACAACGTGAATTAATAAAACTAAACAGCGTGAATTAATAAAACTTAGCAAAATGTGTTAGTAAAACTAAACAACGTGTATTAGTAAAACTAAACAACGTGTATTAGTAAAACTAAACAACGTGAATTAATAAAACTTAACAAAATGTGTTAGTAAAACTAAACAACGTGTATTAGTAAAACGAAACAACGTGAATTAATAAAACTAAACAGCGTGAATTAATAAAACTTAGCAAAATGTATTAGTAAAACTAAACAACGTGTATTAGTAAAACTAAACAACGTGTATTAGTAAAACTAAACAACGTGAATTAATAAAACTTAACAAAATGTATTAGTAAAACTAAACAACGTGTATTAATAAAACAACTAAACAACGTGTAACGATATCCTATATGTCATCTTCTTGTTTCGTAGTTTATCGTTGTTTTACAGACTGCCTTGATCAGTCGTTTTGTTTCCTTGTGTATCAGCTATTTGTTGTTAGTTGTGTGAATGACATTAAATTCGCTGATCCTGTTTTAAAGAAAAAAAAATGATATGCTCAGCAGCCAAAGAAACAAAACAATCTTCTGGCGTACTATACCCTAGAATAGGTACTCTTGACCTGTTTACTTCCACACCTCCCCTGACAATGAACTTAATTTTCACACCCCCTTTCCTTCCACAAAATAATTAACAAACCAATCATGGCATTACAAGGCATTCCTTGTTCTGGAACCCCCAGGGCAAGAGAGGCAGAGGTAGACCAAGAAGTACATGGAGAAGAGAGCTGGAAACAGAGATGAAAATGATAAGGAGAACGTGGAAAGAACTTGAGATGGTGGCACGTGACAGGAGGAAGGCCTATGCTCCTTTGGGAGTGGAGGGTTATAGATAGATAGATAGAACCATGGCATAATTAAAATGTTACTTCGGGTTTTTTTTTCTAACCACTTTCTGACATAACACAGTTCACTTAAAGGTGGCGAATACGGAATTTCGTGTCATACCAACTTACACACAAAGAAAACTATATACTTTTATTGCAAACTTCAGAATTGTATCCAGCGAGAAAACACTTGTAATACATTTTCTGGCCGGCACTTATCACTTCTATTATATCTCCTCTGCGCTTCCTCCAGTGAGATACTCTCCGCAGTCAGTGGTGTAACTAACTTACGGGGCCCCTGAGAACAAATTAAGTTGGGCCCTTCTTATGTAACGGGGTCGACAACGATAAACAATATAAGCTGTACCAAAATGTAGAATACTTACTAAATCCTCATCGTTATCATTACCATCATCATCAGGAGCATAGGTCTTCATCAAATGTATGCCAGGTTCTTATATACTATGCAATACGCTCAAGATTACATGTCTCCTTTATCCTTTTCGTTTATATTTATCTCCAGAAATTATGTATGGTCTTAGCACAGAAACAAAGTAAATTTAAACAAATATGTTTACAGGCGACGGTCCTTTACGATCTCAACTTACCGGAACCCATTCGGTGCTGGGGCCCCCGGTATTTGCCCGTCCACCCGGGCAGTAGTTAATTCACTCCCAACAGGTTAAGAACCTCTGCACTAGATAATAATGTGCTAATGTACAAGGCCGTTGCGAAGGTATTACTTCTGTCCCCAGAGCATCTTTATTAAAGTCGTTTATTAAGTCGGGGCAGGTCTAAGTGAGCAATGCCCAAAGCTTACCGAAACACGATTCAAGTTAGAGTAGCTCTGGCTGGAGAAACACACGGCACAGGCATCATCAACAATAGGTTAAGGTAGGTCATCATAAGAGTACTAGTCCGCTGAAGTTCCGTGTAGTCTCCGGGGATCTCTAGACACAAACACAGAACACGACTTCTGCTTCTTTAGGCATGTCGTACAAGGCAACTAAGATGTGGTTATGGATGGCATGGGCTGACAACCTTATCGTGTAAAAGAAACCACTGCTGTAAGAACATGTGAATGTTTGGTGATGTCTTCCTGCGAGGGACATCCTGCAGTGGTGGTTCCGTGCTTTGTGGAGATTGTTTGGGGAAAATGATGATGATGTTGTTCAGGATTAGACCGCGTTTTGTCTGCAGTAGGCGATCATCAGCCCTTGGCTCAGTACACTTCTGGCTTCTATCCGGGGTGGGTAGAAAATCTACAGGCACCCCAGCATCACAATGCCATGATGATGAAAAAAAATAGATAGATTAGGTAGGTAGGTAGGTAGACAGGCAGACAGACAGACAACCAGACGGGCTGATGGGCGGACGGCCGGACTGGCGGACGGACGGACGGACAAACAGACAGACAGACAGACAGACAGATAGATAGATAGATAGATAGATAGATAGATAGATAGATAGATAGATAGATAGATAGATAGATAGATAGATAGATAGATAGATAGATAGATAGATAGATAGATAGATAGATAGATAGATAGGCAGGCAGACAGACAGACAGACAGACAGACAGACAGACAGACAGACAGATAGATAGATAGATAGATAGATAGATAGATAGATAGATAGATAGATAGATAGATAGATAGATAGATAGATAGATAGATATCGATACGGATCGGTCGGTCCGTCGGTAGACAAGCATGTAGGAAGGTGCATGAAAAAAATATATATGCATAAATCGAAGGATGACAAGAGAGAGTGTGTGTGTTTGTGTGTGTGGGAAAGTGTGAGAAAGAGAGAGAGAGAGAGAGTGAACGATGGAGAGCGCGCGGGTGAAGATAAAGAAATCAACTCTACAGACAAATGAACGAGTCTTTAAAATAAATGTTTCTTGTCCGCTCGCTTTCAGCTGGTGAGAATATGAATGGAAGAACGACAATTACAGTCTAAAAAACGCACAAAATAAGGAATGAAAGACAACCTCGGGCCAGTGCCACTTCAGAACATTTGAGATGAGCAAGCCGAAATGAGATCTTGCAAGTTGACAAGATAATCTATTTTTTCATCAAAGTAATCTCCAATGTACATGTCCCAAAAACAGCCGGACCGATTCCGGGAAATCGAATAAAGTATCCGTGACATCATCAGCCAATCACAATCGATTACTGGTCTATTAAAAAGTAGACGGGAAGATTCGATGCTAGCAGTCGAACAGGGTTAATCTTTTTCCGTGTATTTATGTACTTAATAATGGGGTTTTTTTTTTCCCTCTTCCTAGAAATGTCCTGACGATACTCCGAACCTTAAGGTCACATCTATTCTTTATTCCCTCTCTCCAATGACATAATAATTCAACCTGAGAAATTATGACTTTTGGGATGCCTGTATCTGTATTCTTTTTCTTCTTCTTTTTTCTTCTTCCTCTTCTTCTTTCTCTTTTTTCTTCTTCTTTTTTCTTCTTCTTCTCCCTCTTCTTCTTCTTCATTTTTCTTCTTCTTCTTCTTCTTCTTCTTTTTTCTTCTTCTCCCTCTTCTTCTTCTTCTTCTTCTTCTTTTTTCTTCTTCTTCTTCTTCTTCTTTTTATTTTTCTTCTTCTTCTTCCTCTTCTTTTTCTTTTTTCTTCTTCCTCTTCTTCTTCTTTTTTCTTCTTCTTCTTATTTTCCTCTTATTCTTTTTTCTTCTTCTTCTTTTCTTCTTTTAGCTTTCTCTTCTCCTTCTAAATCTTCGTCTTCTTCTTCATCTTCTTCTTCAAGTACAGTGCCTAGAGACAAAGTCGATCACGTGTCTCCGAAATTTCCTGTCTCCAGTATAAGTTCTTCTGTAAAACCAGCTCTGTTGCTTCTAGTTCTTTTCCTACCTGTTAACTAATCGTTCATGACTGTCGCGAGAGGTTTAGATGTTATTAAAGAATAAGATATCCTGGACATAAAGGTGTATCAGATGATACCAGGATAGTGCCAGATAAGAGTCTGGTCTTATCTGTAATACCCCCTTCTCTGAAGAGAGTAAGGGTGTGTAGACACAAGGTAGGGTCAAGCTATGTAAGTTCCCAGAGAAGATGGTGATGTAGTACTCTGAGTCCCTAACTGCCACCTCTCCTGATCCGCCTCTGTGATTATGGTATTTAATATGTTTCTGACTCTGCTAGGGGTAATTTATATAACTATATTCACCAACAAGAACTGTAATTCAACTTAAAGAATCTAAGAAAGTCTTCTGGTGAATATTTACAATTTAATTAAACAGTTTCTCTTTTCTGTTTGAAAAGTGTTAAACTCAAATATTTTACAATGTTAAATAAATAATAATAGTTAACAAATGTTTTTCTCTTGGGTCAAAATGTCTATGATCTTGTAGACAACTTTCACTTGCTTGATCATTCACTTGTAGAATTGTTTATTATTATTACTATAAGTTTATAGAAACATTATACTAGTTTGGTCATCACAAACTGGATGCGTATATGTCTTGGGTGAGTATGGATAAGCTGCACAGCTGCCTTAAGCAAATTATCTTAGTCACTGCAGATGGCTCCCTTATATGCTGGATATAAAATTCAGATGAAATCATTCCAGTAGCTACAAACGTGATGACGCGCCTGCTATCACCAACTGGCACTGCATTCGTTGCAACTTTTGTAAGAGCAGCCTCTTCTGATTTGGAGACTTTTGGTTAAAGGATTAAACCTGCAATGAATTCAAACGCAATCCCTGTATTTTTCTATCCATATCCCTCTTATGACACAGATGGGGACGATAGACAGTTTCAGATAAACGTGCTAGCAGATGCACAAGGTATAGTATAGTATCAACAATTATTTTAATTCAAAGTGATCACAATTTACTTCTACCTTCTTAATTATAAGTATTTTCCCATGATTCGACTCCATACCATAATTTAGTTGTGAGTAAAACTATTAAATAATGTGTCAAACGATACTGTGAATCAATCCCTTTCATCCTTCTTTATGTTCCTGGTATGTATCTCATTCTATTCAAGAAATACTTCTTTAAATACATTTCCCAACTTACAGACACAATTAGCCATCTTTCTCAATATATTAAATATTTCCGAAGGCGGGCTTTGCCTCTAGAAGTACACATGAGCCTGTAAGTTTCATCAGAAGACTTAGTCCATTCCTAACACATCTTATACACATCGTATCGCACAGTTGGATTAATCAATATAATTACACACAATTATATACATTTATATACATTTATATATATAAATGGATTCCTTCTTACCCTCAGGTACACACACAGACTAGCCCTCAGTGGTTGATTAAGGTCTGCTAACAACTGCAGAAGGCAAATGCTGGCATTAATATATGCTCTGCTTTCCCCGCTCTCTGTGTTTTTCAAATTGTGACTGACCGGAGTTTGTTAGGCAAGTCTATTTATAGTAAGACCTCGGACGTAAGAGATGGAATCTCCATAGGAATGCAATAACTATCCTAAAATGTGGGTACCGTTTGGCCTTTTGTACAATGTAGGAAAACTACTTTTTTAATTATTTCCGTTATCCCTGATGCGATTTTAGTCAAATAAAGCTTACATTATACTGGGAATTAGGCTTTACATATATATATATATATATTAATCTTTGTGGTTACTACTTGCATTTTCTGTTATGCATAGTTTAAACAGCTAAACTTAGGCCAACCTGAAGCTTCGAATGCATTTAACTTAAGATTTCTCCCGTCCTATAATATTATTAGTAAAAGTATTACTACTTACGGGTAGAGTAACATCCCTACTATTGTTTTGATAACCTCTGCCAAGTGGTACTTCTTCCATACTGCTGTAGTAAAATCCTGAAGTTAATCATGTTACACAAATAGGGTCTGGCCATCTTTATTTTCCCAGCAGTTGTAAACACAGGACCAAAAAAGCGTTTTCATTGGTCGGTGTATCATATCATTTTACAATGTATGGCGCGCCGTATGGCCAGAGTTATTAGAATTCGTGATGTGAAACAGACGTCATTTCACGACAATGACTCACTTCCGTACATCAGGAATAGTTCTTTATAAGACTGAAGAACTCCAAATCCATTTTTTATTCTTTAACTTCCTCACTTTTTGATTGCTTATCGTACACCAATTTTTTTTATTTTTGCGTCGGGGATTCTCGAACTATTGAAAGTTAACTACAGGTGAAAAATTTAAACGATATAGTAAAATTAGATACATAACTACGGCTGAAATAAAGAACCGTGGGCCGTCTATTCGATACGGCCTTAAAACATAATTTATAGACGCAGTAAAAAGAGGTAAGGGTTAGGGTTAGATTTAGGAATCCTTAACCCTAACCACGATCCTAACCCTAACAACGTGGATGACTTATTTGGATGGCGTCGAAGGAGGCGTAGTTCCAATGTTTTTTTTATTTTAACCATGATTACTTTACAAGTGTCTGGTAACTGGATAGAAATGTCATGTATCACGTTCTTTCTCAACTTTATTTCGCTTCTTAAAAAACAAAAAACCACTAATACAGGTGTCCCTTTTGCAGGATGCCCACTTCACAACATGTGTGTCTGCAGTGGTGGCTTCTTCTGGTATTTGTCTTTACTTGATAATGTTACACGTGGAGAAGAGAATTGAAGACGTAAATTAACATTTTGAGAAAGGTCTCAATGGAAAGACCTTGAGGGGATGGCACGCACAAAGTAGACATGGCAGGGATTAAGTGAAGGATCGTAGGCCTTGGACAAACACAAGACATTCATATAGCATGCCATCAGCTCTAGCTCTTTTCATGTCTTCCTCATTATTTTCAATTTATGTCTCTTGTTCTATTCTCCTTGTGTTCTTTGGTCTCCCTCTAATATCTTCTACCCTGAGGTTTCCACAACAAGGACTGTCTTGTTATACGATCAGCATGTGTCCAGTCCATTGCCATCGTCTTCCTCTCACTTCTTGTTCCACTAGTACTTGTCTGGGTCTTGTCATCAGTTCCATGTTGGTGGGCTTGTCATTCATTTCAAAACTTCTGTTCTATGCAAGCACGCATTTATAACAATATGTCCCTTCTTGGTTGTTCTTTTTGTTGTTCTCCATGTTTCACAGCCATACAATAAGACTGACTTGACATTTGAGTTGAAGATTAAACCTCACTTTTATCCACTTAAAATATCTCCTCCAGGTCATTTACCACTCGTTTATTTCCGAAGAGTCTCATCAACAGAGATAAACCCAAAAAGTTTGATTAAGACCTCATCCGATTTCTTTCCTGATGACCGTACTAAAGAGAATTGGGGTCACAAACTACCCAATCTAACACACGGGGATATGGGTCAGAAGTCGGACATCATTAAAGCCACACGTTGTCCTTTCTGAATTAGCTCTCGTGATTCGGTTAGCCCCAAACCAGTTCAGGGTCACATCAGGATGAAATCAGTTCCAAGATTGGTTCTTTTGCTGTGTCTGTTCTTTTTAAATTTTTATTTGGCAGCGCTGCTTATTGCATTATTTTAAAATGCTGGCATCTGGGTCACATCTGGCATAGCACTGACTAAGAAATGTATTGGGAAACAAAGAATTAGTGATAAAGTAAATAAAGTCCAAAACTAGTGTGATGAATTTACCATGATACAACGTTAAAATATCTCCCAATATAAAGATAAAATGTAGGGATAAAAATAATGCGTAAGATACTAGGAGACATGCTCGCCCATGCCCGCCCATGCCCGCATTTCCTACCACCAGTCAAACTAACTAGTTAGACGTGCAGTCGAAACGGTTACCCTTTGTAGACGGGAGGGAAACGGAGATCAAAAAAGGAAAAATATGACTGAACACGTGTGTTACGTACATTTATTACCTAAGGGGGTAGTCTTCGGTCCTGCCAAATGTACGCACCAGTCTTAATATAGTTATATTATGTGTGCGTTCGATTGATTCACGCACTGACGTGCACAATGCAGTGTGAGTTGCTTTGGACGCACGGGTAACCTAGTTTAGGGATGGTGACGTCATGTTTTGTATGGGGCAGTACGGACCATGTTGATGTCCGTGGAATATTTCTTGTATTCGTGGCAAGTTAGTGGAAGCCATAATTTCTATTGATATATATATTGGTCTTCATGTCGAAGCCAATAGTGGAAGTATCATTTAAGTGTCGCCCCATTTCACATTGAATGTTTATTGATTTTAATTGAAGTATCAGGCCGCTCCTAGTTATGGTCTAGCGGGAATCCATCGTAGTATGTCATTCCTAGAATGGACAAACGGAGTCGATTGCCTTGTTTGAATTACCGTAGAGGGAGGATACCTACGAGGAAACGAAGTTAATTGATTTTGTATGCTTCACATGTTTTAATATGCCGTTTCGCCAATGCCAAAGTCATGGCATGGATTTTGGGAGAGGTTAGTCAACAGAAGACTCTAACCTGATTGTATTGCCGTGACTGACTTTGTCTGGATTATATATATGCTACATAAGTATTGTATGAAGAAAGTCTGGGAATTTTACGGGTATGATATCAAAGATTGATCCTCGAACATGATCCGTTTACCACGATAGACGTCCTTGGAAGAAGGTCAACGGACTTCATTGTAAATGTATATTAGCGGAGAACAGAAGTAATCCTCAACTCACTTGGATAGAAGAGGACTTGATTGTTGAAGAATCTCCAAGAATTTAAGAGTATGATCAGCAACTTTAAAGTATGACATTTGCATCTGTAATCTGTAACCATGATCGTCTTGTGTGTTCCACTCCGTATGTGTCACGTTAAATAAAATATATGTACAGTCATCACAGACTTGTGTGCTGCCAGAAAGTGACCAGTTAAATACTACTTGTTGGAGTTCGTTTTGAAGAACATTTTTCTGACATTTTGTTTCTTTGCAACCATTCGCGTAATGAAGTTCTTCGTCATTAGAATGAACGGACCCAACAGTAAATGGTGTGCCAGTGTGGTCTGGAAATAAATAATTTCACAGGAACGTACTCAATCCAAGTATCGGTTGAAAAGAAGAGTTGAACTTTCAAGGCGACAACATCTCAAACTTGGAACCTAGTGTGACGATGAATCAGAATTAACTTACGGTTACCAAATGCTCCAGGTCATCAATCAACCTCCACGTCAAGTTTTACAGTGACTGACTGCCTTGGGATCACCTATTCGTCATTATTACGTGCGAACTGTTGTTATATACGCAGAGCGAAGTATTTTATCCTCAGACGTACATCCACGGAGACGAGGCACATTGTTTTTTCCCGGCACACGCGAGATGAGTATAACGTGCTTTCGTTGTACATTTTATTACTTTTAGCTGTGCCTTCTATAGTTATGTCCATCTTTACATTTTCCATGTTATATGTTATATGTTGTACATTCGTCGTGGGAGGTAGGGAGGTTGATCTGACGAACGAGATCCATCTCGAAGCCAATTCGGGCTCTTCGTCAGACGTTCTGTAGGGCTCAACTTGTAAGTTTCAATTGAGCGATAATTCCGGTCCAAGGCTAGAAACCTTGCCGAAGTTCCGATCGCTAATTGTTCCTTATAATAGTATCTGTTTAGCTGTTTCGTCACGTTTACTTGTTGTTTTTGGTAGTTATTTTTACTCGTATTTAGTTTTATGATGAATTTTGTTTGTATTATGCGTCCGTCTCACCTTTCCTGTCGTTCAGTTTTTTACAAAACCTATGTTTTTACACTGTGTTGTCAATTGTCCTGTTGAGTATCTGATCGTAGTTGTCATCGTAAATTTTTACGATATTCTATTTTAGTTACACATTTCTATTTTTGTTGATTTCTACGATTGTGTTCACTCGTCTTTGATTATCGTGTCTTGTCGGTAATGTTTCTATTGTCTTTCACGTTGTTGCTTACATGACATTTCATTACATAAATTACTATATTGATTATTGATATATTTCATAACTATATGATAACAAAAGATACCGTTCTAGGACAGGAACGACGTACACTTGGCAAAGTAACAAGGTTAATTAATTTATATTGATTAATTATCATTTTATAAATCAAGAGTATTGTGACTACTTATAAAGCATAATGTATTCACTAGATTATTTCATTAAGCAAGCAAAAGCTCTTCAGATGGCTCCTGATGAAGCAAAAGCATTTGCACTTGCAGAATATAAGAAAGCTCAAGAAATAGAAGCCGAACAGAGAAAGCTAGAAACTTTAAGATTACAAAATTTGAAATTTGAGGCGGAGGAGAATGAGAAAAAAATGAGATTAACTGCTGAGGAGGATGAAAAGAAGAGGAAATTTATAGCTGAGGAAGAGGAGAAAAAAAATGAGATTAGCCGCTGAATTAGAAGAGAAACGATTTCAGCGAGAGGCAGAACAGAAGCAAAGGGAGGCTGAAGAAAGACTTAAAATTGAGATGGAAGTTAAACAAAAGGAAATGGAAGTTAAACAAAAGGAAATGGAAGTTAAACAAAAGGAAATGGAAGAAAGAAGATAATAGCTGAACAAGCCGCTGAATTAGAAGAGAAACGATTTCAGCGAGAGGCCGAACAGAAGCAAAGGGAGGCTGAAGAAAGACTTAAAATTGAGATGGAAGTTAAACAAAAGGAAATGGAAGTTAAACAAAAAGAAATGGAAGAAAGAAGATTAATAGCTGAACAAAACACAAAACGACTTCAGCTTGAGATGGAAGAGAATGATAAAAAACGACAGCATGAACTAAAATTAGCAGAGTCAGAATATGAGAGACTTAGGTTAACTCAGGAAGCTAATTCTCAGAGAACTTTTGAAAGCCAAACTTCATCCAGACATGATCATTTTAAGGAAATTCACCTTAAATTACCTAAATTTAATCCCCCGTCGGATGACGTAATATTTTTCCTAGATAGATTTGAGGCCACTTGTAGGTCTTATAACGTGGATAAAACACTGTATTGCACATATTTATCCAGGTTACTTACTGGGGATGCTTTAGCAGTTTATCATACTACCAGTATTAATGAGAAGAATGATTATAATGCTCTTAGAGCCGCACTTCTGAAGAAATTTCAAATGACAGAAGATGAATACCGATTAAGATTTCGTACATTGCTACCGCAATCAAGCAGAAATTTCAGTGATTTTCTGTCACAAATACGACTAACCCTAGAAAGATGGATCGAATTATCCAAAATTGAAAAGTCGTATGAAGGTCTCTTCGATTTACTGATGCGCGATAAGGTACTATCGTCTGTAAATCCTACATTTCTCGCATTTTTACACGAACGGAAACCTTTATCAATGAAAGACTTAGAAGAACATGCAAAAAATTTTGCACTGCTCACCCAACCATGGATCTAAGTAATGCACAGATTAAGAATGAATTGCCTGTTGCTTTTGCAGCACAACAAAACAATTTTTCACGAAATCGTTCCTTTAGTGCTGACAGTGATTTATTGGTGAATAGCCATAAGAAACATGTTCCGACCAACATTACGTTAAATGGGCAAACGTTAGAAGAAGTTAACACCTTTAAATATCTCGGGTCCACTATATGCAGTGATGGAAGATCAATTAAAGAAATCAAGACAAGACTTGAGATGGCCTCAGCTGCCATGACAAGGTTGAATGTGATCTGGAAAAGTAACATCAGTTTTCCTGTGAAGATCAAATTATACAAATCACTTGTATTATCTATTCTCTTGTATGGGTCCAAGCTGGACACTCACTGCAGATACGGAGCGAAGGATTCAGGCTTTCGAGCATAAATGTTATAGAAGAATTTTGCGCATTTGCTATAAAGAGCACAAAACAAATGTCTATGTTAGAGAGAAGATTAACACCTATGCAGGCCACCAAGAACCACTTTTGTCAACAGTGAAACGTCGAAAGCTTGCCTGGTTTGGGCATGTAACTCGTCATGACTCCCTTTCGAAAACGATCCTTCAGGGAACAGTCGAAGGTAAACGGAGAAGAGGAAGGCAGAGAAAATCCTGGGCTGATAACATCAAAGAATGGGCAGGACACGGTTTTTCCACACTTGTACGCATTGCTGAGGATAGAGAGCAGTGGAGGACCCTGTCTGCTGATGCTTCCACCATGGCACCCCTACGACCCATGACGGGTTACGGGCTGAGATGAGATGATGAGTGCTGACAGGTATGTCAATAAGGGAAATAATTACAATTTTAACAATGATAACTTTTACAAAGGGAAGCAATTTCAACAATCTGCTCCATTTAATGTTTCTTGGAACCAAGCTCACAGATCGCAAGATTTTGGTAACAATAATTTTAAAAATAATCAAGGACATTATAATAAACAAAACTGGAGATCAAGATCTCAGGGTCCGCAAAATAGACAAGGTTCTTGGAATAAAAATTTTAAAGAACATCATAACTTTAATTATACAAATTATCGGACTCATCCAAATTTTAACTCAAGCAGAAACGACAATTATGGCAATTTTAATGCAAATAATCAAAATCGATCGCGTCGTAGAGATAGATCGTCGAGTAATACGGGTAGACATTCTAATGTCGCTTTAAGTGATACACAGGCTAACATTGAACAGGGTAAAGTAGCTGAAACTCACAATGCTATGTCTTGTTGTCTTGATTGTACCCAGGTGAAAGACTGTCCAGAATGCTCGACTCTTTTCCAGCCTAAGGCGATCACGACGCTGCGTTGCGGACATACCTTGCCTAGTCTACCTGTAGTCTGTACGGCCACTGCTGCGTCAGTACACCAGGGGCAGGGCTCTCTTAAGTTTAACAAGGGATTTGTCAACAACATTTCATGCTCTCTCCTATTTGACTCAGGTTGTAGTACTGTGGGCGTCCGGACTTCGCTGATCAACCCAAGTTGTGCCACGGGCAGGGTTGTCAAGTGTGTGACTTTTGGTGGCACCGTTGAAACATTTCCCACTGCTATTATTGACCTTAATACACCATTTTTTTCAGGAAAGATCTAGGCATGTCTCCTTCCGAATCCAATTTGTGATGTAATACTTGGTCGCATACATGGTATTAAAGAGTGTACACCACAGCAAATAGCTGAATGGGAAGAGCGACATATTCAAACTGCAAATGCAGTAGTGACTAGAGCGCAAGCTACTAATATGTCGCATGATACACCTATTGAACCTACAGTTCATACCACTTGTGATGATGATGCTCCTATTTCACGGGAGTTGTTTGCAACATTGCAAAAGAATGATGATTCATTAAAAAACATTTTTCAGTACGTGAACAAAAAGAATACCAGCAACAAACTTGCAAAATCTAGACATGACTTTATACTTAAAAATGGGATTTTGGTTAGAGTAATACGGGAAAAGGATTCATCCTTATGTTATCAGATCTTAGTCCCATCCTCTATGAGATCTCGTATATTACGACATGCGCATGACTCGCAATGTGCGGGCCATATGGGTTTTCGCGTACCAAATCCAGAGTGCTTTCGGCATTCTACTGGCCAGGCGTCCATAGGGACATCACTCTCTATTGTCGGTCCTGTTTGATATGTCAGGAAGTTAAGGTACGGGGTCCATTTCATGCGGCTCCTATTCAAGCTGCGGACATCCCGATTAGACCATTTGATAAAATGGCCATTGACATTATTGGTCCGATGCTTCCATCTGCTAGAGGGCATACGCATATTCTTACGTGCATTGATATGTGCACTCGTTGGCCTGAGGCCATCCCTCTCAAGAACACTTCATCTGCCAGTGTAGCAGAGGCATTGATGTTAATCTTCTCACGCATTGGTTTTCCACGGAAAATCTTGTCGGATCATGGGGTTCAGTTCATTTCTGAATCCATGTCTCAAGTTATGAAGACATTAGGTATAGACAGATCTCTTAGTTCTATTTATCATCCGATGTCAAATGGGTTAATTGAGCGTCTCAATAGGACACTCAAGCAGTTGTTGGGTAAGATGACCCAAGACCATCCCCAAGACTGGGATCGGGTCATACCCGCTGCTCTGTTCGCGTATCGCGAAGTACAAAATCAAGCCACGGGGTTTTCTCCATTCCAGCTAGTTTTTGGCATGCAACCACGCGGTCCGATGTCGTTAATCCACGACTTATTGGTTGACGAGAATATTGAAGAGGAAACTCAATCCTCTTATGAGTATGTGATCTCTCTGAGAAAGAGAATCATAGATGCTTGTAGACTAGCTACTGCATCATCCGAACAAGCCAAAGAAAAAGCTCGTCTATTTGCAAACAAATATAGACGTCTTCGCCAGCTTATTCCTGGTGACGAAGCTTTTGTATTACTCCCTGCGCATAACAATCGTCTTTTAATTACCTGGAGAGGTCCTTTCAGGATCATCTCAAGAATATCCGATGTCGACTACATCGTTGATGTTAATGGTAAACATAAAACCTTCCACATTAACATGTTGAAGGAGTATTACTCACGTCCTGATTATCTACAGTCAGTGTTCCAGGCAACTGACGATCCTACACCTCCTATTCAACACTATTCTAGTTTGTCAGTCATCCAAGAAGAAGAATCTTCTTTCGATGATGTACAACTACCAATACCAGTTGTACCACTCCATTCCACTGAGAAATGGAATGATGTTACAATCTCATCTACTCTTTCGGCTGATCAACGTCAGCAAGTCTCTAATATTCTACACTCGTATGAGGATGTCCTCACTGACATCCCAGGTCATACGTCAGTCATCCAACATGACATTATCCTGACTGACGATACGCCTATTCGAGTTCACCCATATCCTATCCCTTTACACTTTCGTGATAAGGTTGATAAGGAATTGGATGAGATGCTTCAATTAAATATAATTGAACCATCTTCATCACCATATTCTTCTTCTGTGGTAATCATTAGGAAGAAGGACAACAATATACGTCTTTGCGTAGATTACAGGAAATTAAACAAAGTTACAAAATTCGATGCGGAACCGTTACCTCTTTTAGACGACTTATTGGAGAAATTATCTCATGCCACATTCTTTTCGAAATTTGACCTTTCAAAGGGCTATTGGCAAGTGCCACTCACTCCTAAAGCAAAGCCATTCACCGCTTTCTCGACGCCACGGGGTCTTTTTCAATGGAATTTTATGCCATTCGGATTAATGAATGCGCCAGCTACCTTTGTACGCATGATGCGCCGCATATTGTCTCATCGTCCCGATGTCATTACTTATATAGATGACATCTGTCTTTTCAGTGACTCTTGGGATGAACATATTCATGGATTAAAAGCTTTACTTTCTACCTTACGGGATTATAACTTAACAGCGAAACCGTCAAAGGCTTTTGTCGGTTTTCATGACATCTCATTTCTGGGTCACCGCATAGGTCATGGCTTCATGTATACAGAAGACAGTAACGTCTCTAAAATTTTAAACATCTCGGCACCTAAGACAAAAAAACAAGTTAGATCTCTTTTAGGACTAATACAGTTCTATTCAAAATTCATCCCTCATTTGTCTACTATAACTGCACCTTTTTCGTCTCTACTGAAGAAAGGCACATCTAATGTAATAAAGTGGTCGCAGGATCACCAAACGGCGTTAGACTATATAAAACGATTTTTTTCAAATGAACCTTTTTTGAGGTTGCCTAACAAAAATCTCACTTTCATTCTTCGCAGTGATGCATCTTCTTACGCTATTGCTGCAGTTTTGATGCAGGAATATAACGGCACCTTATTTCCGGTGATGTACGTGTCCAGAAAACTTACGGAGAGCGAACTCAAATACTCCGTTCTGGATAAAGAGCTCCTCGCATTAGTGTGGGCAATCACAAAACTGGAACGTTACCTCCTCGGCTCACACTTTGTGGTGGAATCTGATCAAAAAGCTCTTACCGCACTGAACACGAAGAACGTTAAATCATCTAAGTCAGCGCGTTACGCTATAGCGCTTCAACCATTCAATTTTGAAATACGAGCTATTCCTGGAGTGAAGAATGTGTTCGCAGACTGTTTGTCGAGATGCCCAAGCGAACTTGTCGAAACTAAACCACTTCCAGATGTTGAAACATCCTCACCGATAACATGAATAACTTTGTACATTATCATTGATACTATAGTAACGTTTTATTAGAACGGGAACAGTGGTATTAGAGTAACATTTTATTAGTACGGGAACATTGGTACTACAGTAACTTTTTATTAGTAGGGAAACATTGTTAAGAGCGACAAATATACATTTGTTATTCCTATGGAACATATTACATTACATATCGTGTTCGAGAATATATTTTATCGTGTATGGAACATTGAGAACATCGTCTCGTCGATTACTAACTAGTTGTAACTGAACATTGACATATTGATAGTTATATTGGAATTACTTAGAATATATTAGTAACTGGTTATTTGTTAGTAACTAAGAAATATATAAATTAGAATAATTCAATTTAATCTATTTAATTGATTATGGATCACACACATACTAACTTTCTTAGTTGTCACGTAATACCTGCATTCACGGGTCTTAGTTATGATATCTCACTGTTAGATCACTAGTCAACCGTACTAGTGTTAGAAAACATTAAGGGTGTTGATTCTTAAAGTGTTTAATTTTGCATTGCTTCATTTTTGCACATTGTATTTTCAATTTTTCTGTTTTATTGATTCTCTTGTCATTAATCGTCATCAGTGTTGCTGTTCATTTTCATTTTTGAAAATCATATGTTTCAAATTTTTTTTTGAAAACTTAGTTGAATTTTATTATCATCTTTTTTTTATGGTTTTTTCATTTTTCATTTTCAACATGTTTTTACTTCGAATATTACCACATCGTTTCAAAGTAGGTCGAGTGTGGATGTGTGCTTTAATGCATACTATCATTTAGTTATATTGATTTCGTTTAATATTCTTTTCTTAATATGGTATAACTTTATGCATTTCATATATCTTGTGGTAGTTTTGACTCACCTCTGTCGGGTACTAAGTTCAAAAAAATTAATAGAATTAATTTTTTTAAGGGGAGGTAATAAGGGAGCTGTTACGTACATTTATTACCTAAGGGGGTAGTCTTCGGTCCTGCCAAATGTACGCACCAGTCTTAATATAGTTATATTATTTGTGCGTTCGATTGATTCACACGCACGGGTAACCTAGTTTAGGGATGGTGACGTCATGTTTTGTATGGGGCAGTACGGACCATGTTGATGTCCGTGGAATATTTCTTGTATTCGTGGCAAGTTAGTGGAAGCCATTATCTCTATTGATATATATTGGTCTTCATGTCGAGGCCAATAGTGGAAGTATCATGTAAGTGTCGCCCCATTTCACATTGAATGTTTATTGATTTTTAATTGAAGTATCAGGCCGCTCCTAGTTATGGTCTAGCGGGAATCCATCGTAGTATGTCATTCCTAGAATGGACAAACGGAGTCGATTGCCTTGTTTGAATTACCGTAGAGGGAGGATACCTACGAGGAAACGAAGTTAATTGATTTTGTATGCTTCACATGTTTTAATATGCCGTTTCGCCAATGCCAAAGTCATGGCATGGATTTTGGGAGAGGTTAGTCAACAGAAGACTCTAACCTGATTGTATTGCCGTGTCTGACTTTGTCTGGATTATATATATGCTACATAAGTATTGTATGAAGAAAGTCTGGGAATTTTACGGGTATGATATCAAAGATTGATCCTCGAACATGAATCCGTTTACCACGATAGACGTCCTTGGAAGAAGGTCAACGGACTTCATTGTAAATGTATATTAGCGGAGAACAGAAGTAATCCTCAACTCACTTGGATAGAAGAGGACTTGATTGTTGAAGAATCTCCAAGAATTTAAGAGTATGATCAGCAACTTTAAAGTATGACATTTGCATCTGTAATCTGTAACCATGATCGTCTTGTGTGTTCCACTCCGTATGTGTAACGTTAAATAAAATATATGTACAGTCATCACAGACTTGTGTGCTGCCAGTACGTGACCAGTTAAATACTACTTGTTGGAGTTCGTTTTGAAGAACATTTTTCTGACATTTTGTTTCTTTGCAACCATTCGCGTAATGAAGTTCTTCACCATTAGAATTAACGGACCCAACAACGTGTTTGATTCTAGCAAGGCTAAAAAGACGCAATTGGTGGTAAAAGGAAAAAAAATTCACGTCACTAGTTGACACAATGTAAGGAAATTGACAAAAAGGACCTTAGCTCTTATTCGAAACAGTCATTTCTTGGACGTTTTTCGATACTTGGTCCCTTTATTTGAATTCAGTGGCAAACGCCGTAGAGAAGGTTCTCGAACAAATTTCAAAAAATTAAACTTGAAAAAAAATATGTTTTTTCTTAATAATAGAGTTATGAATATAAAACCTAGCTAGTTTGATAGCCCATCTTGAGCAGAGAACTAATATACTTTAAATTATACAGACGGATAGATAACAAGGAAGATATTGACAAAAGACTGTATTGTTCATATCAGACTAGCGACTGTACTGTCCATACTGTCACTAAAGTTTCAAATCTTTGTCCTTGAGACACGCAAATGCAAAAATCGAGCTGTAATGCAAGAGAGAGGGAAGGTGGAGAATTGTGGCTAAAAATAACTTAGGAGGCAGATTTGTGTAGGATATTGCATGTAGAACCAAGTGTGTTTTTGTGAAAAACCAAGTAGAGACAGACGGACCAACAGACAATAATACACACTTGACTGAGATCTGACTGAATTTGACTTTTGGTTGTAGATTTGAAAAGTTAGGGGGGAAGTCGGTGATTGGGCAAATGTAATCATATTAGCGGGACAGAGATGCGCATTTTTGCCATTTGATACAATTCTGTCCATGGGACACAGTGGTTATTGCCTGTGGTGTTGTTCCTAGAAGATAGTACATACATTTAGAGGGACGCCATCATATAGCCAGCAACTCAGCTGAGTTTTGCTAGCAATTAACTGTGTTCTCAATTCTGAATTCTGGTAAGAATGAAAGTATTTATTTTGTACATTTTAATATCTCGAGTGATTGATACTGCCATATCATATAAAATGATTACGACAAGTAAGTGTTCGCTCTAGGTCCCCAGCCCAAGTTCAGGGTCTAGAGACAAACAAAATATATGGACGCCTAACTAAAACTATGGAAGGCGGATCTATTGTTGAGATCAGTGGGAACATATCACCTATCTTATTGAATAAAAGGAAACTATTGAACATATCTCAGATGCAATGCAGTCTTGGGGAACTAGTACTATATTAAAACAACTGGGTAAGATGTGCTGTGTGGTCAGAGAGATCTGACCCATTCTGTGTATTGTTGATGTGTTGTGCTGTGTGTAAGAGTGGTACAGTAAATAGATTACTGACACAGCGCACAAATTTTGTTTCAGAATTGTGAGTTTCTGTTGTGGCACTAGGGTAGTGCCACATAAGTAATCAAGATTGCACAAGCAGATGTGTGTGCAGCCAAACAGTGTATCGGTGCAGTCTACCATTGTATTCTAGCTACCGAGAGGAGTGGGCCACCTGAATCCAGCATTAGATCTTCGCAGACAAGATGAGTGATTTAGTGGCCTGCTGAGGATTCACCATACTCCTAAAGAATTTATAAATATTTCCCCTCATAAATATATTGAATTTTGGGAAAGATACATTTATTAAAGTTCATAAGACAATGGACAAAGCTTGTTCTAGTCACAGAGTGGGTGTGATGACACCACCCCAACAGCATATCCAGTAATAGTTTCCCAGAGACCTTAGAAATATAATTAATATTAACCAGTCTGATAAAATACTTATGTATACACATTCCATTTTATTATGTCATACATTTATGCATTCCATTTATAACTCCATAACCTTTCATATGTTCTGACCAAAATAAAACATTGGTTCAGAACAAATAAATTTAAAGAAAATTTTAATATTTAAACTAAAATAGCCTGAGTTAGTTCCGTGTGTTATAGAATTTTATTAATATTATTACACTTATTAATTATCTGTGTGTGTTTGTATATTCTACTACAACACAGTACATTTCAGTACCCTAGACTTTTTAACGTAGCTACATTCATATTAGTAAAAGAGATATGTTTGAGGTCGTAAGTGGTAGTAAGAAGGGCCTTCTGTAATTCTCATCTACATTTATCTCAGGAGCCTTCACATCTGACCTCATACATTACACTAGGTAACACAACAACCATACAGTACCATCAAAAACCACTACAACTAGAAAAAGTGATACAGTAAATCAAGTCGGAAACTACAATAAGAATCTTCAACGTTCTCGTCAAACATGTCCTATTGTAAAGGTAGTCCTATTGTAAAGGTAGTCCTAATGTAAAGGTAGTCTAAGAATAGATACTGCTATAAGGGAGCGAAGTGTTAGAGACTTCACTTTACTACTTCCAGCATTGAGAGATTGGATGACCAGGTCCCTTCTTCGTTGCCTTTTTCTTCAGTAAATAAATATTACACACACACTGTCGTGTGAAATTCTAATCCACATATACAAATTAAAACGTAAATGTAAAGCCTAACAAATAAATTTAATAAAAGGAAAGAAGAATGGTAAAGAACAGTGCTGTCACAATGACTGTACTCGAAATCCCCCTTGTTTTCTCCTTCGTCTGCAAATTGTAACGTTTCACGTTGATAGTAAAAGCCTACTGCTTCAATACCCGCTTTCTACGATAAAACGTGTACTGCCTTTCTAAGAAAAACCTTGAGATACGCAAGCTGACCTATATTTAATATTCTATTCATGTCATTTTAAATTTATATATTTGGGTTCCTTAGGACTTGCTGACAAAGAATATGTTAAACGTTACGCAAATAGTCTAGGAATTAACAAATTATAGCCAAAAGAAAAAGTGAGGGATGTCAGACAACACCAAAATCAGAATCGCTCAGTGGCAGATTTTCACACCACCATTGTACGGGAAATAGGTCCCCATGTTACCTCCTATTTGATTGGCGGAAAGTAAATGTAAGGCTAAACACGATTAGTCGGGCTATAAATATTGATTCTTTGTTGTTAGGGAAACGTGAGTAGGAGTACTTTTTTTCAAACGCTTGTGTAAACATGGCACGATTGGTTAGACCCGCCAATATAGTCAATCAGAGGCGTCAGGTCAGCACCACATTTTCAAATAAACTTACTAAAGAACCAGTGCGTTGAGCGCCAGTGCATATTTTTCTAAATAAAAGCCTGGGACATCGGCAGATCGAAATTGTGCTATATTCATTGCCAGTCAACGTAACTGTGTATTATTCCATGAATTGTGGGACCGTGGTCCTAAAGTTATTGAGCAGCACCTGGTCTGAGCTTTGCTGAACCTAGAGGCTCACAGCATACTCCTGGGTCCAGATAGTGACCAGTGAGGTGTCTCCAGAACACAGGGAGGCTATCGAGCAGAGGAGTCTTTTCCTGCCGCCATCACGAAAGATAAGCGTCTGTGGCCAGAGGAGCTCAACATTATGCCCCCCCCCCCCTCAAAATCTGACTTTATAATAAAACAGAGGGAAAATACAGTGTTTAAATTGATAGGAACTGTGAACTTTCCCCCATACTATTTCCAAGATAAACAAACACTTGAAGTCATGATGACAAATAACAACATAGCTTGAAAAAACAAAACCAGTATTACCTCAAATTACTACTACACAACTGACACACATAGGATAATATTAATAAAATATGTCACTACAAGGTTCATATTGATAAATTCTGTACATATAAATTGTAATTACAATTGATTGTGATTCCTGGTTCACTTTGTAGTTGAATCAGGACATATATATTAGTGAAAGTAATTAATACATATTTATATTTGAAACTTTACCAGTGACTCATTTAAGATAGTCTTATAGAGTGTTAAATGTGTGTGAGTGTCACAGTGTTGTCAAGCGTGGTGGAATAAATTAAATTGTTTATCTGTCTGTTGTTGTTGTGACTTACACTTCATCATATACATACCCTAGACATTTAACGTAGTCATCACAATATTCCAGAATAATTCTGACTGAGGTATAATGTGGTAGCAAGTAAGGTTATCTGCAAAACACTACACCTATTAGATACAGATACCTTCACAGCTGATCTCAGTCAGTACACTAAGTCCCCTATAAATATTTATAACAGCCCACTTTACCACATATATTGGGGTCTCGCTCCAGGGATATTGAACTTTCTCCTGTTATAGATATTGGGAATAATAAGAATTAAAAAGGTGTAAAAGAAATTAAGAAAGTTACTAACATATATGAGGCAGTAGGCTAAGAGTTGCAGCAGAAATTGAGTGAGGTCTGAGAGCTAAGATACAGCAGAATATGAGTGCTGACAAAGAGGCTAAAGCAGTTTGAAAGCCGAGAAAATAAGACCAGTGCTGGGGCAGAAAGAGAAGAGAATAAATTATTGGCTGCATAAGAGGGAAGCCGAAAGGAAAGAATATTTGACTTGCAGAGGTAGGGTAAGCAGAAAAAAAAAAGGAGGGTAGTAAATGAGATTAAACAAAGGAACAAGAATTACGACTAAGGGAAATGAGTTTTAATTTTTTTTGGAGTTTCCCATCATTTCATCGATCCAACATTCATTCAAGGCCATGCTCCTGAACAATGTGCGAGTTTCCTGGAGTTGTTCAAGTGTTTAGACCCTTTAACCTCTGCCCTTTATTATAAAAGATAAAAAACACCTTTTACCCCAACCGAAAAATACGCCGTCAGAATGCCCTA